>OY979702.1:62731142-63150142 GCA_963855925.1 Inga laurina | reverse complement strand
CAGTTCGAAGGCGTCCCTTACTAGGAAAGCTTCTTGATGTGGTCAAACTTAATTATCAAGGCCGTTTTACCGTGACGCTGTTCAAGTGTTTGTGGGCAAATACCACTACTTCTCGGGGAGTGACAACTGACGAGTTAGGGATCACATCAATCAATTTCTCACGGCCAATTCATACAAGTATTTCTCAAGATGATGAGCCGTATATTCTTGCTTCAGAGGCATATCAGGTTTATTATGTCGAGGACGAGAGGCACATGGATTCGCACATGGTCGTTCATTTAAAGCCACGAGACCTTTATGACATGGGTGAAGGCAATAACATCGCCTACGAGAGTGAGTCATTTCAGCCAGCTGATTTTGAAAACTACTTCCCTGAAGACGATGACAATTTACCTCTAATGCGGTGAGTTTTTTTAAGTCCACATTATTTAAATTAAACTTTTTAAATTTAATAATACATCCCTAATAATAATTTTTCTACATAATTTCTGTAGGGATGGCGACAATTAGTTATCAAATTCAAATTAAGCTTTTGTCTTTAAAAAACATGGAAAAAAATTTAAAAAAAAATAAATTAAATGCAATATAGTGCAAACAACTTGGGATCGTTCTCTTATCAATAAGCCTTTTATTTTGACTTCCCTAAGTAAAACTAAATGACAAAAACATGGTTAGATTTGAGGTTTTGGAAATTGGTTTTCTTTAAATAAAAATTCATAAAAGAAAATAAAGCTAATCCTAATATTTTTGGTATTTTGGAAAATAATAAAGAAAATGAATTGGGTTAAAAAGATATTATATGATAAAATGAACTTTGGCAGAAAATTTGGTGGCTTTTCTAGCTTCTTTAAAATAATTTGGGAGTTATTTTTGCATCAAGTCAAATTTAAAACCCTAAGCAATCGCATTAGGTCCAATCTACCTAATAAATGACTAGTCATACAATCGCATTCTTAGTCGCCTCTTAGGCAAATTGTTAAAGACCCACTTGATGTGTATTGAAAATGGATTAATGCACTTGGTTCCTCTTACTTGAAAGCACAATCGTGACATTCAAATTAAATTAAATCCATTGCACAATCTAGATATCACATAGAATGTATAACTTCATTAATCCAATAGGAAAATAAATCCAATAAAATTTAAATGCACCAATATCAAATCCAATACAAAATAATCCATTATAGACAGAATTATCACTCATCTAAGTCTAAAAAATACGCACATATCAATGTAAATTCAATCCACACAGACAAAATGTATAATTTAAGCTAATGGAAAATAATGAACTCCCCTTATAGAATCTTGAAGCTCTAGCTACTTCTTTTGCCATCAAGACTCAATGAACAATCAGCCACTCATAGCCACTGCAACCACTGTCATTGCCTGAATCAGAGAACCCACCAAAATTGCCATGGAAATTGAAAGAAAACAAGATAGATTTAGTGATGAATTGAAAATAGAAATGAGTGGTGTTGGAAAACGTTGAAAGAGAAAATATAAGGAGTACTGGTGATGGTGGCAGAAGAGAAATAAAAGGAAGTATGGAAGGAATAGAGTGTAAGGTACAGAGGCAATGGAGAATTGATTCAGAGACTTAGGCAATGGAAGTTGCTGAATGGGATAACAGGGTTCGGAGAGAATGTCTGAGATGAGAGAAAGAGGCAGTGAAGGTGAAGATGGTGTTTCAGTAGTGACGTAAGAGAGGTGGCCGACGGTGGGTTATGGCAGTGGTAATGGGTCGCCGAAACTGTGATTTTCCGGCGACTAGAAGAACAGAGGAATGTCGGAGCTGACGGTGGTGGTTCAAGCTGCCGTCTCCGGTAGTGGTTCACTCTTCTCTCCCTTCTAGTTTAGTCTCTCCCCGCGGCTACCAACTCTGCCCGACGCTCACTTCCTCTCTCAGAGTTTCTGTGCTCTGCCTCTCAGCTTTCCCGGCCTCTCAGAACCGATGTAAATGATGGCTGTGATGAGATGCGAGGGTGATGATGCGATGATGTCCGATGATGGGTGAAGGAAGAAAATCAAGGTCCGAAGCTCTCCTCTGTGGTGCCCCCCTGGTTCTCGTCTCAGCTCTCGGTTTTTTGTCTTCCCTGTCGGGTCCTGCATATCCATATTCCCATGTCCAACTCGGTCCTCCCATATCCAAATGCCATGTCCAAATACTGTCCGGTCTGGTCTTTTTTTTTTTTTTTTCTTTTTTCAGCAGCCCAAATACCCAACTGGATCTGATCTGTTTCTCTTCTCTTTTCTTTTTCTTTTTCTTGTGGGTTGAGGTAGAAGCCCATATCCATAGCTCCCCTTCATCAGATCTGTCGTGGGCCTTCTGCTTCATTTCTTTTCTTTTCTTTGGGCTTGCCTTTCTATTTATTTTTTTTTCTTGTCTTTCTTTTCACTTGGCCCAATAATTTGAATTTCCAAAATTCTTAAATCTTAATTTCCTTCCTTAATACCTACAATGCAAAATTAAGCACAAGGTAGCATCAAAAGTTCAAAGGACAATTGTAAAAAAATAATAATAATTAATAAATTTTGACCATTTTGCCCCTAATTGCCATTAATTTAAAACAATTATCCCTAACCAAAATTAATGCTTAATAATGCAATAATGTTCCAGGAAATACATTAAAATCCCAAATTAATCCTGAAAAATTCATATAAAAATATGGTTTAATCAATAGCTCATGGATTCAAATCCATTAAGAGGAATGATCATACAAGCATGTGATTCCATCTGTTTCATATCATTACATAACTACATGTACACAAGTCCTAGCATGCTTAGTAATAGTGAGATTATTATGACAATCCTAGCTAGTAGCAACAGTCTTTCATATAAAACCATGGTAATATAATCTTATTAAACACACATAATAGCCTGCTCTATTCTGTTTCAGTAAAATCATATTGTTGACACAATAGCCATGACAATTGAGAAGCATATAGATGGAGAATGAAACTCATTTGCAATAATTTACAGTAACCTGGGGGGAAAGAACAGCTACTACCTTGTTTCTAAACTCATGTAACTTTTCTCTTCTTCTAACTTGAATTTCCTACTCACTACGTTCCTCTGCTTCTTTCTGTTCTTCTGTTCCTAAGTTAACATAATAAGGGATGACTTGTTAAGAGGTCACTGGAATTAAACACTGGTTTGGGCATGTCATGGCATGCTTCCCCACTTTAAATTCAGATTTCATAAGTTAGCCAAGGACATTGTCTTGACATAACTTCCATATAATGACTAGAATTGAAGGAAATGATACTAAATGGAATTTTATGTTTAAGGTCCTATACTTGTTGGTTCAGAAACCATACACTCAATTTCTCATTTCAAATCTAAATGCATTACAAGGCCACGGATCCTTCTATTTATACTAATTAGAAGGAAAACACAATCATGAAAACAAACAGCATAATGAAGCTACAGCAAAAGGGAAATAATCAACTAGTCAAAGGCAACTTAATTAGTCAAAAAGAAACACTAGTGACTCCACTACAACCACCGCATTACACCTACTGGTCGGCTATTGTTTCATCCCCCCGGGTTGGACAGGACTCGTCCTTGAGTTGGAATCGACAACGTCATCAATATACAGAGATAGATCTACAATATTGAAAGTGGCTGGAACACTGTAGATACCATGCAATTCCACTTTATAGGCATTGTTGTTAATTTTCTGCATAATCTTGAATGGACCATCAGCTTGAGGAGACAACTTGGCATTCGGCTGTGTAGGAAAATGTTCTTTCCTCAAATGTATCCAAACCAAGTCTCCTACATTAAAAATTTACTGCTTTCGATGCTTGTCCCTTTGTGCTTTGATTTTAAAATTTTGCTTCTGAATCCTATCTCGGACCTGCTTATGTAGTTTCTTGATTTCTTCAGCCCTTTGGTCTGCATCTGCACTGTAATACTATTTGCCAGCTGAAGGAATCAGGTCGAATGGATTGAGAGGTCGAGTGCCATAAACAACTTCAAAAGGACACTTTCCAGTGACTTGGTTGATTAAATTGTTATAAGCAAATTCAAGATGAGCAAGGATAAGATCCCATTGCTTCAAATTCTTTCCAATAAAGCTTCGTACAACATTGCTAAGAATCTTGTTTATAGCTTCTATTTTTCTGTCCGTTTGAGGGTGACTAGCACTGCTAAATTGAAGTTTAGTACCCATCTTTTTCTAGAGAGTTCTCCAAAAGTGGCTAAAAAACTTAACATCACGATCAGACGTGATAGTCTTTGGAATGCCATGGAGACGAACAATGTCTTCAAAGTATAGTTCAGCAACTTGTACAGCATCATTAGTCTTTTGACGAGGAATAAAATGGGCCATATTTGAAAATTGATCCATAACCACCATGTCAGAATCTTTCTGCCTCTGAGTTCATGGTAATCCAAGCACAAAATCCATGCTTACATCTTCCCATGGTGCTTCTGGGACTGGTAGAGGCATGTATAATCCTGTATTTTGACCCTTGGTTTTGGCCAAATGACATATTCTGCATCTTTGTATGTGGCTGTTGATATCTCATTCAAGTCTTAGCCAGTAGAAATTTTCCTTGACTAGAGCAACTATTTTGTCTCTGCCGAAATGACCAGCTAAACCTCCATTGTGTGCTTCCCAGATTATTGCCTCCCATAAAGAACACTGAGGAATGTACAGGGTTTTGCCTCAGAATAAAAACCCATCGTGCCTATAATATTGGTGGAAAGGTTGTCCTACAGTCGCTTCCCGCATTCCGCAAAAATCTGGATCATCCTGGTACAACTCCTTGACGCATTCAAACCCAACAACTTTGGCTTGAATTGTTGCTAGTAATGCATGTCGGCGACTAAGAGCATCAGCTACAGAGTTTAAAAGTCCAGCCTTACATTTAATCAGGAATGGATAAGACTGTAAAATTTCACTCCAACAAGCATGTTTACGACTGATCTTTTGCTGAGAATTCAGATACTTGAGGGCCTCATGATCAGAAAAGAGTATGAACTCTTTATTTAGGAGATAATGATTCCAATGTTGTAGAGCATGAACAATGGCATAAAATTCCTTATCATAGGTGAAATATTTGAGCTTAGCGTCATTAAACTTCTCACTGAAGAAAGCAATTGGATGTCCTTCTTGACTCAAGACAGCACCAATTCCAGTGTTAGAGGTGTCACAACTGACCTCAAATACTTGGTCAAAATTAGGAAGGGCTAGCACAGGAGTTTCTGTCAAGCGTTTCTTCAGTTCTTCAAAAATTTTCTGAGCTTTCTCGGTCCATTGGAACTTGTCTCATTTGATGCAATCCGTGAGGGGTGCGGCAATGGAACTAAGGTTTTGAAAGAATCACCTATAGAAGGAAGCTAATCCATGGAAACTTCTGACTTCTTGGATGGATTGCGGTGTTGTTCAACTGTTGATGGCTTCAATTTTGCTTGGGTCAACCCGTACACCTTCTCTAGTGATCATATAACCAGAAAAATGACTTCATTTGTCAAGAATGTACACTTCTTCAAATTAGCATAAAGTTTCTGGTCTCGAAGAACTTACATCACTTGTAGTAAACGCTCCAAAGGGTCCGTTAGGCTCTTACTGTAGATAAGAATATCGTCAAAGTAAACAACAACAAACTTGCCGATGAAAGGGCGAAGGACCTGGTTCATGAGGCGCATAAATATACTAGGAGCATTTGTCAACCTAAATGGCATCACATTCCATTTGTACAACCCATCTCTAGTTTTGAAAGCGGTCTTCCATTCATCTCCAGGACGAATTTGGATTTGGTGGTATCCACTACGAAGGTCAATCTTAGAGAAAGTAGTAGAGCCATATAATTAGTCGAGCATGTCATCAAGTCTGGGTATCAAAAATTGATACTTAATTGTGATCTTGTTGACTGCACAGCAATCTATGCACAACTTCCATCTTTCTTGGGAACTAGGAGTACAGGTACAACATAAGGGCTGACACTTTCTCGGATCAATCCCTTTTTCAGCAATTCTTCAATTTGGCTTTGAACTTCAACATTTTCTTGAGGACTCATTTTGTAAGCTAGTTGGTTAGGAATTACTGCTCTTAGAATGAAATTCATAGCATGTTGAATGTCTCGCATGGGTGGTAATACTGGTGGCATTTCATTTAGAATCACATCAGGAAACTCATCTAATAATGGCTGTACTTCAGGTGGAATGTCAGTTCCATTATTTGCCTCGAGCAAGAGAAGAAAACCCGTTACTTGACTTTCTGTTTTGGTCACTTTCTCGACTAAAGACACTAATGGTTTGGATTCATTTTTGCCTTTATTGTGTTTATCAGGTGGCAAAGGAGCGAGTTGGATCTTCACACCATCCTTCTAGAAGGAATATGTGTTTGCGTGACCGTCATACAGAACATATCGATCATATTGCCAAGGTCTCCCCAGAAGAAGATGACGGCATCCATGGGAATACCATCACACCAAACTTCATCATGATACCTTTTACCAATAGAAAAAGTAATAAGGCATCGTTTTGAAACTCTTACCTCGTTGTCTTGGTTAAGCCATTGGAGCTTGTAAGGACACGGATGGTTGTGAGTTTGTAGTTGCAATTTTTCTACCATATAGTTGGAAACTACATTTTCACAGCTTCCGTTGTCAATGATGATGTCACAGACTTTACCTTGAGTAGTGCAGCGAGTATGAAAAATGTTGTGACGTAGCCAAGACTCTTCTTTCACAATTGTTGTATGTAGGCTTCTCCTAATCATAAGTGATTCACCGTGATCAGCAGGAGTAACTTCCTCACCAAATACTGGCTCCTGATCAAATATAGGCTCTGTTTCCGGCATAGGCTCCCTTTCTTCTTCAAATACTACAGAAGCTTCCCCTTCAATAATGGTGACAACTCTGCGGTTAGGGCAATTAGAAGCGATATGACTAAACCCTTGGCATTTGAAGTACTTAGGTGCTTTTGGAGCTGAATTCCCTAGCAGCCTTTGGTGGAGGCGTGCTTGAAGAGCTAGGATGATGCATTTGTGGCTTACACCCATCAAAAGGAATTCTGGTTGAGGAAGACGGTTGGTACGGAGGCCTTCTAGGCAACTGCTTCTCGATATGAATAGCTAAATGAATGACGTCGTCCAGAGTCCAGTATTGCTGTAGTTGTACTGGATGGGTGATGTCCGTATTTAACCCTCCGAGATAATAAGCTATTGTTTTCTCCTCCCTTTCTTGTATATCACATTTTATCATAAGTTTCTCAAATTCCCTGGTATATTCCTCTACAGACATAGCCTTTTAGCAGAGATTATGTAATTGAAGGAAATTATCTTGATAATAATTTTCGGGAAGAAACTTACGTGAGAGTTCGCATCGCATCTTGTCCCACATACGTATCTTGCCCTTTCCTTCTCTTTCATGCCTTTTCTTGAGATTCTCCTACCATATGGAGGCATGCTTCTTTAGTTTAATAGCGACAATTTTAACTTTATGCTCATCAGGAATCTCTTTGTACTCAAAAACTCGTTCAACAGTTTGTAGCTAGTCGATGAATTCATCTGGCTGGAGTCTTCCCTCGAATTCAAGTATGTCTACCTTAATATCATTATGGCGGAATGGTTGTTGTCGAGGATGATGGCGATAGTCAGGGGATGACGAACTGTGGCTATTCAAATCATCTTCTGAGTGCTCTCTAAGAGTTTCGAGCAAGGCCTGCTGTTCTGCTATAATGGCCTCCAATTCTTGCATCCGGTGTCTCATTTCTTCCATCTCAATCTCGTGTCTATTCCTGCGTCTTGGAGGCATTTTGTAGTTTGGTTTTTGATAGGTTATGACTTAAGTACGCAGTTATTAGGTATAAGGCGGAAGGGTAGGGGTAGGATTTGTGTATTTGGAAAAGTCAAAGGTAAAATAGGGAATTTTGGGCAACAATGTAATTTTGGCAGAATATGGGGGTCAAGATGCAATTTCTGAAAGTACAGGAGCCTGAAATGTAATTTTGGTAGAATCTGGGGGTCAAAATAGAATTTCAGAAAGTTCAGGGGTATGAAATGTAATTTTGGCAATGATTGAGAAACCATACACTCAATTTCTCATTTCAAATCTGAATGCATTACAAAGCCACGGATCCTTCTATTTATATTATTTAGAAGGAAAACACAATCATGAAAACAAACAGCATAATGAAGCTACAACAAATGGGAACTAATCAACTAGTCAAAAGCAACTTAATTAGTCAAAAAGAAATACTAACGACTCCACCACAACCACTGCATTACACCTACTGGTTGGCTACTGTTTCACTTGTTCTGATACGTTTCTGACTGTACCATATTTACCTCATTTCACCGTGGCAAATTATGGGATATACAACATAACATATTTTGTGCAAATTAGTCATACAAGTCAAGCTATTGGGGTAGTTACTTATTTGAAAGCTGAGAACAACCAAGACCTAAAGCACAGGTTTACACGTGCGTATGTATACAAGGATTCTAAAACCCACACATAATACCTAGGAATCGAATAAGTCCAATATTTGATTAATTGCTTCAACCAATGCAAAAGTTAGTTGCCTCTTGTATGTAATACTTAAATCATTATGTTGATTGAAAAATTACAAAGATACGCCAATAATGGCAAGTTTAGATGAATCCTGAACTAAACAACTTGTACTTTAATTATGTACACTGTACCAACACCATAACTATAGTTTTGAATGGTGTTTGAATTATTACTACTGAGAATCGTATCAATCTCACTCTTCTAAAGAATAAATGAATGTGCAAAGGAAAGAGAAAATAACTGAAATTTGAAGCATGCAAGTATTATGGCATGTATTTAGAATATAAAATAGAGGGAATATCTATATTTTGGACGTGCTCTGTTGTAATAGCTTTTCTATAATAATGAATTGTCATAAATTTGAGTTGTTTGACTTTGATGTGGGCTGTTCAAGAACATTGTTATGACAAGATATAAAGGAGTAAGTTTAAATCCGTGTGGATGACATAAGTCAGCTTAAACCATTTATTCATAGAAAGGAAACTGACAAGGTATTATTATGTCTTCTCTGTAGCGGCAATATTTAGATAATGTTGCCAATTTTCAATGGCCATCATACGGGATAATATATAAAATTTAATATTTCTAATTATGTTTTCCGTGAAGCATAATAATTTTCAGACTTCGCAAATAAAAGTCTAGCTATAACAAGCCAAAAATGGAATGGTGAAATCAATTATGTATGGTACATCAGTTACATTTCATTTTATTTTAAGTCTGCAGCAAACAAAGACAACATATCTAATTAGAAATGCATGGAATCGATTTCAGGAGATGATAATTTGATTTCATAAGGTGGTTTTGCAAAACATAACTTTAATTTGGAGTTAGAAATGAAGAGTGAGAAATAGTTTGATTTTGTAGAGTGAGAAAAATGTAATATACACATATATTTTTCACACAAACAGCTATTGAAACACATAATTAACTAATGAAAGATTAAAAAAAATAAAGAGAAATGCAACAACATTCTTTTTGTAATTAATGATAAGAATCCCTACTACAAATTGCCAGGTCATTACTCATTTATGGTGTCATCATATTTTACTATCTCCTTTCCTTTGGCTTTTCTAGTGTCTTCAAAGCTTTTTGGAACTTCTTCAATATTGAGGGAAGTTAAATCTTTTTGTTGCTGAAGTTCTGCAATCCAAACGCTAATTCAAATTTTAATTTGTTTAAAATCTTATATACACTTTCATGAAATGCATATGGCTCTTATCACCATGAGGATTGGCTGACTCGTCACAAAAGAGTGTTTCCCAATAGGGACGTAAAGATAACCACTCATAATCTTCAATACTATAACCTGTTAGTCACATATTTTTTTGATTCATAATTAGATAGAGATTTGCATATTTTTGGGGCTAAATTGGTGGATTATATTATTACTAGCTATTTTAAGAACATACCTTGGTTTTCAAAGGTGTACAAGCGTATCCCGTCCATGGCAACATTGCCAATGAAGTGGTATACAAATCAAGTTCCCCCAAGGATGTTTTCTGAACAAGGGTATCAAGAGAGCCACTTCACTCATTAATATTATTTTCAATTACATATATCAATTATATGGAGCTTTGAAACCGGTTTGGGTTGTAATTAATGTGATTATTATTGTGTCACTTATCACTCTTGTCCTTATTCTAAGTTTAATTTGTAAAACAAAAGAAAAATTGTTCCTAAATTTAAGTACACCATGAGAGTCATTAAATTGTTTTCCAATTTTAACTCTATTGAAATTGTAGGGGGGGAGGGAGAGAATAACATATCTTTTTTTCAATACTAATTATTAAATAATGATAAATTTTGAAAAGTGAATTAAATAAACATATATATCAAATGTATTAACTTCTATTTCTTATTATGTGAGATTTGATCAAATTGAACATATAATGGTAGCTTGATCATATTATATATATCTTGAAAGTGAAGTCAGACCAATTCTCTTTAAAACTTGAACTATTTCAGTTTCTTTTATTATTCTGATAAAAAGAAATATTTTACTTGTTGTAGAGTGTTTTTTCACTAATATTATACACAAATTGTCTCCAATGATGTGTAGTTTATGGAGAGACAAACTCAAAGTTACATTAATGGGGAAAAAGAAGAAGAAGAAGTTATGGCAAATTGAAACAGGTGATATATCAAAAGTTGCATGCATATAAAAACTGGTGAATGTTGCAGTCTGATTGAAGGTATTGGGTTGAATATAAGTGTGGGATGAGAACTGAGAACTTGACTTGAGAATGAAAGGGATGGTCAACACAGAGGCAATATGGAAAAGATAATAATAGACTTGCTGCTATTCAGTGCTTACCTTCCTTTTTAAAAGAGGATAAAAACTTGTGTTAACATCGAAAATTGATTAATAACATTTCCTGGCTAGACATGGAGGTGGGCTATGTATAATAGTTAAAATACTACTTGCCTTAACATGTTATGGGCTCTAGGGCTAATTAAGACTAGCTAGTTATGCAGAGGCTCCTTCTTTATAACATGTTAACTCTCAGTTCCAATATAATTAATGCGTTAATGAATTTATCGAGCGTTTTGTGTTAATACAATGAACTCCGCAGGGAGTAACTCTGGACATGTACACTTGACATGTCATTAACTTAATTATCCCGACGTATGAACTCATATTCTTTGTTCCAGAACTGATTTAAAGAAATATTAGACTACTAAGAGCTTAATTGTTCATCTATCATGAAACAGAACAGAGACGGAAACAGAACAGAGACGTTAAGCACAGAGAATGTGAACAAGCAGCCAATGTTGACAATGCAATGACGTATGCACTGACGTTGAGGAGTTTGGTGAATGGTTGCCAAAACTGACTATTGCATTATTTTGAGGTTATGATTTTAGTATAAATAGGTGTAAGATTTTCATTGTAAAACATCTGAGATTGAATAAACACATTGAGTTTTGGTTTCTATACCATATCATCAACTCTGTACTTACAGCACGCAGACTTGAACTTTACATATATCTGCTTGTAAAACAGAGCAAACAACATAACAGCATGTAATTCAATATGTTTCATCATCATATGACAAAAGTCACAGCATCACATCATCAACCACAAATTTAAACTTGAGTTCCTTACTCTTTGCCTTTGCTGGAGCTCCGACCTAGCAAGGTTAATTAGTGATTTTGGAAGAGTGATATTATTATGACAATTCCACAAGCAACAGTCTTCCACATAAAATCCTTGGTAACATACAGCTACAATAAAATCTTATTAAACACACTTAATAATAGCATGCTCTGTTCCGCAAGTTTAAATTGTAATTTTGAAATAAAATCACATCCTTCAAACAATAGCCATGGCATTCAGTTTTTTCTTTTTTAAAAAGTTATTTCATTTTTAAATAATATTGATAAGACCAAATAATTTGACAGTATTCCAAGAAATGAATGATTCCGCAATTTCAAATTTATTCAATGCTATCTATCGATAAATATTTCTAGCTAGCGCCACTACTTAAACAAACATTAAAAGTATCCTTTTGGTGGAATGAACATAATAAAGTACTTTAATCAAAATGAATGATAAAAAAAAAGGCCTTTTCTGGTGATTACAAATTAAATTTGTCCATCTATTGTCAACATGCTTGCTTTTGATTCTCTCAAATTAAGTTATTTGGCTCATTGACACTAAGGCCAACAGAGTGTCGTGCAGAGGTAGAATGACTATCCCAAAGCTGCAATTTAGAGATAATAAAGTATATTAATCACAAATTATTCAGTAAAATACATGCATGTATTGCTATGAAGGCATGAGTTTGCGTACTTTGTGAATGTGAAATATCATCTACTTATTATGTCTAAAAATATCTTCTTTCTTCATTTCTTTGAACCTACTGTCAATATAAAAGGATCATGACATATTTATCATGGAAAGGTTTTTTTTTCTCCTGAGATCCATCATATTTGTTTATCTTGGATGTTTCTTTCATGCTAGTTACAGTTATACGGCTGCGTGTGTGGTGTGGACACAAAGAAGCCTACTAAGTGCGAAGTGTTGATACAAAGTTCATATGTGAATTAATGAATGATTGACTATGTCATATGAATAATTGACTGTGTGATGAATAATTGAATATGTAATATTATATACTGCTAAGCATGCTATAATTAGTTATGTCTGTTCTATTTGCTGCTGAGATTCGTACGAACCTCACTATTCTCAAAAAAAAAAAAAAAAAAAATGACAGGGCAAATTTCTGGAAAAGGGAAAGAGAAAATAACCGAAGTGTGTTTTCCCCCTGTTTTGGTATTTTGGTGTTGTTATTAGTTAATGGAGTCCGAAGATGATGTTGCGTGTGCTTCTAACTTCAATGTCTTATGGTGGATGTTGTACGTGCCTTGTTTTAATAGCTTTTCTTTAATTGGTAATGGATTATTCTAAATTTGAGTTGTGTGTTTGGGAACATTGTTATGACAAGATATAGAGTAAGTTGAAATCTGTGTAGATTGCACAAGTCAATTAAAACCATTTGAACATAAAATGAAAATGAAAAACAGAGCATCATTATAGGCAAATAAAAATCTAGCTATAACACAGAAAGAATGAGATGGGGAAATCGATTGTGAACAGTGTATAAGTTACAATTAATTTTATTTTAATTTTACAGCAAACAAAGACAACATATCTAATTAAACTGGGAATAGAAAGGCATGGAATTGATTTCAGGAGATGAGGAATTGATTTCATGAGGTTATGGTTTTTATTCTTATATATAGTCACCTTCATGAAATATATGTCTGTTATTAACATGGTGATTGTCAAACTCGCAAAAAAGGGTGTTTCCCAATAGAGACGCAAGGATAGCCACTTGTCATCTTCAACACTATGATCTGTTAGTCACGTTTGTTGTTTCAGTTTAGGTAGATATTTTGCATATAGTGCGGCCTAAGTTGGTAGATTATTACTATTTTATGAGCATACCTTGGTTTCTAAAGATGTCACAAGCATGCTCCGTCCACGGCAGCATTGGCAGTGGAGTAGTATTCAAATCAAGGTTCATTAAGGATGCTTTTGGACAAGAATACCGAGAAAGCCACTTATATCTACTCATTATTAATTTTGTTTGCAATTACATATATCAAAACAATAGAGCTTTGAAACCTGTTTTGGTTTTTAATTAATGTGATTGTTATTGTGTCACTTATCTGGTGTACAAGTCTCTTTAAAACTTGTGCTATCACATTATCTTTTATTATTCTTCTACATAAGATGCAAGGGGACTTAGAAAAAAGGAATACTTGTTCTGTTGTAGGTCGCTTTGTCACTAATATTTTCCATCAATTGTCTCCAATGACGTATAGTTTACTGAGAGACAAACTCAGTTACAACGGTGAAAAAGAAGACATGGCACCTTGAAACAATGTGATAAATCAAAAGTTAGTATTCATATAGAAATGGGTTAAGTTTCATCATTATGAAGTATTATTTAAATTAATTTTTGTTGCATTATTCAGTATCTTAAAATATTTATCCAGTAGTACTTACTATCCTATAGTAATTTTTAATCAAATTTTGCCTATACATTTTTTTCTTAGTAATAATGAGCACCCTTAATTTAGAATACTGAATGCTGTTGAAAAACAAAAATTAGTTTAGGATACTGAGTGCTTTTAGAAAATTTATGAAAGGTGTTAGTTGCTACATAAGTTTATAAAAATTGGTGAAAGTTGCAGTTTAAACTCTAAACTGAAGCAATTGGCATGGATATGGTATAAGTACCTTGATTGTTACTGATCTGAGGTGTGATTGCTTCATGGTCATCCTCATTGATTGAAATATTTCTTCCTCTTTGTGCATCTGAGGGAAGTTGAACTCTGCAAATTAAATTGTCATAAATTAAAACATGATTAACAAGAAAGAAAGGCCACCAACACTATATATCAAGTGTTTGACATAACACAAAAAATATATAAACTTACTGAGGCAAAATTGTCATCCCCCATCCACCTTCTTTTTTTATCAAGTGCTCCTTCTTTCTCCTTCATCCTTCTATCAAGTTGTTCTGTTGAAAGACACGTAATTGTATTGTTCCAAATCATAGGTCTTAGTGGTTGCTTCACTATAGAGAAATAATCAAAATAAAATTTCCTTACCTGCTTTAACATGCCTATGTTCTTTTAATTGACTGCTATGACATACAAACTGAAATATTTCTTGAAATGATTCAAAGAATAATTATTCGCCTAAACATGAGTTTTGTTTTGACATTTCCAATTGGACCTTGTGATCACTTAAAATAATAAAATCATGCAACAAATACATCTGTTTATTTTGCTATGACGATATACTGATGAAAACTATAAATAAAGCTCAGTAGTGATAGAGGAAGAGCGTTACGTTTATTTTGGCCGGCACGACTGGAATCCAATGTCTGATAAGGATTCTGAAATGTAATATCTTCCATCTCACAGGGTTGTTTGATCACATAGATTCCGCTCTCTTCAACCTTGACAACATCTTTTGCAGATGTATCTGCACGAACCTCTGCATGATTCCACTTATCTTTTCGACAAAGTCTTTCCATCCTATAATCACGTTTTAGACTGTACACAACTAAATGATCAACTTTTGGTCCGTTCAGACTCCACACACGGCGATTATTACCAACTCGTTCACCATTGATGTACACTGAAGCACCCTTAGAAACATAAGAAGGTTCTGGATAAACAACACCATCCCTTAGTTTAAGAAGAAGACAAAGGCATAGAGCTTGAGGGAAGGAGTTATGAAACCAAAAAGAGATAGAAGCTCCTTTGCTCCTGTGATCAAACCACTTTGGTATGCTTTTACTCGGCACATAAAAAAAGAACCTTTTTTCTTCCTCTGAATCATAATTGTATCTGCCTGGATCCCCATGTAATTCCTGTGAATCAAAACAAGTGTTGCTCTAAATACACTTACTCAATATAGATATCTATACTGAATATCAGGACTAAAAATTGAAGAGAGGAATTGAAGACAACCTCACTCAATATTAAGCTTTTGGACCCTAAACTCAATGACACGCAATTTAATGCTTCAAAACTTCTTATGTGTGGTGGAATCCCTTCCACTTCTCTCAGATGCTTGCAATCATTTAATTTAAGTGTCTCCAAAAAATGACACTCTTTTATCCATGCGGGCAAAATTGTGAAATCATTACCCTCTAAGTTCAAATAACTCACATTCATAAATCGACTAAGATAAGTTCTAATGACATCATCTGATATAATACATCTTCGGAGATCAAAGTGAACTCTGTTGGGACATTGCTGGGACCATATTGCCTCTTCTTGGGCTTCCTTCGAATTACATGATATAATCACCTTCACACGACTAAACACCCTGATCTTTTCTATTTTCGGCAATAGAAAAATGCTACTCGGGATCTCAATGACCTGCCAATTGGTAAAATCCCTCCACTTTATAATACATAACTGCCTGAGCTCAGAAAGATTGCAAATCGACCAAGGCAATTTTCCTATTCCTGTGTCAAATAAATCAAACTCTGTTATTTTTCCTTTTTCAAGTATTTCCGGAAAGTACTTAAGACTTGAGCATCCATTAAGATTGAGTCTTCTAAGAGAGGGTAACTTGGATGGCACATGGAAAGGTCTTAAGCTGGATACATTGAGATACATCCAAGACCTCAAGTTTTGGTAAATAGCCAACTGAATCATGAATTCCAATCAAATTCCTGCAATACAAAAGGATTAATTCCTTCAAATTTTTTAGATTCGATACATCAGGTATCTCTTTAACACAGTCACAATCTCCAAGATTCAAAATGCCCAAGTTGTCTGAAGTCTGCAATAACCAAATCATCGAAAAAGTTTAATTAAAAAAAATAAATTATCAAGTATAAGATAGCTAACAACAAATGCTTATAAGATATATAGGGATCTTACCTTAGTTATTGTTTCCAGCGAACTCAAACAACTATACCGAATGTTGAGCACAACAAGCTTCTTTGGATAAAAATTAGGAGGCAAACGTGAAGAAGGATACCCTCTCCACTTCAGCACTTTTAAGCTCTCAGGAAAATATTTGGGATACTCTGAAAATTTCACATTCTGAAAAATGAGAATTTTTAACTCTTTCATGTTCTTGAAGCCTTCTCCGTCCCAGTTTACAGTTATGCATTCCGACCGATTGTCTTGAACTATCATCCTAACTTTATTTGTGCCCTTTCAAGTGAATAATAAATGATAGTCATCATGAAAATATTAGAAATTTGAAGCATCTGTAATAATAGATAGAAAACTTTTTTCCACAAATTCGAAATACTGGCATACTTTGGCATAATATACAATCCCGCAACCAACTCAACCAACCTAGTAAATGGACAAACATGTCTTCAACCAACTCAACCTCAACATATATATGCATATAAACCTCTTAACAATCAAACCTTGACTTCAGTCAGTGAATCAATGGCTTTGATAATTACAAATATCTTAAATTATCTCAAAAGTATTTAATCATTAATTGCAGCCACACTCAGAATATTTATTTAATTTATACTTAAGGAATCTGCTAACAGCAATCTGAATTGACTGAATCAAGATAAGTTGGTTGTGTCTACTTCTCAACTCTTTCAACCGCCTATGCTTAACAATACACACACTCTCAAACTTGTTTCCTTACTTATACATAAAGTTTATTCATTTACTAAATACTTGGTAGGTTCTTCAATCGAGATTTCAACAACATAATAGCATAAATATAAATGTATTTTATTTATTTATTTATAAATAATTTTAATTATTCTAGGTTTTTATATAATAAATTTAAACATTCATTTATTTTGTATAAAATTTGAAGTGACTGTATTTTTTCAGATTATACCTAGCAAAATCAAATTAAATCTAATTGAAAATATAAATTATCATTGTTTATTACGTAGTTGAAAATTGAATTTTATATGTTTTTTTTAAAAAATTGAACTTTTCCTGACGATTAATTTACGGATTATATATCAACTTTTGAATTATGTGAAATCTTTCAGAGATTTTTATATAACTTTATATGATTTTTTAAAAACCGAACTTCTTTTATAATATAAAACTCTATTTTTAAAAAATATGATAAAAATAAAAGTTGAACACTTCAAATAATACACACACATTTACATAATATATATATATATATGAATGGGCAAAAATTTCACCCTAAATTTATAAAATCAATTCTGAAAATCCAACAGTTCATGCACCATTAAAAAGTTTTTTAACCTTATAAAAAACTAATTCAACCCATTTATGAAATTATAACCTTATCAAAAACTAATGCAACCCATTTATGAAATTATGAGTGAGACAAAAAGCCTTAACAACCATGCCTAGATAAAAAATAAACATAACAAGGAATGCCAACCAAGAGATTGTGAAAATAAGAATAAAATTACAACCCAAAAAAATAATAAATAAATAAATCATACCAATTAGTGTTACTTACTATATTGCCTTCCAAAACATTAACAACATCTCGATGGAACCATAATCTGCTCCGTTCCCCTAGATTGTTTGGTGATTCTTCAAAAACAATTTTTCTCCCCATATCTCGTATCAAATCATGTATTTTAATACAATTATAACACTTGTCAATCTTTATAAGGCGTTTAGCAACCAACACCCCAATAGAATAACTTAAATTATCATAGTCATGAACTATTTCAACCATATGTTTGACATATTCCAAGTCTTCCCCATTGAACAAACAAGCAATGTCAAGGAATATTTCTTTTTCAATTTCTTCTAGGTCCTCATAGCTCACCCTCAATACTTGTTGAATGTCTTTATGGAGACTTGATTTATATGCGTCAAGCGCATATTCCCATTCATTTATAATCTTTCCACACAAGTTGGAGCCTATTACTTCAAGGGCAAGTGGAAGGCCTTGTGCATAAGTTATTGCACTATTCAAAACATCCTTGTAACATGGATCTACTTGGCGATTTCTAAAAGCATTCCAGCTTAACAATTCAAGAGATTCTTCAGTATTGAAAACCTCCATGTTGTATCTACTTTCAACCCCATGTGCTACAAGCAACTGTTCATCCCTAGTTGTTATAATGATCCTACTCCCAGAACTAAACCAATCACAATGACCAGCTAATTTTTTCAATTGCTCATGTTTGTCAATATTATTGAGAATCAAAAGAATTTCCTTTTCTTTGAATCTCCTTTTTATTACTTGAACTCCTTCATTAACATCTTGTATTTTGATATCCACTCCTACAATATTTGAAAGTATTGTCTCTTGAATTCCTTCTAGGCCAAGTTTCTTTGATTTTTCTCTGACATCATGGAGAAAGCACAAACCTTCAAAATTATCAGCAATTGAATTATACACTACACGTACTATTGTTGTTTTACCCAATCCCCCCATTCCACAAATTCCTACCATGACGACCTTATCATTTGACCCAATTTGTAATAGAGAGGTTGTTTCTTTCACCCGATACTCTAACCCAACAGGATATTCAGAAATATGTAAAGGAGCCCTATTAATTTTACTAGAGATTTCTTTCACGATCCTTTCAATAAATTGATATTCATAACCATTTTTCCTGAAAAGTTGCAAAAAAAATATATCAATTCAAATTACATTTATCCTGAAAAAGAAATTTAAGTTTACGTACTTATAAACTAATTTGAAGCTAGGAAAGGAGAAAAACCAGAGTAAAAAAACAAGAGGAAAGTTGTGAATTACCCTGGAATAAAATGGAAGCCAGAAATATTTGCCACTTTATGTAATGCAAGCTTCCACCTTTGTATCTTGTCCTCATCAGCCCTACATTTTTTCATATGCATAGATAGATCTTCTTTATAGTTTCCCATTTGATGTCGGACTTCTGAAGGCTCCACATCATAAAAAATTGGCAATACCAACCGACCCTTTCTCTTAATGCACTCATGGATTTGAACAAGTTCATTGAGATAGAATGTAGAGGAAGCGTAGTTCTTAGAAAATACGGTAATGGCCATTCTAGAATTTTCAATTGCATTGAGAAGTGCTGGTTTAATTTCATCCCCTCTTCTTAGTTCCTCATCATCAAGGAAGGTGCAAACTCCCACTTTATTTAAATCATTATATAGATTTCCTGTAAAACCATGACGAGTATCTTCACCTCGAAAATTGATGAAGACATCATAAGTCCATTGGTAACTGATGGAAGAAGAGTCCAGTGCTAACCCTGTCATGATGACTTCTAGTAGAAACAAAGGAACCAATGTTAATTTGACTTACAAAAATTAGAGTGTGATGATATATATATATGGAGATGATGATACAAATGAGCTTATTACACACCAACAAAACTGAATTGTCGATGACGAAGTAGCCGTGGGGTACAAACAATATAGCAATGGGAACTAACAAAAAGAATGATGAAGCCTTCAATTGCCTTTCCTAAACTCAAATCAAAATGCAAAAATAAGTATTAAGTTTGAGTCTCAGAGGAGATACTTAGATTGGAGGGACAACCATGAACCTTGAACCGAATACCAGATGATAATATCTCAAGAAATAAAAAAGCATTGAGTTTGACGCAGCTGGTTGACTAATAAACTAGTCTCTAACAAGAGAGTACTTGATAAATCACAATAATATTTATATATTTTATCGCACAATCATCTAAGATTTTCAATGATAATTTTGAGTTTAATTAGGTATTTTAAATAAAGAATAATAATGTCATGAAAGTGTAAAATAGAATTGTATAAATAATTATGAGTGAATAATTATAACAATAATATATTCTTATTTTCTGTGTATAAACTTGTGTTTTGACCAAGAACCAATTAGGTTCTTCTTCCTGCAGACGCGAATACACAGTTTCGGACAGAGAGTTGCGCCACAGATTGAAACCTGAGACGTGAGAGGCAAGAACACAATTGTGTCATGAGACTGGACCTCCACCTTCATCTCACTTTCACCTTTGCCCTTCTCTTTTTGCTCGCAGGCGAAACGTCCACCTACACCAACATCGGCAAGACCATGACCAGCGAACTTCGTTCTCGTTTTTCCAAACCGCCACCTCCATCGTTTCACCATAGCGCAATCCTCTATCCAACACCAAGAACAATATTAACCGTCGGCCTTCCTCTATTCCGCGACAGTTTCATAGCACCATCACCACAGTCTTGTCGCCGGAAACAACTATCTCCACCGTCAACTTCTCACCCTCTCTCCACCACTACCTTTCTATTCCACCGAGCACCTTCACTCAGTGATGTTGTTGATCTTTAACACCACCGTTGAAGCTTTGTAGTTCCGGTGAAGTGCCGTGATTTTCGGCGAGCTCTTTGAGTTTGCCAGCGAGATTTGCAGATTCCCAAATTCTTGCGAACTTGTTTCAATGGCTGGTTCAATTTTATAGATTATGTTGGATGCTTTAGGGCCTTTTTGGTTGGAGGGATGGGATGGGGGAATTAAAAATGAGCCCCTCCCCTTGTTTGGTATGCAAAATTGGAGGGGAGGGGCCCAAAAAAAGGGGATCAAATTTCCTCCCATCCTCTCAAATTGATTCCCTTCAAATTGGGGGTTTTGAAGGGAGCCAAAAATTTAGGACTAATTTGCCCCCATGATCTTTTCATATTCCCAATTATACCCTGAGTCAAAAATGAAAACATTTCTTCATTCTCCAGATCTTTCCTCCTTTCTTCCCAGTCATCTGATGATTCTGATTCATATGAGGAAGAGCACGTGTCAGCAGCATCTGAATGTGAGAGCTTCTGGGATGAAACAGTCTTCTTCATCATGGGAGAGAAGAACCCATTTTGAGAGAGCCATTTCTTAGAGGACATGTCTGCGGATAGAGTGCGTCGCAAGGAAGAAGAAGAAGAAGAAGGAAAAGCTCTGTTTTTCTCACAGTCAAAGCTTAGAATAGTGACTATGCCCTACTTCTGCTGCTTCATCATGGGAGAGAAGAACCCATTTTGAGAGAGCCATTTCTTAGAGGACATGTCTGCGGATAACTTAAATGCTGTCCCACAAGCTATTGGTTCCATCAAATTGAACCTTAGAAAATTTAGTCAAACTAAACTTAATTACTTTCCATAGGCTGTAGGAGTACGCTCAATCGCTTTTCATCCTATGAATATGAAGTTATAAATTTATTCCCTTCCCTCAACGTAACCATCTCTTCCAAAAAATTTTCATTGCCATTTTGCACCTAATTAAACATTGCTACTTATAAACAGTTTTTTAAAGTTTTTCTATCATTTTTTTTCAAGTCCTCCACATTTTTTTTTCAATAGAAGGAATTTTTCATTTAATTTAACATGATAATTGCTGGAATATTCATATAACGAGAAATTAAGTTGGGGGGAACTGAAAACTATTTCCATTTTATATCTTCAACTTTTTTTTATAAATTATATAATTTATATTGAGGTGTAAACTAATTTAAATCATTTATATAAGGAAAAATATATAAACTAATGTTTAAGGGTAAAATGGTAAATTAGATATTATCTCCCCTCCCCTCCCCTCCCCTCTTAAACCAAACAAAGAATCATTAAAAAACATTTCCCTTCCTCCCCCCTCAACCAAACCAAACAAAGTGATCCTCCATCCTCCCCTCCCATCCCCTCCCATCCATCCCCTCCCTTTAAACCAAACAGGCCCTTAATGGCTATATGTAGATAATTCTCTTGCTTTTTAGTGATGAGAATGGGTGCTTCAGCTCAATGGACTACATAGAGGAGTTTTTTCTATCATTCCATTAGTCTAGAGTTACATATTTAAATTGCCTAGTTTTAGGAATTACTGTATATCATTTTGGAACTGAGATTGATGTTAATTGTCTCTATTGGTTTGATATTTGTAGTTGAAATTTGATTTTGTAATGTAAAAATTATATATGTTTGAATTTCTTGATTGTTGCAATGAGATTATGCTAATTAGCGTGTTATTGTTTAGTTTATGTGGTTAATTTATGCCCTTGAGAGGCTGTTTAGCACTCAAATTCAAAAAGACTCATGTTGCATTATTCCAATTTCAATTACGCATTAAGTGGTTTTAAATAAATTCTCAATAGGAGGTAGTTAACTATGTTTGTAAGAGCTACTATTAATTGAGAATATTAAACTCAAATGTTATCTTAAGGTTTTTTTCTTGAGACTTAATGAAGTTTTAACTTTCATAATCTTTTTGAGCAAAGATAGCAACTTTCTTCATTACCAAGAGCATCTATCATTCATATTTTCACTCTCAATTTAAACATTTCTTCATTATTTTCCAAAAATACCAAAAAGAGTAGAAATAGCTTTATTTTTATGAATTTTAGTTTAGAGAAAACCAATTTCAAAACCCCCTTTCTAACCATGTTTTTAGCACTTAGTTCAATTTAGGGAATTTAAAATAAAAGGCTCCTTGATAGAGAATGATCCTGAATTGTTTGCACTATATTGCATTTTAATTCTTGGTAAAATCTGTGATTTGATCTCAAAGCGACTAAGGTTCTTGTCAAATCACTCTTTTCAAGCTTGTGGTCCTTCTACTTTTATGACCAATGACATACGCATGACCACCATTAACCACCCCACTCATCAATGTCGGTGCCACCATATACCTACCCAATCATCAGCGCCACGCCACCTCCATCGATGACCACCTCCACCTACTTCATTGATCTTCATCTCGTCCATCTTCTCCACCCCACCTCGAGATTAGGCTCCTTGTTGACACACCTTCATAAATCTGTGTCCTCTTCAATCTTCTTCATCTTCTCCCCACTCCTTATCACTATCTTTATGGCGGAAGCAAGACAATGTCTTTGCCCGATGGTGGCCTATTTTGTGGATCTTCTTCTAAAGAATAGGACCTTTAGCTCAATGGTGGCTTCTGTTATCATGGGCCTTCGATAGATTAAAGACAATGATTTTTTTTTTTTGTTTTTAGTTTTATTGGTTATGTGTGTTTGATATTACTGAGATTGATTTTTTATAGATTTAATTGTTCTGTGCTTGAAGATGATGATTTGTTTCCATAGTTCTTCAAGCTAAATCTTGTTGAGGATTCTCTAATAAAATCAGTATTGACGGAGGAGAATTATTTTATGATGAATGTTTGATTTAGGGAGAGATTACACAGAAAATATTTTCCTTAAGAGCAATTTTACCTTTCTCCTATCACAATTATTCACATTTAAGAACCTCACACATTTACATGGTCTCAGATCTCATCTCACAAATAAATTTTCAAATAGGGATTTATGAGTAATTTTTCCTAAATAATTACAAGTGAATAATTATAACAATAATATTAACAGTTAGAATATAGAAATAATCAACAACGAGTTTATATAAAAATTATAAACAACGTAACAACTTGTATTATTTTAGAATTTATCATCCTAGTTACACGTAAATATATACCACATTTTATTTTAGTTAGGAATGGATATAGAAGGGGCCAAAATGCAATACTTGAAAGTAAGGGGCTAAAATTAATTTTAACATTTTTACAGATAAAAATAAACCAATTTTAGAACGAATTTTGTAGGATGGGGAAGGAAGTTATGGATCACCATTGAGTTGGTCTAGCGGTGTAAGATCCCGTTAGATCTCTTTGGGTCTCAAGTTCAAATCTTAGATGAGACATTTGTGTTGGGAGGGGCAACCATAAAACCCCGAACCTGATACCTGATAATAATATCAAAACAAAACAAAAAAAGAAGAAAGGGAGCTATGGCTCCAATCCGTTTCTGATTTTAGTATATAAATAAATTATTATAATCAAATTGAAGATATCAAACATGCTTTATTTTATAAATTGTTTCTTTTATACACACACGCGGGGTATAAATAGCTTTTTTATTAAAAAATATATTGTACAAATAACTTGTTTTACTTTAAAATTCGTTGCCCCATGCATATTAAAAATAGAAAAAATAATTTGTTTTATTCATAAACAAATTATTTTAGAATATACTACCTCTTGCATATTAAGAATATATATAAAAAAAAAAACTTCTTTTTTGATTATCATACATATCACTATTATTTTTAAATTGTGATCTCAATGTAAATTAAAATTTAAACCTGTTTTAGTTTAGAATTTATTACCATGTGCATATAAATTAAAATCCTTTATTTTTTTTTTGTATGCAATTTTTTATATGATCAATAAAAACGATGTTACAAAGTGTACAGTTGATGAACTTAAAAAACAGAAAAAAAAAGTCATAGACAATGACATATAGAATTGAAAAGATGAGTAGGAACTAGGAAGAGAATATACCACACGAACAGTAGTGCATGCAAAGTATCTACATAAGATGATGATATTCTGTTTGATGATATTTTATTTTGGGTCAATACCATATTTAATCCCTCAAGCTTCAAACCATTGGTTTTGGTCTCTCTAAGGACAAAGTGGTCCAAGTTTTTATTAAATTATAAAGACCAATATTTTAGACGAACTCAAATTTGAGGAACAAAAACCTATGGTTTAAAACTTGAATGGTTAAAACCACAATGAAAGTCAACTTGAGGGACCAAAGATTATGTCAACCCTTTATTCTATTAAGATGAATAAATTGCTTCTTTGAGCAAAAGCCATCCAGATTTGATGATCCACCTTATGCCAGTATGCAGACACATGATAAATTATTAAAAATAATTTATAATACATAGGGTTTACGAAGAAATAAATTATAAAATAAAATACGTACATGGTGCTAAAATAACAAATTGTATTACAATAACTTGTAATATACGGGACACTTAGTCTGCATTTTAAAATATATACATGGTACCAAAAAATATAATGTTGAACTTTTTAAAAAACATAGGCCATATTTGGCACATTGGACTAAATTTTAAGTGAATGAGAAAGAGATTAAAATTGGGTTGTGATTGAGTTTGAGATTTGAAGTAAGTTTTTAAACCATGTTGAGCATGTCGTCAAAATTGAAAAAAAAAAAAAAAAAGCCAAGAAGTAAAAATTAACTAAACAAAAGAAAAACTTGGATAAAGTTCCACTGAAAATTTTATTAGTGTTAAAAATTTTAGGGAAAATTCCTTTAAAAGTCATTTAAAATACCCAATTTCTTATTTAGGTTACTAATCAAATCCTTAACCAGGTCAGATGTCTTAAATTTAGATATTAAAATTTTGTCAATTTATCTCAAGACCACTCAAAAGAGAGAAAGTAGAAGGAGGAGCTTTGATCCACAACACCAAGCCCCTCCTCCTCTATATTTGAAATTCACAACGTATTATGATTGAACCATATTTTTATAAGCCTTTTCTTTATTAATTTGGGATTTTTAATTCATTTCGTATGATATTATTATGTGATTAAGCATTAATTTAAGTTAGAGACATTTGTATTGAATTAAATATAATTAAAGGCAAAATAATTATAATTTGTTAATTATTCATTATTCATGCAAATGATTTCTTGGACTTTTAATGCTACTTTGTGCTTAATTTTGCACTGTAGGTGTTTAAAAAAGAAAAATAGAGTTTTTGAAGGGTTAGAATTAATATTTTGAGGATTGGAGAAATTACAAAAAAATGGCCCTAGAATTTTTGGAAGAAAGGGACCAGAGAAAATTACAGAAAAGTACCCAGATATTTTGGACATTATAGTTTGGCCTCACCAATATTTTAAAAATTTACACTTTAGTCCCTTCATGAACTTTTAAAGTTCACATATTGTTCCCTAGTTAAAATAGGTTTTGACCGATTTGCTTCTTTCTCGTGAGACTTCAGTTTTGACAATGTGGCGTTGCAGTACAAAATCGAATGTTGAGAGAGCTTGAGTGGAAAGGGAAAGAGACAGAGAGCCACCTTCACCGTCAAGGACTTCCTTCCTCACTATCGTCGTTGTTCTTCTCCACCGGAGGCCACGATTTAGAGACCAGAAGACCAAAACCAAAGCTAAGAGATGAATGCCGCAAATCAGAGACAAAGAAGCCTGGACCTTGGAGTCGATTTTGAACGGTAAAGGAGAGGACACAGCTTTGCTACCACCACTGTCATCTTTCTCTTCTCCCACAACTTCTTACTATTGGCTTCTTTCTCACTATCGAAAGATCGTGTTCTCTCATCTCCATCTTCTTCTTCACTCCACTGGTCGGATTCACATTCCATTCCCGTCTCCGGTGTTCCGTCGCTAGAAGCTAATCCGTTCACCACAATCATCTTCACTGCACCATCACCATCAGCCTTCCACGTCCACCGTCATTCTTCTTCACCGTCGTTGTCCTATCTCAGACCACCACCACAACACCGAGAAACCAGAACTCTGACGAACTTTTGTGATTCCGGCAAGTTCCAGTGAGTAATTGCATTTTCTAATGATGCTTTGTAGTTTTCGATGAGTTTCTGTCTTTTCGGCTAGAGCATTAATTTCTGACGAGATTTTGGGCTATGGTTATTTTAAAGCAATGAGAGGCTGATTCCTTTGCTAATTGTGATGGAGATTTGTGCTTGAGCTGAATGGACTACATAGGAGAGTTTTTCTATCATTCCTAGTCTAGAGTTATATATGTAGATTGTCTAGTTTTAAAAATTATTGTATATGATTTTAGAACTGAGATTGATGTTAATTGTCTTTGTTGGTTAGATATTTGTAATTGAGATTGGATTTTGTAGTGTGAAGATTATATATATTTGAATTTCTTTGTGATTACAATTACATTATATTAATTAGCATGTTATTATCTAGTTAATGTGGTTGATTTGTACCCTTAAGGAGCTGTATAACACTTAAATTCAAGAAGACTCATTGCACCATTCCAATTTCAATTGAACATTAAGTGGTTTTAAACAATATCTCAAGAGGTATTAGTTAGTTATGTTTATAGTTGTAGGAGCTACTATTAATTGAAAATATTGGATTCAAGTATTATCTTAGGGTTTTTCTTAAGACTTAATGAATTTTAACTTTCATAATCTTTTTGAGCAAGGATAGTCAATCTCTTCATTACCAAAAGCATTCATCATTCATATTTTCAAACTCCATGCCATTCTATTCATTATTTGAAAAGACCAAAAATAGTAGCTTTAGAATTTTAATAAGTTTTGCACTTACCTATTTTCAACAAAACCAAAGACCAATTTCCCTTTGTTTTATTGCATTTGCATGACATTTAAATTACTTAAAAATCAATAAAAGGCTCCTCAAAAAGAGAGAATGATAATAAGTTTGCCTATACTCAATACTTAATCAATTTTTTATTGTGGACCATAGGCTAATGTACAAGAAGGCCTGTCACCTTAACAGTACATATTCTTTTAAAAGCAGTTTCTAATTTGCAAAAATATTATAATAAGGGTTAAGGGACAAAAATGCCCCGAGAGTTTTCGCCCAAGGGGCATTGGGTGTCTGGAAGTTTTCAAGGGGGCAAATTTGCCCCATTTTTCCGGAAGTTTTAAAAATGGGGCAAATTTGCCCTCCGTTAACATACCTAAACGATCAATATTTGTTGACCAAATTCTATAGAGGTGGCATGCCTATGTGGCATCCACCTCAGCCTTTTTCCACATCATATTTTTAAGGGACAAAAATGCCCCGTAAGTTTCTAATGAGGGGCATTGGGTGTCTGAAAGTTTTCAGGGGGCAATTTTGTCCCTCCATTAACATACCCAAACGGTCAACGTTTGTTAACCAAATTCTGCAGAGGTGGTATGCTTATGTGACATCCACCTCGCCTTTTTTCCACATCATACTTTTCATAAGAATAAATAAAAAAAAACTCAAGGTCGTTGATTATGCAAATCTTCAATCTCTCCCTTCGATTCACCCAGAAATTTGCATCCAAAAAATTGCCTCCCTTAGATTTTTTAGCAGGAAAATATTTTAAAAAAACAAACTCAGATTGGTCTCTTGGATTGTGCGATCCCTCAAACTCAATCCCTCCTTTCAACTTAAGCCCAAAAAATCGTATCTAAAAAATTGCTTCCCCCTCAGATTTTTTAGTAGGAAAATATTTAAGAAAAAATTTAGATCACCCCCTAGGTACAATCTCTCATATTCATTTGTTTTTTTTCTCTCTTGTTGGGTAACTGATTGAGTAAGAATTTAGTAAAGTTGGCCTTCTTCAGACTTTTCCTTAGTGCTTCCCAGATGCGATGCAAAATCAAACTTTACAAATCGGTGAAAGTTGGCTGCAATTAGCTATGTGTTTGAGGGTTGATCTGGGTTCCATTTTGTTAACTCTCCTTTCTCTCTAAACTCAGAAGTCATATTGTCGGAGAAGTGTCGCCGGAGAAGGCCCAGTTTACCAGCCAAACTAACCCCATCACTCTCCGCCACCAGAAGCTTAAAATCGTCGCTACTAGATACAACCCCTAGGTCTCTTTGAGATTTGAATAAGGGAGATCAATATGACTTATGAGTTTTTTGGATGCAAATTGCTGGGTGAATCAGAGGGAGAGACTGAAGAGTTGCATAATCAGCAACCTTGAGCTTTTTTATTTGTTCTTATGAAAAGTATGACATGGAAAAAAGGTGAGGTAGATGCCACGTAGGCATGACATCTTTGTAGATTTTGGTCAAAAAATGTTGACCATTTAGGTATGTTAACGGAAGGGCAAAATTGCCTCATTTTTTAAACTTTCGAAGCAAAATTGCACTCATCGAAAACTTCTAGACACCCAGTACCCCTCAGTGGAAACTTATTGCCCCTTAATAATATGATGTGGAAAGAGGCTGAGGTGGATGCCACATAGGCATGCCACCTTTGCAGAATTTGGTCAACAAACATTGATCGTTTGGGTATATTAATAGAGGGGCAAATTTGCCCCATTTTTTAAACTTCCGGGGCAAAAATACCCCCTCGAAAACTTCCAGACACCCAGTGGCCCTGAGCGAAAACTTCCGGGGCACTTTTGCCCCTTAACCCTTATAATAATCATCATCATCGTCGCCCACGCACATATAGTGCATTCTTGACTCCCTCTTCCTTCTTCTTTCAAGAATCGAAATAAAAGAAACTAAAAAAGAAATATGGAAGGAGATGTAATGACGGTAGAAGCTCTCCTTCACAGCCGTAAATGAAGAGAAGCTTTAGTGAATCTTGTGCAGATCAAGTTGGGAACTTTGGCTTGTGAGAGTCACTACACGTTTGCAGCCGTTGGTCCCCTGCTTTTTCTTGTTCCCTTGGCACTAATCATATATACATTGTTTATGGTGCCTGTGTGCGATGTTCTGATGCAAATTTGCAAACTTGAAGGCAAGAACAAGTGAAGTCCGATGATGCATGTCGATTATATAAATTTCATCGGTTAATTATCAAGGTCTAGGAATAGAGACTTGGTTTGAATTAGAGAACTGAATTTTGGGTTGGCTCTTAGGTTCGGGATTTGGAGTTTGAGAAAAGCTCCTTCTCCTTCCTGCCTTCCCTATTCTTTCCAAAGGGAGGGGTATTGAGGTAAATTGATAAAATTTCAACATCCTTATTTGAGACATATGACCTGATCATGGATTTAACAAGTTTGGCAATCTAAACAAGGATTTGGGTATTTCATATAACTTTTAAAAGGATCTTTCCCGGCCCAAATTTTATTTGTGAGAATGATTTAAATCAGAGTCTTTATAAAAATTCATCAACTCCTACTCACTAACAAAATTTCTTTTCCTCAATCCTTCCTTAAAAGAATTGAGAGAAAAGACCCTATTATTATTCCCTTCTTCTTCCCAAGCTCAAACAAATCATGGAGAACACAAATGAAATATTCATATTGGAACAAGCAAATGAAATATTCCGATAAAGCACAAATGAAAATCACATATTCGAACTCACCAGATCTGGACCAAGAAGGGAGAACGTTCTTTGTCGATCTACTGAAGACGGAGATGATGAAGGGAGACGCAGCCGTAAGCGGCTTCGCACCACAGAGAAATGATGAAGGAGCCAACGCCAACTTGCGAGAGAGAGAGAGAGAGAGAGGAGTGACAATTAAAGACTCAAGCAGAGATTGAAGCCATATGTAGACTCATAAAAATCGGTCTCTTATATATATATATAAACAAATGTGTTTTGCCCTATTTCTTCTGCATTTTCTTTTTAAATTTTCTTGTGAAATTACATAATACCGTAGCTTCGGAGAATTTTCCAAGAAATCACATACCAATAACCACTGACAAATATAGGCTGGTAGGCAGGCTTCACATGGAAGCCTCAATAAAAGAGATGGATGAATGCACAAAGGCACAAGTCTTTTTCCCGTTGGTAAGATTAAGGGAGAATCCAAGAATTAAAGGAAATATCAATAAAATTTATGTAAAAAAAAATAATAACTTATTAAACGTGTTTTATAACTCAACATATTGTTTGAATGATTCGACGAGTTATTATTCCTTTTCATAAAAACTTTACTGATATTTTGTTCGGTTTCTGAGACAGCACCTCACTATCATTCTTCGGAGCTGTAATTCTTCTTCGGTGTTGTGTAACCTATCTTTAAAATAATTTTATATAGTTGAATACATGTTGAACATAGTTATAAAATTGTTTCACCCATTGAAAATAGATTGCACGGCTCAAAGACATGAATCGTTGGGTATTTTTGAGTTGCAAATTTTGCGCTGAAAGACTTTTCACTCGGTAGAATTCTCAAAATTTGATTGAACTTTTTTATAACAAATTGGAGTTATAGAGCAAAAATTATTTTGTACAACTTTTTACAAAAAACTCTTGTTCATTTTCTTAAATTCATACGCGTTGTGAGAGTTTTCATTTATATATAATATATATACACAACTTTTTTTGGTCAATAATGCAGGTTGCGTGTAGAAAAAATTTTTTGTTCATAATATAAGTCACTTGCAAGATAACCAATATTTATTTGACAATTTTATTCCTATAATTAATTACTGAATGTGACTTCTTGTATTTTTTTTCTCTCCCTAAAACCTCATTTAATATAGGTAAAATTGAAAAAGAAAAATTTAAGTTATGAAATATTTAATAAGTTAACTATCATTATTATTTAGTTCTAATCAATTAATTGTAAGTGAGCTATGTATATGGGATTTTTTTTTTAAAAAAAAAAAAGACATCAGTCTAAATTGTCAAATTTTTTGAAAAAATCAGTGCAAATTAGTATTATAGCAGTCCTGGGATCAATGTATCTCTCTAGTCTTTATTTCAATTCAATGTGAACATGAGACCAGTATTTCAATTTCAATTATTACCATACATTACTTTATTAAATTCCCATGAATAAATAAAGCAGTTGAATAAAAATGAGGTTGGCTAAAATGTTTTATCATTCCGCAATGAAGTTGAATATTTGGCCAAAAACACAAAAAAAAAAAAAAAAATTGAATACTAAAAAAACTTGAATAATAAAGAATATTCTTTTTGGTATGGCATTAATCAATAGAATGTTACAGATTTTAATAATCTTTACCTTGTCATTCTGCGGTAACTTTGTATATTTTTCCCCTCCTGGGCACTGGATGCCTTTTATTCTTTCTCATTCTATTATCATCCTCTTCCTCTAGTCTTCACCCACTTGCATCCTTCAGTTTCCATGATTTTAGCAAGTCGGTCTGCATGAGGGATGGCTTTTGGCCATAGATTAAATGAAGGGTGAAGATTAGAGGAAGAGGATGAGAATAGAATGATAAAGAATAGGAGGCATCTCGCGCCCCAATTTCCTCATCTGTTAAAAAGGAAAAAAGAAAGTCAAAACACCATGTTACAAATAGAGACCATGATTCCATCTGAGGATGTTGGGTTCCAGGGGAGGCATATCTGTGGGGTAAAAAAAAGAGACTTGAATAATAAAGGATATTCCTTTTCGAATGGCATAAATAAATCAGAAGCGTAGAAGAGTGGAATTGTTGAATGATATAGACTGTAATTATATGATAATTAGATTATTTAACTCTACCAAATGTTAGTTGATGCAGACTATACTTTTATCATAGTACATTATTTTTTTTTTTTTAATTCATAATATGGCCAAGCTAGCTTGGAGAGTACATACACCAAAATAATCTAAACATCAAAAGCATGTAATGCGTCCTCCCTCATAATGGGAATACATCCCGGGTGAGGAACAGGTAAAACAACCAAATGCTGTACTAAATGGTGGGCATCCCTTGCCAAAAAATCGGCACACCGGATTATGTCTCTCGGTGCATATCGAACTTCAATGTCCCAATCAGAAAAAATTAAATCCCTAACAGCATTAATTTCCAACCTAAGAGGGTGGTATAGACCACTATCCTGCATAAGCAAGTGGTATATCTCAAGTGAATCTGTGTAAGCCACAACCTTCTGAAATCCATATTGTCTACATAGTTGCAGGCCTTGATGTAAGGCCATAAGTTCAGCAGAAGTTGGCGGGAGAAATCCAAGACAGCGCTGAAAGCCAAGAATCCAATGACCTCTATGATCCCGAATAAGACCCCCACACGCTGCATCGCGGTGAATATCCACTGACCCGTCAGTATCTAGACGAACACATCCCTCCTGAGGTAACTTCCAGTTCTGATCGTCCTCCTCACTGTGGGAAAAGATCTGATGCTTTAGCTTGTCCCCCACGCTGGATTCCATGAGATGATACAGACCACCATGAATAAGCTCGTTCGGCTGTGCTCGGACTCCTTCCATGACACCTTTACATCTGTTTTTCCATAATAGCCAACACATGGTACTGAATATGCGAACCCATGGCCATCTGTGAAAGTAAGGCTTAGCCCTGGAGTGAGATAGATTGTCTGCAAACCATACCTACAAATCAGAATGAAAGAAACTAAAACGAGAGTTAGGTGAAATAAAATGTGACCATACTGCTCTCGCAATCTCACAATCTCGAAGAATATGTATAATGCTCTCAGTCTGGTGACACAGAAAAGGACACTCATCACTATCTGAAAGACCTCTCATAGCCCGAAGTGAGTTAGTAGGCAGTCTCTCATGAATAGCCTGCCACAAGAACATCTTCACTTTCTCTGGGACCGGTAGTTTCCACACCTTCTTCCACCGAGCCGGGCCATTCCCCTCCCGCCGAGTAGAAAGGAAAGAGTATGCAGCACGGACACTAAAGTTGCCATCAGAAGCACTTCTCCAGCAGAAAGGATCTTCTCCAAATTGACATGGCGGAGGAAGTTGCCTTATAAGATTGACCACCCAGTCCGGTAGGAATTCCCTCCATCTTGCGACGTCCCAACCGCCATCCGATGAGACAAAATCGCTGACCTTGGCAGCTGGATTTAGGCGATGGAAATTATGATCAACATAGTGAACAAGTGGTTCTTCCAATTTAGTCCATAAATCCCACCAGACATTGGCTGTAGACCCACTGCGAAGGGTACGACCAATTCCACTATAGAAAATGTCCCAAACCTTAGTGATGCTCCGCCATACCCCAGAGGAGTTGGTCTTCTTACAGACCATGGGGTAGTCACTATTGCCGCATCCATATTTTCCTTTTAAGCAACGTACCCAAAGGGCTTCTGGTTGAGTTAATAAACCCCAGCAGAGTTTCATTATGAAGGCCATGTTTTGCTTTCGAAGGTCTTTAATACCTAAACCCCCTTCCTCCTTAGGCTGCTTAATTTGATTCCAGGAGATGAGGTGCATTTTTCTACTCTGTGGATCTTGCTTCCATATGAAATCCCGGCTAATCTTCTCCAATTCCTCCAGAGTGGATTTAGGAAGTAGCAATGTTTGTATGTGATAACTTGGCAGTGCAGACAAGACCGCTTTAATCAATACCGTCCGTCCTGCCATGGTGAGGTGCCGCCCCTTCCAGCCTGTCAATCTCTTCTTTGCCTTCTGAACAATGGGATAGAAAGTAGCTTTGGTAATCCTATGATGAAGCATCGGTATACCGAGATACTTACCAAGATCACCCGTGATTCCCACACCCAGTGATTGGCTCAGCTCCAGAGCCCGGTTGAAGTGAATATTGCGGGAAAAGAAAGCTTTAGTCTTGGTCAAATTGACTCGATGTCCTGAAACTTCACAGAAGGATCTCATTGTGTCTCGCATCAACTCAATTTGATTTTGGGTAGCCTCCCCAAACAGTATAAGATCATCTGCAAAGAATAGGTGGGATATTGTGGGAGCGCGATTATTGAACCGAAGTCCCTTCCAATGTCCTTCCCTGACTTTGATGTTAATCAATTATCATAGTACATTATTTAAACTAAAGTCACATCTACTTTCCTCCTTGCCAACCCAGTATCACATTTTCTATTTTTCAGTCCTTTTCCTGCCACTTGCATTATATTTATTTTGTGGCTACATTTTTTTAAAGGTGACCAAGGCCAGATGGTCATCGGTTCTCAATATAAAGTAAGTTGTACGTAAGGTTGAAACAGTAAAATATTGTTTGAGTTTCCTCTATATTAGATACTGGGACTTAGACAACGTAATATTTTATTGAACACACAATAATGATAGTTTTAAATGGTTGTTGATTTTATTAATGCATTAACTAAATTTTGGATTATTATTTCACTTGTGTGAATTTTCAAACACGTTAGTCATCCTAGCTCCGTTAACGAATCAACTATGCTTTTAGAAGGTTCAAGTTTGCTTGTGGCACAAACTTGACACAATAAGTTCCATATAGTCTAAAGGGTTAACGTTGTTTTCTTGGCTAGACTTCAAGTGTTGCTCTGTATAATATTTAAACTACTGGCCTTAACATGTTAATGGGCTCTAGGGCTAAGGCTTCCTAGTTATGTACAGGTTCCTCCTTAATATGTTAATTCAAAATATGATATATAATCAAGTTTGGAAATAACACAGAGTTGACTATAGTTAAGCATACAACTAACTTATATATCAATTATAGGAATAACAGAGTAAGGTTATTTTTAATGGAGCTCGAACGACTTAGCAGGGTTAGTGATCTTGTGGGTGGCACTATGTTCTTTTTCCCTGATTAATAAAACTTGATCTCATCCTTGAAAATGAATAATAGTGAAGGCTAGAGGATAAATATATCCAAGTGTTTCGCATTAAAGATAACATCCTTATTACAAAACCATGCCTCATTATATGTGTCATGAAGCATATATAGCTAAATTAGAAACTACATATCTTGCTTTGGCTTGCGGCTCAATTCGGAGTGATGACCACCCATTAGCTGCAAAATCTCACCCCACAAAGCACACTTGAGGAAGAAACAGCCACATACCAATAATCTGACTCAATCTCCCCTCTCAACTGATCCAATTGCCATCCTGCTTAGCCAATGAAGAATCTGGTAAAAAAAACTATAAGGACCTAGCTAAAAAAACTACAAGGCCTCGTAAAAAATCAGGTGTAACTATGGGGACTTGCGAATTAATTTTTCCTTTCAATAACTTATCGACAGAATCATTAGGAAAATTAAGCTTCAACCAATGCAAAGGTTAATTGCTTCTTATATGTTGTAATACATAAATCATTATGTCGATTAAAAAAAAAAAACGTGCATATTCATTATTTAGTTGCCAGGGAGCGAGATGGGTTCATAGAAAATTACAAAGATAGGCCAACGATGATGAATCAAGGTGAAGATGAATCCTGCTAAACATGCATGCTATAATTAGTTATGTCTATATTATTTATTATTGGCTACTGAGATTCAAAAGAATCTCACTTAAAAAAAAGAGACAGGGAAAAGTTCAGACAGAGGAGAACAGAAAATAACAGAAGTGTGAAGGATAACAGCTTTTCTTGTGGATGTTGTACTTGCTCCCCTGTTTTAATAGCTTTTCTTTGAACGAGCATTTCCTCCCCGCGTGTTGCGCGTGGAGCAGTATTTCCAACATAAATTCTATATTAAGACAGAAATTGATATTGTACATGTTTAACATCTGTTGGCGGTTTACACTACTTGAATATTATTAGATCACAATCAAACCTAATTACCCTACACATTTGCCAACTTATGAAAAACATATTTAATTGGACAACAAAAACAAATAAGGTATTCAAGTTCTTAAAAATCTTCTTTTAAACTATATTTGTTGTAGTGCTTTGAGCATCATGTCCATTATTGGATAAGTATATCTTTAACCCATCCATGCTTCTAATTCTAGAAAGTGTAACATATAATTAATCATATGTGAATACTCATTCAATATGAGATACTTCTCAAGACCCGAGGAATGCAACAATTCATCCACTGAAGTACCAGTGTGTAAGCAAGAATAAAAGTAATAGTGAGGATATGCAAATTACATGGAGTTCAAGAGTTTTGGAAAATGAGAGGAAGCAAACATTTAACAAAAATGATAAACTCATGCAAGTTATGTAAAGATCATACTTCTTGGACAAGAAAATAAAAATTCTAAACAAAGAAAACTAAACTATAAAATAAAATGACTACTAAAATAAGTACACTGTCATCTACCACAACTATAACCTCTGGTCCATCAAAATGGGCTTATAAACAAAACTAAATCTATCATTAAACAATCAGCCTCTTAGCATCACATACACCATCAATGCTTCACCTACTTTTGCCTTCTTATAGCAACAATTTCAAATCCATGATCACAAATTAATGTTTGATAAATAATAACCTTGTCAAGTCATGATCATTATTACAACACATCTGCAATAAAACATCATGACTACAATACAATAGCAAATCCTCATTATATCATCAAGGGCACTTAATTGTTATTCCTATAGCTGCTATGATATTCAACTAATTGACGTCTCTTTATTCATGACCCTCCTAACAAAAATGCAATTTTGTTCCTGCTCTTCTAGATGCATCACCCTAAACTTATAATGATTTTTACCAAGTTCTGAAGGCACATGACAAATGGTCATAACAACATGTTTATTATATTTTAAATCATATTCTATATATTCTCCAAGACTTCTATCTTATGGCAAAAGTATATTTACTTATACACATTTTATCTCACATTCAACCACTTTTATTGGAAAAAATAAAATGAAAAAGACCATATCTCAAATTAAAGAGAAATAGCCTTTAGCCTCTTCTCTCTCGTTAGTTGAAGAGAATCTGTCATTCTTATTCACATTCACACGCACACTCACCTACACATGCCATGCCTCCTTGTGATTCTGGGTCCCATTTGATTTTTATGCATTAAAAATGCAGATAATAAAGAAAGAATGAATTGTTGGCAAAAAAAAAATAAAGAAAGAATGAATTGCGTGATTTTTTACTTCAAATTTTTTCCACCCTTTTTTTAATAAAGAGAAAACGTGGCTCTATACAAACTCATCGGGCCCATACCTTGATGACTTTGCATTTTATTTTTCCTGACCTTTTTTAGTCCCTCACCCAAAATCTGGGCCCTTCGCTTGTATTGATTTTGACTTCCCTTGTATTGATTTGACTCCTCCCTGTCAGGTAGTGACACTATTATAGATTATATCTATTGGAAGGTTAAGAGCGCGGAAGACAATCATGGAAGAAGCATTTGCTGAGGGAAGTTTTTTTTTTTTACATTACTCATGAATGATCTGTATATATTTTGATATATCTGCATATGCCTACAAATGTACTTTTTTTTGAAGATTAATGCATAGCAATGCTATTTGTTTTAATTTATAATATGTTGTATGGTGTAGTTTTCAAGAGAGTGAACAGAAAAGATAAAAGAAATCCAAAATTGTACAAAGAAAGGGAGTAAGTATAACCCACTAATCTTAATATCATTCGAGATTGAAAAAGCTTCTACCACGCGGAATCAAAAAAGAATCGGTCTCATGTATCCAATAAAGAATCGGTCTCAAAACGAAGAATCATCACCGATATTGTAGGATACAAAATAGGATTAATCATCTATATAATAGGAGGTAGCTATAAATTAGAGACACTAAGATTAGAACTATAAATAAAAGATAATTAGAAATCTCAACGTCATATGATTCCTTAATCTTGGGGCTTTTATTGCACTATTTTTTGTTCTCTTATTTTTTAAATTTAATAAGGAATTAAATGAAAATATACTGTCATTTCTTCTCTTAATAATCACCAAAAATTTAGGCTTACTTAATAGGAGATGAAGCTTTATGTAGAGAGTCACGTGGAGGATGGAGTTTTATATTAAATTTTTTTATCCTACGAAAACGTCCATCCAGGATAAAGCTAAAAATAAAGGATGTTTTGCTTTATTAAAAAATAAAGCTATTAGACAAAACAAAATGATGAAAGAAGGTTTCAACTTTGGCCACTTTGTACATATAAACTACTGGAGGTTAACAAATACAATTAACAATCGTGTTAATTGTATCTTTAAGTGTGAAGGATAACAGCTTTTCTGGTGGATGTTGTACTTGCTCCCCTGTTTTAATAGCTTTTCTTTGAATTATTATAAATTTGAGTTGTTTGATTTTGATAAGGACGTACTGTTTGACAACAATTTTATGACAAGATATAAAAAGGAGTAAGTTGAAATCTATGTGCTTAGACCATTTGTACAGAAAGGAAGCTGAAAAACAGAGCATCGTTGTGGTCTTCAAATTGATTTCCAATGTTAAGCATAAGATTTCGATTTCATGATTAAACTTATAAGAAGAAAACAGAACGAACTGCACCTTTCCAAATTAGAAAAATTAGTTCGCTAACCTTACAAGGCATTGAAAAATGAGAAAAACATTTAAATGTTAACAATTTTCAACTTCCATAAGGAATAATACATATAAAATTTAATGATTGGTACATTTTTAATTGTTTTCCGTGAATCATAATAATTTTCAGACTTTGCAAATAAAAGTTTCGCTATAACAGGGCAAGAAAGGAATGATGAAATCGTTCTTGTATACAGGGTAGTACATCAGTGACAATTAATGTTATTTTATTTTTATTTTTATTTTTACAGCAAACAAAGACAACACATCTAAACTGGTATAGAAAGGCATGTAATTGATTTCAGGAGATGATAAATTGATTTCAAGAGGTCATGGTTTTGCAAAACACAGCTTTAATTTGGAGCTAGAAATAACTAAGGAAATTGTTTTCTGAATAGGAGCAAGACGCCAGATCAGGAGTAAGATTCATACTAAAGGTCAAATATCCTGAGAGTTTACAAAAAAGAAAACAACAAAAATTTAAATTTCGTCATAATTAAATGAGTTGAAATATTCGTGGTATTGCTTTGTATAAACAGTAGTTTTACAAATTATGAATGACTGTGTGTTAATTTTACAAATTAGTTTCAAACTAATTAATTTGTCATTCGTCTAGTTTCCTTACACTTTTATGCCCTTACAAATGTCCACACATATATTTATTGTTATAATAGTTTAATCTAAGTAGGGTGTATGTAACAATATTCAATTTATATTTAGAAATGATAGACTGAGAAATAGTTTAATATCTACATATATATTTTTCACACAAATTGCATATAAAAATCGTAATTAACTATAATGAAGGGATTCATAAATTTAAGAGAAATGCAGCAACAATATTCTTCTTCTAAGGATAAAAGTACCTGTCACAAGTTGCCAAGTCATTACTCATTTATGCTATCATTATAGATTATCATCTCCTTTCCTTTGCTCTTCTACTCTCTTCAAAGCTTTCTGGAACTTGTTCAACAATGATGGTGGAAGTTACATTTTCTTGCTGCTGAAATTGTGGAATCCAAACTAACGTTTTAATTTTGTTTAGAATCTTATATACGGTTTCATAAAATCCATATAGACTACATTATTTATTACCTTGGTTACTAGTAGACTCATCATAAAAGGGTGTTTCCAAACAGGGACGCAAGGAGAGCCACATGTCAGCTTCAATACTATTTTAGTTTGGTTTCAGTTTTGATAGAGATTTGCATATTGTTTTGGAGAAATTGGTTGATTATTACTATTTTATGCACATACCTTGGTTTATAAAAGTGTCACTAGCATGTTCCGTCCAGGGTAACATTGGTAACAAAGCAGTATTCAAGTCAAGGTCCATCAACGTTGCTTCTAAACAAGGACAAATATACCAGGAGAGTCACTTATTATTAATATTGTTTATTGTTACACATACTTTTACATAAGATGCAAGGGGAACTAGAAAAAGCAATTTTTTAATATTTATTGTAGAATGTTTTGTCACTAATATTTTACATAAAACGTTTCCAATGGGATCTAGTTTATGCAGTGACGAACTCAGATTGACAAAGGAAATGGAAAAGAAGAAGATATAGCTCATTGAAATATTTGATATTTCCAAAGTTGTGTTCATGTAAAAATTGGTGAAAATTGCAGTCTATATATTGAAGCTATTGGGTTGAGTAATATAGTGTACCTTGATTACTAATGATATCACTAGCAATGGAAAATGGGATTTGAGGTGTGATTGAAATATTTCTTCCTCTTTTTGTGCATCTGAAGGTACTTGAACTCTGCAAGTTAAATGTTACAAATTCAAACACTATTAACAAGAAAGGTCAACATGGTATCCAAAAAAAAAAAACACAAGAAAGGCCCATGTAAGCGTTTGATAGAGAGAACATAGGAAAGGTGGGCTAACTGTGTCAAGATTGTCATCCCCCATCAACATTCTTTTTTTATCAAGTGGTACTTCCTTCTCCTTCATCCTTGCACCCAATTGTTCTGTAATTAAAGGACACATAATTGTTTTGTTCCAATTCATGTCTATATATAGTGCTTCACAATGGACGACGACTGACGACAACAACAACATTACCAATGGTACCTTAATTATAATCACTTAAAATTAATAAAATCATGCATAAAAAGCATTGGGTCATACAAAATTCAGCAAAATAATGTTTTTATTTATGCCATAATTATGTCAACTCCTAATGCACAAATGAATAAAAATTTTCTTGTGAATGAATATTAGTTAATTCTGACACCTATTGATGTTGCTCTCTCTCACACACATATGTTACAAAAGGATGAGGAAATGACAACAAACTAATCAATCAATATGTAATTTGGAGAATAATGCAATTTTTTAAAACACAAAGTAGTGATAGAGGAAGAGTGTATGTTACCTTGGCCAGCAGTACTGGAATCCAATAATCTTTCAAAAGGATTTGCAAATGAGATATGTTCCATCTCACAAAGTGGTTTGATTACATACATCCCACTCTCTTTTATAAGCAGGCCTTCTTGTTGTACAGATGCAGATATATAAATTCGTGCATGATTCCACTCATTTTTTCGACAAAGTCTTTCTATCTCATTATGAGGTATATGATCCTCTTTTAGATAGTACACAACTAAATGATCATCATCACAATTTTGTACATCAGCAAAACTCCGCAAATCATGATAACGTGCTACTTCATCATTGATGCACACCCATGAATCAAACTTAAAAGAAGAATGGGAATATTTTTTATGAAAACCAGCATCCGTTGGTTTAAAAAGGACACACATGCATAGAGCAGGCGGGAAGCAGTTACGAAACCAAAAAGAAATGGAAGCTCCGTTGCTTTTGTGCTCAAACCACTTTGGGATGCTTCTGCTCGGCACATAAAAGTGCGTTTCTCCCAAAAAATCATATCTGCCTGGATCCCCATGTAATTCCTGTGAATCACAACAAGAGTTGATCAAACACTAACTCAACACATATGTGAATGTCGGTAAAAGAAAATCAAAGACAGAAGTTGATGACAACCTCACTCAATAATAAGCTTTTGGACCTTGAACTCAATGACATGCAGTTTATTGCCCCTAAATGTTGTATGTTTGGTGGAATCCCTTCAACCTCTCTCAGATGCTTGCACTCATTTAACTTAAGGAACCGCAAAAACTGACATTTTTTAATCCATACGGGCAAAATTGTGAAATTATTACCCGTCAAGTCCAAATGCACCACGTTGATAAATCCACTGGGATAAGTTCTAAGGACGTCATCTGATATATTACATCTTGGGAGCCTAAGAATCGGTATAGCTCTGTTGGGATCACATTGCTTGGACCAAATTGCCTGTTCTTGGGCTTCCTTCAACTTAGATGATATTATTACCTTCCCATCATTACCATCAATACTGATCATTTGCAGTTCTGGCAATAGAAAAATGCAATTTGGGATCTCAATGACCTGCCTACTCTGTCCCATCCATAACCGCCTAAGCTCCAGAAGATTGCAAATCGACCAAGGTAGTTTTTCTATTCCAGTTTCAAATAAACATAGATCTCTTACTTTCACTTTTTCAAGTATTTCCGGAAAGTACTTCAAACTTGAGCAGCCATAAAGATTGAGCTCTCTAAGACAGGGTAACTTGATGGCATGTGGAAAGGTCTTAAGCTGGACACAGTAATTTAAATACAGGTTCTCAAGTTTTGGTAAATAGCCAATTGAATCATGAATTTCAATTAAATTCTTGCAACCAAAAAGGTCTAGTTCCTTCAAATTTCTGACATTCGATAGATCAGGTATCTCTATAACATATTCACAACCTGCCAGATTCAGAACGCTCAAATTATCCAAAGTCTGCAATAACCAAAGCCATCTAAGAAGTTTTAAAAAAAATTATCAGAGTACAAGTAAGCTAACAATAAATGCTAATTAATAAGATAGGGATCTTGCCTGAGTTATTGCATCCACTGAACTCAAATAACTATGCCCAATGTCAAGCATAACAAGCTTCTTTGGATAAAAATTAGGAGGCAAATATGAATAAGGATATCCTTTCCATTTCAGCACTTTTAAGCTATTAGGAAGATATTTGGGACTTTCCGAAAATTTTACATTCTCAAAAATGAGAATTTTTAACTTTTTCATACGCTTAAAAGCTTCTCCATCCCAGTTTACTTCTATGCATTCAGACGAATTGTCTTGAACTATCATCCTTACTTCATCTGTCCCCTTTGAAGACAATAATAAATGTAAGTCTTCATGAAATATTAGAAGTTTGAAGCATCTATAATAATAGATAGAAAACAACTTGCCACAAATTCAAAATAGTGAGATACTTTTGGTGTATACAATCCCGCAACCAAGTAAATGGACCAAAAATATCTTCAACTCAGCCTCAACTTATATGCATATAAACCTTTTAAGCAATATAACAAAGAAGCTTATACTTCCCAATAAACTTTGTATTTTGTGAACTTAATTATGAGCTTACTACATTCGCTACTTAATCAGCTAATCAGCTAAAAACAATCTAAGTTGACTGAATCAAGATAAATTGACTGATTATATGATTTTATATGTTTTGTTTTTAAAAAGACCTTCGTATATAATACAAAACTCTTTATTTTTCAAAAAATGATAATAAAAAATTTTAAAACACTTAAAATTATATATATATATATATATTAAAGGACAAGAAATACATTGACCAAATCTATAAAATCAGTTCTAAAAATTCAACAGGTCTTGCTCCATTAAAATGTTTTTTAACCTTGTCATAAACTATTCCATTCAACCCATTCTTTTGTTTTCCAACCATTCAATGCATTGAATTTATGAGTGATTCGTCCAAAAAAAAAAAAATTATGAGACAAAAGGAATTAATAACTATGCGTTGTTTTTAAAATTTTACCCCTAACATACCCCCCTTCTGTAGAGGAATGAGGCTCATCCACACACACAAATGTGTTGACACCAGGCTCAAACCTAAAACCTTATCCAAGCATAGCGGTGGCTTTGCCGCTAGGACAACTAACTATTGACTAACATCAATAACTATAAATAGAAAAATGAGTTAATAACTTCACATAAAAAAAAGAAACCATAGATCACTTGGATAAGGATATTCCGCCAAGAAATTGTGAACAACAAAATTACAAGGCCGAAAAAAGGTAGATCAACCCAATTAGTGTTACTTACTCTATTTTCTTCCAAAACATCAATAATATCTTGATGGAACCATAATCTACTCCGTTTTCCTGGCTCATTTGGTGATTCTTGTCGAACAATTTCTCTCCCCATGTCTCGTATCAAATCATGCATTTCAATACGATCATAATTTTCAATATTTATGAGGCATTTATCTACCAACACTCCAATAAAATAACTTAAATTGTTAAAGCCATGAACTACTTCCACCATATATTTGACATCTTTCAAATATTTCCCTTTGAAGAAACAAGCAATATCAAGGAATATTTCTTTTTCAACTTGTCCTAGGCCCTCATAGCTCATCTTCAATACTTGTTGAATGTCTTCATTCGGAATTAATTTATATGCATCCAACATAGATTCCCACTCATTAATAGTCCTTCCACACAAGTTGGAACCTATTACTTCAAGGGCAAGTGGAAGGCCTTGTGCATAAATTACGACACGATTCAACACCTTCATGTAACTTGGGTTTACTTGGTCGCTCTTAAAAGCATTCCAACTTAACAATTCAAGAGATTCTTGATCATTGAAAGCCTCCATTTTGTATATTCTCTCAACCCCATGTCTTACAAGTAAATGCTTATCCCTTGTGGTTATAATGATCCTACTCCCACCACTAAACCAATTGCAATCGCCAGCTAATTTTTCCAATTGCTCATGTTTGTCAACATTATCGAGAATCATAAAAATTTTCTTTTGTCTGAGTTTCATTTTTATTACTTCAACTCCTTTATTAACATCTTGTATTTTGACGTCCACTCCTCCAATCTCTGAAACTATTGTCTCTTGAATTCGTGCGAGGCCAAGTTTCCTTGAGTCCTCTTTGATACCATGGTAAAAGCACATACCTTCAAAATTATCAGTAACTGAATTATATACAGCACGTGCTATTGTTGTTTTACCAATTCCCCCAATTCCACAAATTCCTATCATGATGGCCTTTTCATTTGACCCAATTTGTAATAGTGAGGTTATTTTTTCCACTCGAGACTCTAACCCAATAGGATATCTAGCAACAACAGGTAAAGGAACCCGATCAATTTTACGAGAAATTTCTTTCACAATCATTTCAATGACTAGATATTCATATCTATTTTGCCTGAAAAATTGCAACAAAAAAATTGTGTCAATCTAATTAAATACATCCTTGCAAGACATTTATGTTAATTTACTTGTAAACTAACTTGAGGTTAGGAAAGGAAAACCGGAGTTAAAAAATAGGTTAAGAGATTTGCAAATTACCTTGGACTAAAATGGAAGCCAGAAATATTAGACACTTCATGCAATGCAAGCTTCCAACTTTGTATCTTGTCCTCATCAGCCTTGAGGTTTTTTATATGCATAGATAATGCTTGTTTATAATTGCCCTTTTGATGTCGCACTACTGAAGGCGCCACATCATAAAAAATTGGCAAAACCAATCGTCCCTTTCCCAAGATACATTGATGGATCTGAACTAATTCATTGAGACAGAATGTGGATGAAGCATAGTCCTTAGAAAATACAGTAATGGCCATTCTTGAATTTTCAATAGCTTTGAGAAGTGTTGCTGTAATTTTATCCCCTTTTCTTAATTCCTCGTCATCAATAAAAGTGCGAATTCCCATATTCTTTAAAGCATTATACAGATTCCCTGTAAAACCATGACGAGTATCCTCACCTCTAAAATTGATAAAGACATCATAAGTCCATTGGTAACTAATGGGGGAAGAAGTTATTGCTAACCCAGTCATGATGGCTTCCTACTTGTAAAAACAGAGAAATCAATGTTAATATAACTAAAAATAAAGTTATCGAGTGTGATGATACCCTGGGGAAGATATATATATATGTGTGTGTGTGTGTGTGTGTGTGTATGGACATCATGAAGATTTGAATGAGTTTATTACTTACAAGGAACACTTAAGTTGTTGATGACGATCGAAGTGGTTGTGGAGCACACACAGTAAAGCAATGGGAACTAACAAAAGGAAAAATGAAGCCGTCAATTGCTTTTCTCAGAGTCAAATCAACATGTAAATATAAATACTGAGTTTGACGCTATGGCTTGACTTATAAACTAATCTCTAACACGAGAGTGCTTAACGTTCTACTTTTATCCTTGGGTGTGTTTGGTTTGAGGGGAGGATTGGTAAATTAGTTTTAAACAAGAGAAACCCAAAATTTATCCTCACATTCTTTTAAATTCTAGGCACCCAAAATTTAAATAACTTCAACCAAAAAAAAAATTTACCCCCCCCCCCCCCCCGGTTCTTCCCTCCTCCCCCTCAAACCAAACACACCCTTAAAGAAATTCAAATTGATTTTACACCACCTCTGCTCGAACATTAACCCTCTATTTGGTTGGAGAGGATTGGAATGGAGAATAAGAAGGGAGAAAAGATTTTAATAAGTCAATTTTTTAAGCAAAATGACAGTGTTATACAATTTTATAACAGAGAGAAGATGTAAAAGCAACGAATAAGGAAAATCAATTTATAACTTTTCACATTACTTCTCTATTTTTTATATTTTTTCTTACCTCAAGCTTCTTTTTATATTTTTTATCCGCTTACAGTGGAGCCAAGAAGATGAAAAGATACATCAGAAGAAGGAGAGGGAGTAAATGAAAAATCTGGGAGGTAAGATGACTAGAATATATTTTTTTTTCCCTTTTTGGTAACATCTCGTTTGTTAGTCCGTTAGATTAACTAAGTATAAGGATGGAATTGTAAAATAAACGAAACTTTTATGATGGAGTTGAGCACTGAGTTACAATTGTGTTGAAAGTTGAAGAACCAAATGATTAATATTTCCTCAAAATAATAACGAACTGTTGTTTAAATTTTTCACAAGATCGGGTTCGAGCACACCAGATCTGTAGACGTCGTTGAGCTATTGAAGACGAAGATGACAGAAGGAGGACGCGGCTGTCGATTACTTCGCCGGCAGAAGGATGATGAAGAAGACACACGTACGGAAGGGCCAATTATATGTGAGAAAATAAAAACCATACCACACATAAACTGAATCTGGTGAAAAGTTTAGCTTCAGCTATTTGAGTGTAGCACGCAGGAAGTCTAGTACTCTATAATTTATGAATCTAATTCTAAAGCATCGATCTTTTTCAGATGCAATAAGCTAATTAATAATATATAGTAAAGTTTTTTCATGTCTATCGGATTAAAAAGCAGAAGAAATTACCTCAAGGATTCAGCCCAGAACAAGAGAGAGGCAAGCTCGACGGGATCAGGATTGATAATCAAAGACTCAGGCGCAGATTCACACATAAAAAGGAGTGACAAACAAATATGTGTCGCGCGCTTTTTGCTTTTTCTATTTCCATTTTCTTTTGTAAAATTACAGAATACCGCGACTTCTGAGAACTTTCCAAGAAGCACTTTGGCTACGCAAATTGTGGTGCCAGCCAGCTTTACTTTACTTGAGAAAGGAGTGGTCCCACGCGACGGAAAAGAAGGGCAGAGTAGCAGTCCCGGAATACGAAAATAATTAAATATTGGCTTTGCAAGAGGATTAAAATATATTTGTGTGGGGAAAAGTTTTTGAGGAATTTTAGTTTTATATTGATTATTGATTATTGATATTGATTGATTATGCTTTCAAAGGCGAATTGTTTTCCTGGAATAACAACGCAACATTGTTAATAAGTAGCTGTGATGAAGGAATACAGAATTCGATGAAAAGTTATGCTTAACGCGGAGGCTATTTCTAATTATTAATGAGCAATATTTAAATTTAATACTCCTCTTATCCTTAATATAAGATATGTATATTTACCTAATTTGATTAAGTTAGTTGATATGACATGTATTTTTTAAAACACCGTAATCATCTTTTTTAATTTTCTCTTCTTCTCTCCTCCTTGATTATTGTTGAGAGAATATCAATACGGGTAAATTAAAAAAAGATTGATAAATATGAAAATTATATATTATATTTAGAACGACAATCAACTTCTTAAATATGTCTTATATTAAGTACCATAAAAGTACAAAAAAAAACCTTAACTAAAAAATTTTCCATTATTTAGTGTTCACCTTTTCTTAAGGAAATAATGAAACAACGTTGGCTTTATAAAATGTAAACCTTTCTTGTGGCTGGCACCACGTTATTTTCACTTTGATAATATAAAACTTGATCTCATCCTTGAGGTGAGCCATATAGAACAAGAATACTTACAAAAGTCCTATCGAAATGAATAAAATCATGCGGCTTCAGTATTTCCTTCGAATAGGGTGAGCCCTCTTTGTGCCAAGGGGTTTGGAATTGTGCAATGTCTCACCTTGAATGTGAGCACATCAGATTCTGCTACTTCTTTCTGTAAGTCAAGTGAGTGCTTTAAGATATAATGAAGCGCAATCAAAGGTAGCACGTATTACTTCTTACATGTGCACTAATTACACATTGTCGATTTCTCATAAAGAGAGATTAGTAATTCAACATGTCAGCAAGATAAGTGGATATATAACAGAAACTTCTAGCTTTTTGAGAAGTTTAATCAGAAGACAAGAAAAATCAAGTTCTAGCTTAAACCAATTAACTTAACCCAAAATTGAGGCATTACGGAAAATCAATCAAAAAGGCATCATCTCGCAACTGTAATCCATGTTTCTATGACAGACACTAAGAACAAGGAAATCATTATAACCTTTGAAGCATGGAGACTAACAAGGATATTACTTGGAATGCTCTAGTTAGCTGCTAAGCTATATACTACTCAATCAAAACTGCAATTAAAAAGGGCAAAAGTTTTCACCAAAATCACCTCAAAGTGAATGGAAAAAGGGTAGATAGAGAAAAGGACACCATCATACATCCGATTCTTATGAAGATGTAAGAAAATCCTTTGTGGACAGACACAGACACAGACACACACACAAATAAGTTTTCTAAGTTCAATCAAAATCCCAATTGGCAGCCATTGTTCATGTTGCTTGAATTCTGTCATCAATCCTTTCCATAAACCACATCTCTGTCTCCATTAATTAAACATATCTCTGTTTAAATTTTGAGTGACATCGATAAGATTATAGTTCACCGCCTTGCTCAATGATATTTTATTAGCACTTCATATTTTATTTTCAGCATTAGTGTCCACAGAGTTATTGATTATCAAACCCCATTTTTCTTTTACTTCATTGTATATAGAGTATATGGTTAAGACTGGCCATGCCTCTGTTCTGCACCAGAATATCTAATGTCATCTATAGCATTAGTTCATCTCCAAAAATATTCCTACGGTATTACAATATATCATTAACCCTTAAAATGATATTAACCAAGCCCAAATTCGGAGTAACGGCCACCCATTAGTTGCACATGTGCCAGAATTGATTCAAGCAACTAAGGAAACTTTTGTATAGTCAATTAAGAATATGATATATAATCAAGTCTGGAAACAACATAGACAAGTGACTATACTTGAGCGTATAGGCCTGAACCTCACATGTCTACTTGTAAAACAGAGAAAAGAACATAATAGCATGTAATTCAATCTGTTTCATCATTACATCACTACCGATACTTGTGAGGATACAATTGTGGAAAAGTGATTTAAACTTGCGTCCCTTAGTCTTCACCTTTGCTGGAGCTCCGACCTAACAAGGTTAGTGATTTTGGAAGAGTGAGATTATGACAATCCCAGAAGCAACAGTTCTCAAAAATAAATGAAAGTGCGAAGTTCAGGCAAAGGGAAAGAGAAAATAATGGAAATGTGAAGAATGTAACTCCTTGTTGCATGTATCATCAACTTAAACTAATAAATCTCTATCATCCTTAAGCTTAGCTGATGCAATTGTGTTGTTGGCTCCTCTCACAAATCACTGTTCATACGAACAGTGTTGGCTCACATCTGGATCCATTAAGTGTGCCCACTTTGCATTGGGCTTTGTTCGGCTTCCTTCCTACTGGTGCATTGCCTTGCCGGCCTGGTATTTATTTGTGACTGTCATCCACATGGGTTTCCTTGCCAAGGAAGTTCAAATTGTAGTTCAGTTTTAGGAAATCACAAGAAACTCAAAAGTCCTCATAAATGAAGAGGGGGTTCGGGACGTCTAGCTATGATCAGTCAGTTCCCAAATTGTTTGGCTAGAAGAGGTGCTCGTCCGTTCAGGTGCTTTTCCAATTATTCTCTCAACTCCCACTCTTCTTGACTTTTATTGTGTTTATCTCTACTCCCACTCGACCAGCCATTTATTGGGTTGGAAAGTTCTATGTTCATTGGTTAGAGTCTTTTTAAGGGAACTTCGATATGAAGGTGGAAGGTCTCTTGGTCCCTAGTGTTCTGAGCTTCGCGGCGCTGTCTATCTGCAATTTTTTTGGAGCAGAGAAGGAGCTTCTGACTTATTTTCAGAGGGTAAAACGCAGCAGCAGTTTTACTCATTGATCAAACTGGCATTTTTCAAATTCATGGAACTAAACTATCATTTCTAAACTTCAAGCCTCAAACTACAATTTTCAGTTTTAATTCAATTTTTCAAACACCTATAATTAAAAACAATTAAACCAATATTTAATATTCTCAAAAATCAATGATTAAGAGTATTACAATTATTTTGACAATTTTACCCTTTTTAGTTCTAATTCAATGCATTTACTTTTAATCCCAATCAATCACAAAAAAAAAAAAAAAAAAAAAACATTTTAAGCTCAATTATTATAACAAAAATCAAATAAAATGTAAAAATATATAACAAATTAGATATTTTTCGGTCAATATTATTGAGAATCAAACGAATTTTCTTTTGATTGTGTCTCATTTCTATTACTTCAACTTATTCATTAACATTCTTTTGATTGAGTCTCATTTTTATTACTTGAACTCCTTCATTAACATCGTTTATTTTGATGTCCACTCTTACAATCTTTGAAAGTATTGTCTCTTGAATTCTTTCTAGGCCAAGTTTTTTTTATTTTTCTTTTGAATGATGGAGAAAGCACAAACCTTCAAAATTATCAGCAATTGAATTATATAGAGCACGTGTTATCGTTGTTTTACCCAGTCCCCCTCATTCCACAAATTTCTATCATGATGACCTTGTCATTTAATGTAACACCCCAAATTTTATTCCCCAATATGCCTTGTAAGTATTTTTGGCATTTAATAAAATGGGAGGGTGAATTTTGGAGGATGTGATTATGTTGCTAGTGAAACTTCCCTATGAGGAAGTGAGATTGTAATGTGGTTTTGGATGACTAAATGAAGACTAAAAATTATGAAATTTTATGGGGTAAAAGTAGACATCCTAAGCTTTAATTTGATAAGTCATATGAATCATTTGAACCTATATACAAAGAGTTATGAATTTTTGAATTACCCAGAAAATTGGAGATTTCCTAGAACAACATCCAAAGAATTTAATTCTGGGAATTTTGCACTTCTAATTGGCAAAAAGCTATATTTTTTTCTTAAAACTAGACTTAATGAGGGTTCTATAGCCTTTAGAATCACTTCAATATGATGCCTACAAATTTATTTATGATTTTTCAAAGTTTGGGCAGAAAATCTGTCAGAATTGCCAAATAATCCAAAAATGAAGGAAAAAATGTGATGGCAATTTTGAAATTATGAGATAAATGGGAAAAGTCATTTGGACTGATGGAAGGACCCCCTTAGGCATGGAATTGGGCTGATTAAAAGGGGAGGAATTAGTTTGAATATAATGGCACATTAAGACACAAGTTACATGTAGATGAGTTTATGCCTCGAGAGTCAACATTTTGGGAATTTGTTAATTAGGGAAGGTAGAGAAAATGCAAGATATTTTAAAAAACTCTTTCTCTTCATCTTTCTTACAAAACTGTCAGCCATAGAGAACTAAAGAGAGGAAGATAGAGCTTCAGCTTTTAGAGAGAAGGAAGAGGAAAACTCTCAAGGTAAGTTGCTAGACTTGGTGATTTGGGTTCCAATATGTTTAATCTTTCCTCTAAGTTGTTCTTCTACATGATTTATGGTGTTTAGGAAGCAAAATCCTAAGGTTTGTGGATGCTAGGATTTTGGCTAGGAGAGAACACCAAGAAGAAATCAAATGTAGCTTCCTAAACTTCAAATATTTGTTGTTGTTGCTGTTGTGGTTGTTTAATCGGTGGTTTTGTGGTTGATTTGTTGTGGATTGTAAATTTGGGTAATGATGAACCCTAGCTGTTATGCTGCCTAAATTTAGTCTAAATCACGGTTAGGATGCAATTAAATAGTTAATCAAGTTATTAGGAGCAAAAAGGAGCAAGCTTTTGGAGTCAGAATTCAAAAACCCCAAATTTTCTCAGAGATTCCTAAGTTTTGGCTAGGACCAATTAGAGTGCCAAGAGTTGCATTTTTATGAAATTGATGGTTTCAGTGTGTTCAGGAGGAAAAATTAGGTGGGGTTACAGTTGATCACTTTTCCATAAAAACCCTAAAAAGAGAAATGACCAAAATGCCCCTGAAACCCTAAGTTAGGGGCTGCCAAAGGCATTTTTATCTTTTGGCAATGAATTTGGTAATTTCAAGGCCAGAAATGGATTCCTTGGGCAAAAATATGTAAAAATAGCCTGGGTCACAATTTCAGAAAAAATACGATCGGACTGGATACGGTAGGCTCGACCCGGGTCCCAGGAGCATTTTGATAATTTTTCAATATAGACTCATATAACTACTAGAAACACTATGGAAGTGTCTAAACTAGTACATGAATGGGTTTTAACTTAATTCTTGTACATTTGACATTTTAGGACCAAGTTGAGAGCCCGAGTCGTTAGCAAGCATATCAAGGCACACATTTCGAGGTGAAAAAGGCTTAAGGTAGTGAACTTACCTCTCCTGAATGTATTTGATATTTGTGCTTGTGTATTGATGCATGTGATTGCTTTGTTGGATTATCTGAAACATATATGAATGATTAAAGCTATGTTTCTATTTATGCTATGGCCATAAGTATGTTATTTAAAACATTAAGCACGCAGACATGTCATTGTGTTTAGCATGAGTTTATATAATGCAAGCATGTCATGCATTAAGCACTTATATTGCATGCATATTGGTACTATTTACTACTGAGATTCTCTCGAATCTCACCCTCTCCCAACCAACCATTTAGACATGTGAGAATAGGAGGTGTACTGAGATCAAAGAAGAGAACTATGCGAGAGAAATTCAGTGGTGGAATGAAGACAAGAAGATGTTTGGATTTCATTGTAACAGGTGTAGACACTCTAATAGCCTTGTGCGGCCACATTATTTGTATTATTATGTACGAACCCCTATGGGAAATTTCTGTAATCATGTACATATTATCAGTATGTATATCTATGTTATTCTTGTATGTACACTGAACTATGCAATTGCTATTCTGATTAATATCGAAAATAAGTAATATGTAAGGTGGAACCTTACATTTAAGCCAATTTTATTTCTTTCACCTAAGGCTCTAACCCAACAGGATATCAGAAACATATAAAGGAGCCATATTAATTTTACTAGAGATTTCTTTCATAATCTTTTGAATAAATTGATATTCATAACCTTGCCTGAAAAGTTGCAAAGAAAATACATCAATTCTAATTAAATTCACCCTAGCAAAAAAATTTAAGTTTATTTACTTATAAACTAAGTTGAAGCTAGTAAAGGAGAAAAACCAGGGTTAACAAGATGAAAGTTGTGAAGTACCCTAGTTTAAAATGGTCACCAGAAATATTTGCCACTTTTTGCAATGCAAGCTTTCAACTTTGTATCTTGTCCTCATGAGCCCTTAGGTTTTTGATATGTATAGATAATGCTTGCTCATAATTATCTTTTTGATGTCCCACTTCTAAAAACTCCACATCATAAAAAATTGGCCAAACCACCCAACCCTTTCTCTTAATTCACTTGTGAATCTTAACAAGTTCATTGAGACAAAATGTGAAAGAAGAAGCATAGTTCTTCAAAAATACGGTAATGACCATTCTAGAATTTTCAATTGCTTTGAGAAGTGTTGGTTTAATTTCATGCCCTCTTCTTAGCTCCTCATCATCAAGGAAGGTGCCAACTCCCGCATTCTTTAGAGCATCATATAGATTTTCTGAAAAACCCTGACGAGTATCTTCATTGCGAAAATTGATAAAGACATCGTAAATCCATTGGTAATGGAAAGAAGAAGATGCTGGTGGTAACCCGGTCATGATGGCTTTCTACTAGTAAAAATGAAGGAAATAGTGTTAATTTAACTTACAAAAATTACGGAGTATGATGATGTGTGTGTGTGTGTGTGTGTGTGTGTGTGTGTAAATTTATGTTTTTATAACTCTTTAGGCCACCTGATGTCTAACACTTCTTCTAGATTTTATTACTAGGTATCCGAGTAGCTGAATAATCCGAATTGAGGCCTGTAATCATGATGCCTCTTCCCATATAGGCTTTTTTTAAAATGATGGCATTCGAATTTAGTTCACCCACTTTATAGTCCAGCTAATCCACTACTAAATCAAGCAACCTTGGGTATGAGTTTATTACTTATCAACAAAAATGAAATTGTTGATCATGATAAGTAGTTGTGGGGCATACACAATAAAGCAATGGGAACTAACAAAAAGAAAGATGAAGGCTTCAATTGCCTTTCTTAAACTCAAATCAAAATGCTAAAATAAACATTGATTTTGACGCAACCGATTGACTAATAAACTATTCTCTAATAAGAGAGTACTTGATAAATCATAGTAATATTTATATAATTTATCGCACAATCATCTAGGATTTTAATGATAATTTTAAGTTTAGTTGGGTGTTTTAAATAAAAAATAATAATGTCAAGAAAGCGTGAAATAGAATTGTCTATATAATTACGAGAAATAATTATAACAATAATATATTGATTATTTTCTGTGCATTTGCTTTTAAAAATTAGAATATAGAAATAATCAATAACGAGTTTATATAAAACCTATAAGCACCTTGTATTACTTTAGAATTCATCATAGAAGCTACAATTTGGGGACAAAATGCAAAACTACTTGAAAGTAGGGGGATACAATTAATTGTAACATTTTTACAAATAAAAATAAACCAATTTTAATACAAATTTGGTAGGATGGGGAGGGGAGACTGCAAGTGACGACCCCGATCCGTTTTTCATTTTAGTATATAAATAAATTTTTATAACCAAGTAGAGGATTTCAAACATGCTTTATTTTAGCATTTGTTTCTTATATACTGCATAAATAGCTTTTTCTTATATAAAAATATAATATTGAACTTTTTAAAATACATAGACCACATTTGGCACATTAGACTGAATTTTAAGTGGATGAGAATGAGATTAAAATGGGGGTTGTGATTGAGTTTGAGATTAGAAGTTTTTAAGAAAAAGGCCCTATATATTATTCCCTTTTTCTTCCCAGGCTCAAACAAATCATGGAGAACACAAATGAAATATTCACATGGGAACAAGAAAATGAAATATTTAGATCAAAGCACAAATGAAGATCACATATTCGAGCTCATCATATCTGGACCATGGGGGCCAACGTTCTCTGTCGATCTATTGAAGACGGAGATGACGGAGGAGATGTAACACCCCAGATTTTATATTCACAAAAAATTTATTGTAATTATTTGAGAAATTCAATAAAATGGTGAAATATTCATGAAATTTAGATCTTATGAATTTTGAAATATTCATATTCATGAGGAAATGGGAAAATTAATTTAAGAAAGGAATTAAATTACAAAGGTGATAACAAAATCATAATTTTGCCAGCTTAGCCAAGATTAACTATTTTCTAATTAATTGAAGTTAATTTCAATTAATCAAGGAAAATAAAGGAAAAATGTATAATTGGAATATTCTTGGAGGAATAAATCAAGAATTGTGAAATTAGAAGGAATTATGCATAATTCATTTAATTGAACTATTGAATTATTGAAACACATTTTTATTTCTTTTCTCTTCCATAATTTTGCCTAGCATGAGAAGGATGGAGGGAAAAATTAATTTCTAAGAGCACATGCCTAATTACTACATGAATAAAATCATGATGATAATGCTACATGGACATGGTAATTATGGTCAATGATGATAATGGTTGAGTGAGTTGTTGGATTAAATGTTGAGTGCATGATGGTAAGGATTAGCTTGAGTGAATGGTTGGATGAAATTGAGTGTATGGTGGAGTGTGAAGTTGGTCTAGTTGGAAGAGCATTTGGTTTAGTTGGAGCAAGAGAAGGGGGACGGTTTTGGGAGGCCAACCAAGGGGAGGAAAATTGGTTCAAACCTAATGGGAAGCTAATGGAGTAAGTATGTCATAAGCATGAAGGAAGGGACGATTGTGACAAGTGTTACAACAAGATTGCATCTTGAAAATCAACGGCTAAGAGGAGAGATGAGGCAATTGATTCAAACACTTCCTCTTCCCTTCCCTTTGTGCACATTTCGGCCACACCAAGAGAAAGAAGAGAGAGAGTGCTTGGAGAACTCTTGAGAGCTAGAGAGAAAAAGAAGAAGAAACTTAAGGTAAGTGATGTCTCTTAAGCAATTTCTTGTAGCATTCCTTAGATCATTCTCTAAACTCCTCTTCTTCATGGAATTCATATTTTAGAAGACTCATTTGAGCTCAAAGAGAGAGAGGAGAGGACGCATAGTGTGAGAGGAATTAAGAAGCTTAAGAGGTAATTACACCAAATTCAAATATATACTTGTATGAAGTTGATATTGAAGTTTGTTGTTGATTTGGTGATTTTTTGTTGAGTTGTAAATTTGGAAAAACCCTAATCCTAAGTAAGGGGTTATGCTGCCCAAATTTCTTTGAATCATGGTTAAGATGTGTTTAAATGAGTTAATAAAGGATTAGAAGTGGAAAAGTACAAGTTTTGGAAGCTAAAACACAAAAGGACAATTTTCCATTTTCTTTCAAAACTTTCGTCCAATATTGTTCTAGGGAATGGGAACTGCATTTTCATGAAATAGATGGTTCCATTGGCTTCAGTGGGAAAAAATAAGTAGGGTTACAGTTTGTCACTTTTTCGGAAAAGGCCGAAAAAGCGTAATTACGAAAACACCCCTAAAATCCCTAAATCGGGGCTATCAAGGGTATTTTTGTAATTTGACATTGAATTTAGTGATTTCAAGCCCGAAAATGGGTTCCATGGGTGAAAATACGACATGATAGCCCTAGTCAAAATTTTAGAAAAACGTGTCATCGGGTCGGGTATGGCAGGGCTAGGTCGGGGTCCTGGGGGCATTTTGGTAAAATTTCACCATAGACTAATACAACCACAAGAAACACTATGGAAGAGTCTAAAATGATACTTAGATAGGCTATAACCTATTTCTTGTACATTTAATATTTTAGGACCGAGTCGGAAGCCGAAAGCGACACATTTTACGAGGCACATCAAAAGGGGTTTATAAAGCTTTGAGATAGGAACATTATCCTTCATACATCATGCCATAGTTATGTGATTGTGTGGATGCCATTGTTTGTAAATGCGCTTTATTAATCAACATGATTTGCCTAGAGAGGGGCAGTTAGTGCTAGAGGTGCCCTTACACTGGGAGTTGGCGGAAGTCCAACCGGTGTAGATTGTGGGGATGAGCCCTACTCATGTATACATGACGATGATGTATTTATATTGTTCATTAATTGATGCATACCATGGCACATGTCATATTTACTTTTCGCATTTTCTATGAACGATAGCATGTTTCTACTGGGATTCTTAGGAATCTCACCCTATTTTTAAAATAAACATCTCAGCGGGTGCTAGTAGGATGAAAGGAAAAGGCGTAGATGCCGAGAAATGATTGGCATATGTCTTGAGGCAAGGTCAAGGCTGGTGGTTATAATTTGTTTATATTTAAGATATTTTGGGGGAATCTTGTAAACATTAGAATTTCCGCTGTATTTCTGTATTTTCTGTATTTCTTTGACGAATGACGTTGGGATTATAAACAAATACTTTTATCAGTATAATTCACTAGTACAAAATAACCCTTTTAGACCGCAACATTTAGACTGATTATTGCGGATAAAGTCTAAAAAATATGACCGGTGGCGGTTTTGTAATTATAAAGAATTTTTGAGACCGGTTCCTAAAATATGCGATCTAAAAGATATTATTTAGACCGGTTATCCAAACAATCGGTCTAAAAAGTTAAAAATAATTAAAATTAAAAAATTTTGAAACTTTTTAGACCAATTATTAGTGACAACCGGTCTAAAAGATAAAACATTTTAAACCGGTTATTTCTTATAACCGGTCTAAAATACGCAGAATTAAAAAAATAATATTTTCCCCCTTTTAAGACCTGATGTTTGAAATAACCGATCTAAAAATATGTATTTTTTAAACTTGATGCATAAGATAACCGGTCTAAAAATATCCCTCTATTCACTATGGCGGTGAACTTCTTCTTATCTCCTTCATCGCGCCTCACTCCTCAGTCTCCGTCCCATGTCGTTCCTCGATCGCCCTCGCATATCTACATTGGCTCGCTCCGATTATGCTCCCGATGTAAGTTTAAAGTTTAAACAGAAAAAAAATACCTCCACGAGCTTTCTTCTTTATTTGTCTTTCTTTGGGGTATTATGTCATTTATAGTGAACAAAGTGAGGGGGCGCTTCGAGGACCTGATTCGAATTCGGAAATTTCCTTTTCTTGTCTACTTGTTCTCTTCTTCCTCTCGCTCACGGCCACACCAGTATCACTCTAATTTTGTGGTATACTCTCGATTGTCTCATTGGCGGTGAAGATTTGAAGAGCTTGTGGGGTTTGAGTTCTTGGAAGTGAAATGGGTTTAGTTTTAGGTTTGATTCTCTTTGGATTTGTTCTTAGTGTGGTAGCCATTGTTGCTGCTGAAGCTCTTGCAGCGTTCTTGATCATTAAAAGGTTGGGCACCAAGGCTAAACGAGACAAAGCTATAATAGTATCGAAATCGAAATCCCACGACGGTACTGATTGAACCATATTTTTGTATGAATTTTTCATGATTAATTTGGGATTTTAATGTATTTTCTAGGAAATTGTTGCATTATTAAGCATTAATTTTAGTTAGGGACAATTATTTTGAATTAATGGGAATTAGGGGTAAAATGGTCAAAATTCATTAATTATTATTTTTTTATATTTTCCCTTGAACTTTTGATATTACCTTGTGCTTCATTTTGCATTGTAGGTTTTAAAGATGGAAATTAAGGATTTTTGGAGGTTCAAATTATTGAGCCACGTGGAAAGAAGACAAGAAAAAAACATAGAGCCAATCTGAAATAAGGAGAGCCCAAGGAAAAGAAAAAGAAAAGAAACAAAAAAAGAACAGCCCCGAGATGCAAGCCCAAGGACCCTAAGACGGTTTCGAATTCAAAAAAAATATAAATGAAGAAACTAGTTTGGGCCCGTAAGGAGAGGAGAGCCCAAAAGACAAAGGAAAAGAGACAGAAACGAGCTGGGCAGGGAGAAAAAGAGGGAAGGCCCAACTGAAGAATGAGATTTTGGATTTGGGCTAAAGCTGAGAGCTGAGATGGGGTGAGAGCTGGACAAAACACAGACCCAATAATTGAGCAGTTGAAGGAACCCGAGACGCGAGCTGAGAATAAAAAGAAACAGAGCAGCGGAGCAGGACTATCATCGAGAATCATCACCATCATCGCCTACCATCTTCATCCTTCCTTCCTCTTCTCGTCGCCGGCGGCTTGCTTCACTCTCACCACCATTAGCCGCCGGCGACTTAGCTCCCTGAACCACCACAGACCTTGACAAGTTGCAGAAAACAGAGGGGGGCCGTGGAGCTTCTGGGCCCGCGCCGCAAGTGAAGAACGAGGAGACAGACTCGATACCATGTTTTGAACCATTCGACCATTATCATATACCTCTTCTGTTCATCATCATCACAGCACCATTATAGCCTTGTTATCTACCAATGGCTTGACATCCTTGTGCTTCTCATTCCACTATTCAGATTTAGTCTCTCTTTGGGTCATGGATTGCTATTGTTTTGAAGAAGCTTTGGCAAAGTTTAATAGAATGAGAAGCTAATTTTGCTTGGGTCTTGGTGGCAGAGGAAGTGGCTAGAGCTTCAAGGTTTTACAAGGGGAGTTTATTATTTTCCATTTGCTCAATTTATACATTATGTCTTTGTGGATTTATATTGCATTGGGATATGTATGTCTTGAGACTTAGATGAGTGATTATTTGTCTATGTGGTTAATATTTTGTATTGAATTTGGTATTGGTGCATTTGAATTTTATTGGATTTATTTTCCTATTGGATTAATGAAGTTATACATTCTATTTGATATCTAGATTGTGTGATGGATTTAATTTAATTTGAATGTGGCGATTGTGCTTTCAATTAAGAGGAACCAAGTGCATTAATCCATTTTCAATACACATCAAGTGGGTCTTTAACAATTTGCCTAGGAGGTGACCAAGAATACGATTGTAGGACTAGTCATTTATTAAGTAGATTGGACCTAATGCGATTTCTTAGGGTTTTTAATTTGAATTGATGCAAAAATAACTCCCAAATTATTTTAAAGAAGCTAGGAAAGCCACCGAAATTTGCCACTAAGATTCATTTCATCATTCATATTTCCAATTCCAGATTCATTTCCATTCACTCCTTCATCATTTTTATAAAAAGATAAAAAAATAGTAGTTTAGGGATTTTAATTAACTTTTGCATTAATCATGTAGTTTATTAATTTTAAAAATCCAAAAAAAATCATTTCCCCTTGTTTCATTATATTTGCATGATAATTGGTTATTTAGGTAGCTCAATATAAGCTCCTCAAGTGAGAACGACCTAAGTGTTGCATTGTACTGCAATTCTTGGATTAAAAATATTTTGCATTTAACCCCAAGGTGTAAAGACATAGTTAAATCAATGGCACCGTTGCCGGGGAGTTAAGTAATTGGCTCCTTAGGTAATCTAAGTGTCAAATTCATCTTTTGACAAGGGGTTTCTTGGGTGAAGCTTATTAGGTTTGCATTTTTTGTTTTTCTTTGCATATAGTTTAGGAATTTTGCATTTAAGTAGCTTGCATAGCATTTATTGCATTCCTGCATTGTTTTGACTTGGTAGCTTCTGTGTGGTGTTATTTGCTTCAATTTGATATGATTTTGAGCTCATTTGTATGAATTCACCATGTCTCCAAGTTAATTTATAGCATATTTTCTTTGTTTGTCAATTTGATACTTTTCTTTCTTTTTCACTTGCATTCGCATTCTCTTAGATTCTTTTTCTTTGTTTTTATAGTGTTTAGTTAGATAGTTATCTTGTGATTCATTGAAAATTTATTGCATTGAATTCTCATGGCTTGGTTTAATGGTAATCAAGGTTTACCTTTTCAATCTTACTCTTCAGTAGCAGATTCTACTGAAAGGAAAGAGTCCATCTCTAAAAGCATCCATATTATTCAACAAACATTGCAGCTTCTTCAAGCTAATTTGGGATGTCAAGATAGTCCAATTAGTCAAGAATGCCAAGGTCCATTCCACCCTTCATACCATGAACCCTACCAACAACCTTCATTTCAACCTCGTTACCCACCACACCCACCCTATAGATCATACCATGAACCTTCTCCTCTACCATATAACCCATATCATAAGCCTCATTCTAATCCTCCACCGTATAACCACATGTCATATCATGAACCTTCACCTTCATTAAATTCCACTTTCCAACCATTTCATCCACCTCATGAGCCTCTCTACCCACCATTTCCACAATCTTATGGACCTCATTCCCAACCATGTGTGCCACACCAAGAACCAACCATTGGTGAAGTCATTCAAGAGTTTCAAAACCGAATAACTCAAACAATCAATGAAGAGCAGTCCAACAAGGACACCTTTGCTCATCAAATGGAAGTGATTCAAGAGTTTCAAACTTAAATGTATGATCATACCAAAAAGCGGTGGTCACAAATGGACTTTCTTATCAGAAGATTGGAACAACAAGAGAAAGAGAGTGAGAGATTGGAAAAGGAACTTGAACGTCTCACTCAGCAAGCACAAGTGTTGAAGAATCCCTAAGAACATCCTCCTTCCATATCCTTCCAAACACATGAAGTGGAGCATATACAAGAAAGTACTGAGGAGCTGGAGGAAGCACAAAAGGCTTCTAAGTGCCATACTCCACCAGAGACTCACCCACCACCTACCCTTCCATATGAATAAAGTGTTTTTGAATCTTATGCTGTTGAATTGAATTTGAACTCCCTCCTTGCCATCCCAACTGTTGATGATCGAGTGCATGCTTTGAGAGAAGCAAATACCAAGTTGGATACAAAACATCAACGCTTATTGGATGCTGTATGGGAATCTGGCACTTTGAGGGGGCAAATAGATAAGCTTAATGAAATGGTAGACCTCTCTAACGCTATCATACATCATATATGGTGGGAGCAATCTGGAGGTGAAAAGGGAGTTCCAATCTTTTCAAAGTTACATGTCAAGCAGGAGGGCAATGCTGAAAATGTTCTTAAGCTCACTCAACTCCAATTTTCTCAGAATTTGGAGTCTTATGAAGTGCCATCTCACATTGAAACCAAGCTGGAGCAACCTGACATTCTTTTCTCAGAAATTCAAGAGCAAGGAGTTAAAGCTCATGAGCCAAATGCCACTTCACAAGTGGAAGACTTCAAACCTCCGGTGCTTATTCCCACACAACCATATAAAGTGGAGCAAGTTCAAAAGAGTTTTGAAGAGTCTTCTATACCATTCGGTAATGATCCTACCCTTATAGAAGTAGACTCTGTTACTACTTTAACTTGTGAAGCAATTAATGATTTGAGTGATGATGAGGTGGATGAGGAAATCATTGTTAAATCCCCTCAAATGTCTGAAAATGTAATTGCTCAATCTATTGGTACAAGTACTAGTGATTCGATTGTAATTGTTGATGAATGTGCTCATTCTTCTTTGTGTGATGCTTCTATTGTTGAAAATGCTTCTTTTTATAGTACTAGGGATGATTGTGCTCAATTGGATGATATATCTTCATGTTCTTGTACTGTAGATCACATATGTGTAGATTGTTATCATGAAAAATGCCACTTACTTGTTGACTTTCTAAAGAAAGCATTTAATGAAGTGGTTGATTCTACCGTTGATCTTGATACACCTCCTAGTACTATTGATGATGGCAAGCATAACAATTGTGAGAATGTTGAAACTTGTGTAGATGCTACTGTGGTTGTTGTGATTGAGAAAAACAATAGCCTAAGAAATGATATTTCTCTTGATTTCAATGAATTACATGATAGTTTCATACGGGAAGATTCAAATGCTTTGATTGACGATGTTACAAATGAAAATGATTCTTTCCATATGATTCTTTCTTGTGATTTACCACCCGACATAGAAAAGGAAAATGATTCTTTTGAAACTTCAAAAGGTTTGGGTGGTAATAATTTGAAGAATTCTCCTTCTTCTTCCACTCTTTTCCCTTCCATCTCTTGTGATTGTAATGATGATATGGGGTACCCCAACACTAAGTTGGATTCCGCACCTTCCACTTTACAAACACAAGAGAATTTAACTGTTTGTTTGACTCCTACTGATGGGAGTGCCGTTGATTTCCTTGGATGCGATAGTTACTTGGAGAGTTTGGAACTACACATTCCTTTATTTCACTTGAAAGCTCTCTCTGTTTCTATTCTTGGATGGGATACTACTGTTTGCTTGTCAACTTTGCAGGCATATTCTTGGAAAGGTCATCAGAAGAGCCAACATCCACCGTACATCCTTGAACCTCTTTCGATAGATCCTGAGCCACCTCTACCAAGGAAATCCAATGCGGGAGAAGTTGTTTTCCAAGTCAAGTGCATGATTCTCATCGAGGATGAGAACTTCTCCTTCAAGCGACTAAAGATTCTCTAACACAGGTTGTCTCTTTCCTCACTTGTTTTCTTCCTAATTCCTATGTTTCTTTGGGCTTAATTGTTGTGTGAGGAAGATAAGTTTGGGGGAGGGACACAATCCAGTAGAAAAAGGTAGAAATGGTGTAGCTTAATAAATAGAATAATAACCCCCTTTGTATGCTCTGCATTTGTGGCCACTACCATACTTAATTACCATTGTGCCTTAAATTTCAACTTGCTAAGCATTCTCTTTAGAGTTGCTTTACACATTGAGGATAATGTGTTGATTAAGTATGGGGGAGAGAAATACATTTCAAATCTCATTAATTGGTTGTTTTTAAATGAAAAATGCCTTAAACTAGAAAATTTTTCAAAAATTTTTTCAAAAGTGACTTGCTTTAACGCATGTCTTAAGTGGTAAAGGGTCGCATTTGTCACTTTGGAAATGTGATTTGTAAGAAATTCTTTGAACTTTCATGTGATCTAGTGTTTTGGCAACTTTTTGAAACCATGATTTGCTTTTCAAGTGAATAGGAAGAGAAATGAACCCACAATTAGATTTTTGCTTACTTGTTTTGAAAAAAGAAGTTTTTACATCATTTTGGGAGTTGAGCATTTTTGTTAATTGATTGCAATGTTTTAATTGATTGTTTTTAGTAAAGTTAGCACTTGGAATAGTTAAGAAAATGAGTTGTGGTTAGTTTGCTATGCAATTGATTATATTGGATTGAGCATTGGAGAAAAACCTTGTTGGAAGGTTAATTGAGACTTGAATTTTTTCTATGTGTGCATGTTCACTTAGTTTTTCACCTTCTAGAACTTGTTTCTACTCTTTCTCGAAGTGATATTTGCATTAGTGTGATGGAAATGAAAGAGGCATTCAATTATAAACCCTTTCACCCAAACACAAACATACATTCATCACCATTTGCTTACCCCTTTGAGCCATTCCTATGTTGTATGCATGTCATTTTATTCATAGTGTTCATAGTATTCTAAAATCAAAGTGATTTGCCAATAGAAAGTTGAACAATGTATATATTGAATGAAAAAAAAAGAAGAAAAAGAATTGAATTGAAAAAAAAAGGTATTGAAAAAAAATATATAGAAAAGTGATGTGAATAAAGAAAGAAAAGCAAAAGAAATAAAAAGAAGGCATTTGTTCATAAGCTTAGAAAACAATTGGCAAAAGGTTATCAAGTTATTTAGATACTATGGATTTATTCATTGACTTAGACTTGCATATCAACAATTTCTTCTTCTATTTAATTCATTTCATCTAACCTTCATCCATCATTACAAGCCCTTCTAAGTCCTCTTGATTCATTACATTAAGTGCCATTAGTAGTGGAGATATTAGAGTTGTTACAAGCCTATGGTAAGATGTTAACTAAGTGAGCTAGAGTGAAATTATTCCAATGAGGTGAGATGAGTTAGACACTAATTTCTTGAGAGTTCTCTTATGCTTCATTCAAATATTTTGGATTGTGTGGTTAGCTAATTTATTTGCATTGCTTGACTATGAATAGTGTTGACTTGAAAATTTTGATTAATTGATCCATTGCTTTCTAATTATGAAATTGCTCATCTTTCAAATGCATTGATGATTTGAATTTAGAAAATTGTGTTTAATTGCCTTTGTTCAAGAGTACAAAGGCCTAAGTGTGGGGGAATTGATTGAACCATATTTTTATATGAATTTTCCATGATTAATTTGGGATTTTAATGTATTTTCTAGGAAATTGTTGCATTATTAAGCATTAATTTTGATTAGGGACAATTATTTTGAATTAATGGGAATCAGGGGTAAAATGGTCAAAATTCATTAATTATTATTTTTTTTATATTGTCCCTTGAACTTTTGATATTACCTTGTGCTTCATTTTGCATTATAGGTATTAAAGATGGAAATTAAGGATTTTTGGAGGTTCAAATTATTGAGCCACGTGGAAAGAAGACAAGAAAAAAACATAGAGCCAATTTGAAATAAGGAGAGCCCAAGGAAAAGAAAAAGAAAAGAAACAAAAAAAGAACAGCCCCGAGATGCAAGCCCAAGGACCCTAAGACGGTTTCGAATTCAAAAAAAATATAAATGAAGAAACTAGTTTGGGCCCGTAAGGAGAGGAGAGCCCAAAAGACAAAGGAAAAGAGACAGAAACGAGCTGGGCAGGGAGAAAAAGAGGGAAGGCCCAACTGAAGAATGAGATTTTGGATTTGGGCTAAAGCTGAGAGCTGAGATGGGGTGAGAGCTGGACAAAACACAGACCCAATAATTGAGCAGTTGAAGGAACCCGAGACGCGAGCTGAGAATAAAAAGAAACAGAGCAACGGCGCAGGACTATCATCGAGAATCATCACCATCATCGCCTACCATCTTCATCCTTCCTTCCTCTTCTCGTCGCCGGCGGCTTGCTTCACTCTCACCACCATTAGCCGCCGGCGACTTAGCTCCCTGAACCACCACAGACCGAGACAAGTTGCAGAAAAGAGAGGGGGGCCGTGGAGCTTCTGGGCCCGCGCCGCAAGTGAAGAACGAGGAGACAGACTCGATACCATGTTTTGAACCATTCGACCATTATCATATACCTCTTCTGTTCATCATCATCACAGCACCATCATAGCCTTGTTATCTACCAATGGCTTGACCTCCTTGTGCTTCTCATTCCACTATTCAGATTTAGTCTCTCTTTGGGTCATGGATTGCTATTGTTTTGAAGAAGCTTTGGCAAAGTTTAATAGAATGAGAAGCTAATTTTGCTTGGGTCTTGGTGGCAGAGGAAGTGGCTAGAGCTTCAAGGTTTTACAAGGGGAGTTTATTATTTTCCATTTGCTCAATTTATACATTATGTCTTTGTGGATTTATATTGCATTGGGATATGTATGTCTTGAGACTTAGATGAGTGATTATTTGTCTATGTGGTTAATATTTTGTATTGAATTTGGTATTGGTGCATTTGAATTTTATTGGATTTATTTTCCTATTGGATTAATGAAGTTATACATTCTATTTGATATCTAGATTGTGTGATGGATTTAATTTAATTTGAATGTGGCGATTGTGCTTTCAATTAAGAGGAACTAAGGGCCCGTTTAGTTCGATTCCATTATACCTTGCGGTGTAGTGCAATGCGATGCAATGGTAATGCAATGCGATATTAATTACAAGGGTAGTGTTTGGTTTGATTTTTAAGCAATGTGCAATGAGTTAATATTTTGACAATTATTTAAAATTAATATATTACACAAAGTCTATTTTACCCCTTAATATAATCTTTATAGAAAAAATAGTTACAAGACAGCGACGACGGGGATGGAGGAGGAGGTGGTGGTGGCAGTGGAGGTGGGGGGGTTAGAGGAGGAGGTGGTGGCGGTAGGTGAGGGTGGCGGCGGAGGTGGTGGTGGGCGATGGGTCGGTGGGGGCGGCGGAGGAGGTGGTGGGCGATGGGCAGTGGGGGTGGAGGAGGAGGTGGCGGCGGCTGCGGGTAGAGTAGGAGGTGGCGGCGGTAGGCAAGGATGGCGGCGGAGGAGGAGGTGGTGGTAGTGGCGGTGGGGGCAGAGGAGGTGGTGGTGGGCAATAAGCGGTGGGTTGGTGGGGGCGGCGGGGTTGAGGGTGGCGGTGGAAGAGGAGGTGGTGGTGGTGGCGGCGGCAATAGGTGGTGGGGGTGGTGTTAGGCGATGGGCGGTGGGTGGTGGGGGCGGCGGGGGTGAGGGTGGCGGTGGAGGAGGAGGTGTAGTGGCGGCGATGGAGAAGGAGGTGGTGGTGGCAGCGGCGGGCGGCGGGCCGGTGCGGGGCCAGGGGTGGCGGCGGGTGGAGGTGACGGCAGTGGAGGAGATAGTGGTGGCGCAGAAAGTGGAGGTGACGACGGTGGAAGAGGAAGAGGTTGTGGCGGTGACAGTTGTGACGTGATGCGGCAAGTGAAATGAGATAAGTGAAACAAAGACAAAGGAAACTAAAGGGTAAATTGGACTTTTTAGACTATGCAATGGGATGGTAATGAAGATTCATAGGGGGGAGGTATGAATGAGGATTACCAATTTTTTGGTAATCTTCATTACCATGGTAAACCCTATTACCATGCTAAAGAGCTACCAAACACTCTTCTCTTGGTAATGCAATCATGATTACCATTGCAGGCATGCAATGGGGTTGAACCAAACGGGCTCTAAGTGCATTAATCCATTTTCAATACACATCAAGTGGGTCTTTAACAATTTGCCTAAGAGGTGACCAAGAATGCAATTGTATGACTAGTCATTTATTAAGTAGATTGGACCTAATGCGATTGCTTAGGGTTTTTAATTTGACTTGATGCAAAAATAACTCCCAAATTATTTTAAAGAAGCTAGGAAAGCCACCGAAATTTGCCACTAAGATTCATTTCATCATTCATATTTCCAATTCCAGATTCATTTCCATTCACTCCTTCATCATTTTTATAAAAAGATAAAAAAATAGTAGTTTAGGGATTTTAATTAACTTTTGCATTAATCATGTAGTTTATTAATTTTAAAAATCCAAAAAAATTCATTTCCCCTTGTTTCATTATATTTGCATGATAATTGGTTATTTAGGTAGCTCAATATAAGCTCCTCAAGTGAGAACGACCCGAGTGTTGCATTGTACTGCAATTCTTGGATTAAAAATATTTTACATTTGACCCCAAGGCGTAAAGACACGGTTAAATCAGGTACTGCAGAGCTTGACCCCATGAATCGTTAACTTTTGCATAGAATAAGCAGGTGGTTCTTATTTATGATCGGCTTTGCTAAAATTTTTTGTTGTCTTGTGTTTGTCTGTAAATGAATGATTGGAAGTTAAAAGAAGAATAAAAATAAAATTAGGTTTGTCTTGATTCTTCAGCTAATTGGGGTCAATTTAATTGCTAAGATAGTGAATCGAATGATAGATGATGCGTTGAGGTTTTTATTTTACTCTTATTTTTTGTTAGTTTACTTTTTTAGATGATTTAGGACAAAGTAAGCAATTCTTTCACCTAATTTTATTTTGACGGTACCATCATAATCTCAAAACAGGCAATGGCATAATGCGTTATGTTCCGTGAAACTGCCTTGACATTTTCCCTTTTATGTTTCCTTTGTCTAGTGGAGCTATGCATTTCTCCGGAATTAGAAAATAGAACAAGAGTACGGTGATAGAGCGTTTTGCACCAGAGAAGATAGAACAAAAGGATATAGTGGTGACAGAGAGAAAAAGTAGTTGCTTACAATGTAATAACACTGGTCTGATAGTTACTCATTGCTACCTTACTTGTTGACTACTAACTGAATTCATTAACTACGAACTGAAACAAGATGCTGATTCTGACAATCCACTAATTTCCATGTAACAATTATTTTCCCCCTTCAAAAGCAATTTTAGAACTCAAGAATTTGTAACAGGGGCTGTGGTGGGGAAACGGGAAACTAACTCCTAGTTTCTTCTCTCTGTGTGTATTTTAAATAAAGAAGTTTATCATGCTGATTTTTTACTCACTCATTTGTTAACCTTGCTAATTTCTACTGTACTGCAATTACATCTCACTAATTGAACAAGCCCTTGGACGTGCTAATTTATTTTGATTTTATGGTTTATGACTTCTTTGGACGTGCACATATATGACTTCCCCATTTCTCATTTAATCTTCTCTTTGTTTAGGAGAAAAGGGACTGAGTCCCAAAACTATATGGCTTCTGTGGTTCAAAGGTTATTTCTTTTATCTTAGGAAAGTGAAGGTATGTACTGATATAGTTTTAAGCTCATACTTACTAAGTTGTCTGTCTTAGGCTTTTTGAATATCCAAAACCTTTTTCTTTGCAATGTGGCATCAAGGTTATGTATTGATGGCAGCTTTTCCTTATGCAGGGAGGTGTATTTTACTGTGAAACTGGTATGTTTTCTGTTGATACATTTTCAGTAGGGATTATTTTCTCTCTTATCAGACTCACTTTCATTTCTCTTCATTACTAAATGGGTTTAATCAGCAGTATTTTGGGCATTCTCGGTTTCTCCATTGGAATTCCTCTCGGTCTCTTGGTGGGGTTTTTCCTCTTCGTTTACTCTGAACCTAAAGAAGTGAAGGTAACTTTTTAACTTTTTTGTGCATGTTCCATTTAAATGTGTCCGATTTCGACCCAATGTTGATCAAGTAATTGTGACTAGTGAGACGGAAACTGAAGTTAGGTGCATTAAGAATTTTGTTTGTGTGCATGCCTGATTTTCTAAAATGCTTGATGTTGCAGGAAATAGAGGTAGTTCCAATTAACGATTTAGGCCCACATGCTCTGCAAGAACTTCTTTCTGAAATTCCTGCGTGGATGAAGAGCCCTGATTATGAACGAGTTAGTAAAGCCCTGCAATCTATATGAATTTTATTTTTGTAGTGAAATTTTTCCATGTAGACCTTATGTTCTTGTGCTTGATTACACAAATAGACTGGATGAACAAATTTTTATTATATATGTGGCCTTCACTTGATAAGGTGCTTCTGTAATTTGTATGGGAAGATTTATTCTCTAATTATTATATTCTTCACCTGAGTTCTTTGTTTGTTGACGTGTAGGCAATATGTTGTATGATTGAAAGCACGGCAAAACCAATATTTGCAGAATATATTGGGAAGTATCAGATTAAAAATATTGAATTTGAGACTTTAAGCCTTAGTACTCTTCCTCCTACCATATGTGGTGAGTTTTCTTTTTGTGTAAGATTTGCTTGCAACTCTTAAAAGTTTTGTTTATGGATGCTACTGTTGTCCTGCTGTTCATTTCCTACCTAAAATTTCTTCATCCTATATTCTCCAATTCAACTATGAACGCAGATAGCTGCTCTGTAGATTGTTTTCTTTATGTTACCAAAAAAAAAAGAGGAATTATCTGCCTTTCTGTTTTAGCTTGCAGGCAATAGTAAAGAGTTCGTTCTTCTTTGGAAAGAGGTCCTTTCACAAATTTTTGGAAATGAGTTCTTTCACAAATTCTACCAATTCTTAGAAATATGTAGTTGTTAGGATACATGATGCCATTTATTTCATTTTCATTTTCATGTATTTTGGCTCATGTTAATTCATGTATGTAGTTCATGAACCTTTGTATGATGAATAGTTATTTTATTAAATTTGTTCACACTTTAATTGCAAGATTGAGATATTTTTTATTAATTATTGTCAATTTTTTATCTTATGAGTTGTTGTTTTTCATCATTTAATTACGGTTGTCACATCTTACTTAAAATTATATGATAGTAAAAAAATAGGGCACTTTTTTTGGATTGGGATAATTTTAAAAACCTTCCAATCTAAAAAAAGAAAGCCCTATTTATTTTTTTAAAAAAATGTCACTTTTTAGACCGGTTGTGGGAGATATCAGGTCTAAAACGTCCTTTTTAGACTGGTTTTTAGAATAACTGATCTTAGGTTTTTAGAATAACCGGCCTTAAAATAAGACGGGTTATTCTAAAAATCAGTCTTAAAAGTCTTAAAAAAAAGTTGTTAGACCTGTTTTAATCAACCGGTCTAAAAAGTTCAGACTTTTTAGACCTGGACTTTGAGAAACCGGTCTAAAAAAGTGATTTTTAAGACCGATTGCTTAACCGATCTAAAAAGTAACAGAATTTTTAGACTAGCTGTATCAAGACCTCATCCAGAACCGATCTAAAAAGTCATTTTTAATTGGTCTAAAAAACTATGTTTCGACTAGTGATTGTATTTTTTTGTATGCTCACAGAATCTTATCTTTATTACTTTTCAATTATCAAAATAAAAACCGGTATTAACAGGAGACACAGCCATAAGTGGCTTCGCACGACCGAGGGATGATGAAGAAGACAATGACGACTTGATGGAGAGAGAGAGGGGTGATAATTAAAGACTCAGGCAAAGATTGAAGTAATGGATGGACTCATAAAAAAAATTTCTCTTTGAGATATTTATATATATATATATGTAGATACCTACTTACATATGTATAATAAATGCGTGTTGCCCTCTTTCTTTGAGACGCACCAATATTTGTACTTTTTCAATATCGATAAAAGTACTTCCTAAAACATCATAAATAAATTATAGAATCATATAGGGAGGACAACAGGTTATTATTAAACTAACTTATAATATATGTTAGAAGTCAATAATTATATTCCCCTGTTAGAAGTCAATTATCATATCCCCCGCCGTCAAGAAGTTAGGAAACGAATGGTGGTTTCACATTGATTTTCAAATGTATTTACTTATATATATATATATATATATCTGTACGTACCATTACATTAATAAGAACTTGATTTGAATCCTCACATGGTATCAGAGCGTTAGGTGTTTTTTCTCTAATTTCAGCTTCTCCGGCGGCGTGAAGGCCCATCCCGTGGCCATTTGCAACGGAGTTTGTGGCGTTTGGATCGACTCCTCCTCCTCTACCTAATCCTGAAGTTTGATGGTCATCGAACCAAGTTGAGTTCTGGGCTACTTCTGTTCTTCGTTCTTCAGCTGGAGTTTGAAACTCATTTTTCTGCTCATTTGAGTTAAAGTACTTCTGTTCCCAAAGCTTCTTGTCTTATTTGGGGTGCTACAAGTTTCTGGTTTGCTTCTTTTCTGTTCCGGCGAGACAATGGTTTTCTAGCTTGCTTGCATTTCCAAATGTGGGTCCCTTGATTATTTATTTGTTAAAGACAAAAGTGTTGCAAGGATTTTTCTTCAGGCGTGCCTTGCATTTCCACATTTTCTGTCCTCATCTTCTTTGTTAGTGTGGGTCCTTGTGTTTGTTTGTTGAGACATAAGTGTTGTCGACAAGCATTGCTCAATTATTTAAGTTGAGGATTAATTTGTCATTTTGAAAATTCGGAAGACCATTATGACATTTTAAAAAGTCGGAGGACCATTATGACATTTTGAAAATTCGGAGGACCATTATGATATTTTGAAAATTCAGAGGACCATTCTGTTATTTTGTAAATTTGGAGAACCATTCTGTCATTTTGAAAATTCGGAGGATCATTCTGTCATTTTGAAAATTCGGAAGACCATTCTGTCATTTTCTTTGCTGTGACTATTTTCTTTGGGCAACTCTACTGGTTATTTGGGCTCTTCTTGGTGAGGTTTTCTGCTCACTATTGGAAATTAAAAGTTTATTGGTCTTTTCGGTGGCTGCTAATCTGTTGTGGTTATCCTATTATTGCTCGGAGAGTTTGTTGTGGTTACATCCCTGCTTATTTGCTAGCAAAACTTCTTGTACTATTTGTTGCGATGCTGAACTTGCTTCTGGTAAGCATCGATGGCTGAATCTAAGTCTAGATCTTTAGGTGCTCTTGCTACAGGTAACATTACTTCTAGTCTTGTCACTTCTTCCTCAAAGTGGATTATCGATTCCGGTGCCACTGATCATATGACAAGTAACAAAAATTTGTTCTCCTTGTATGCACCTTACACTAACCCCTCTAGTATAACCATTGCCAATGGTTCTTGTTCTCGTGTCCTCGGATCTAGCACTGTCAGACCTACCCCGTCTGTTTCTTTACCCTTTGTCCTTCATGTTCCTGACCTTGCTTTTAATCTTTTGTCTACTAGCAAACTTACTCAACAATTAAATTGTTTTATCATACTCTTTCTTGACCATTGTTTGATTCAGGATCTCACGACGAAGCAGGTTATTGGTAAGGGCTATGAATCTAGTGGCCACTACATCCTTGATGATCAGGTGCCACAATCTGTTGCTTGTTCTGGTGAGTCATCTCTATTTGAAATTCATTGTTGTCTAGGTCATATGTCTCTGTCATCTCTCCAAAAATTATATCCTCAATTCTCTTCTGTGTCTGCTTTAAATTGTGAGTCCTGTCAGTTTGTCAAACACCATCGTGTTCATTTGGCATATCGTGTCAATAAACGAGCTGTTTCCCCATTTGAGTTAGTACATTCTGATGTTTGGGGTCCTTGTTCAATCTTGTCTCAAACTAGTTATCTTTATTTTGTCACTTTTATTGATGATTTTTCCCGAACCACTTGGCTTTACTTAATGAAACAGCGTTCTGAATTATTTACTCACTTTCGTCATTTCTGTGCTGAAATTCAAACCCAGTTTAACACTCCTGTGAAAAAATTACGTAGTGATAATGCAAAAGAATATTTTTCTGCCCCATTCACCAAGTACATGCAAAGTCATGGTATTCTTCACCAATCCTCTTGTGTTGATACCCCTGCTCAAAATGGTGTTGCTGAAAGAAAGAACCGACATCTCTTAGAAACTGCTCGAGCTCTCATGTTTCATTCCTCCGTCCCTAAAATTTTTTGGGCCGATGCTGTTTCTACAACTTGTTTTCTCATAAATCGCATGCCTTCGGCTGTTCTTTTTGGGGATATTCCGTATTCCATTTTGTTTCCCACCACTAAGCTGTTTCCTATTGATCCAAAACTCTTTGGTTGTGTTTGTTTTGTTCGGGATATTCGTCCAAGTGTCAGTAAACTTAATCCCAAGTCCTTACGATGTGTCTTCCTTGGTTATTCTAGAATTCAAAAAGGTTATCGATGTTACTCTCCTGATCTCTGTCATTACCTTGTGTCCACTGATGTAATCTTTCATGAGTCTTCTCCTTTCTTCACATCTTCAACCTCCTTTGAGTCTCCATCTGTCATTGCTGAGTCTGATGATGTCCTGGTTTATCGTGTCCCAATCTCACCAGTACAGGCTACTGCTCCGGAACCTGAGATCATCAATGATGCTGATGCTACCAATGTTTCGATGTTACCAGTCACTGCTTCGCCAACAGATTCTGGTCATGATTCCTTGGTTTCTGTTCCTGATCCCCCAGAGCCTCCCATTGCTGTCTCTGATCCAGTTGTTCCTGATTCTGCTGTTGATCTACCTATTGCCCTCTGAAAAGGTACCCGTCCTTGTTGTCCTCCCAAAAGATATGCTAATTGTACCTATCATATATCCTCCTTTATGTCTTACCAGAATTTGTCTCCTAATACTTCTTTGCTTGTGGTCACCTTTGATTCCATATCCACCCCTACTACCCTTCACCAAGCCTTGACTCATCCTAGTTGGCGTACAGCAATGGAAGAAGAACTTATAGCCCTTGAAAAAGCTAGTACTTGGACCCTTGTGGATCTACCTCCTAGGAAGAAAGCCATTGGATGTAAATGGGTGTTTGTTGTTAAAACTAAAGCTGATGGTTCTTTAGAACGATTAAAAGCTCGACTTGTTGCCAAAGGGTATACCCAAACTTATGGTATTGATTATTCTGAGACTTTCTCTCCTGTGGCCAAACTCACCTCGGTTCGTCTTCTTTTTTCTTTGGCGGCCACATATAATTGGGATTTACATAAACTAGATGTTAAGAATGCCTTCCTAAATGGCGACCTTCTTGAAGAAGTTTATATGGAGCAACCACCTGGGTTCGTTGCTTAGGGAGAGAATCGGAAAGTGTGATACCTCTAGAAGTCACTGTATGGTTTAAAGCAAAGTCCTCGAGCCTGATTTGATAGATTCTGTGATGTAGTCAAGAAGTTTGGATTAAGTCAAAGCAAGTGTGATCACTCTGTGTTCTACCAGCATCTGATGCAGGCATAATTCTTCTAGTAGTATATGTTGATGATATTGTGATTACAGGGAGTAACATTTCTGGAATCTCAGAACTTAAAACCTTCTTAAATTCCCACTTTCAGACAAAAGATTTGGGGTCATTAAAGTACTTTCTTGGTATTGAAGTTTTGAGAAACAAGAAAGGTATTCTTTTGAGTCAAAGGAAGTATGTTCTCGATCTATTAAAGGAGACTGGAAAACTTGGAGCTGCACCAAGCGACATTCCCATGATTTTGAATCCCTTCCTAGATCTTGATGCTAGTATGTTTGATGAGCTTCCCGATGATTTGAAGAAGAAGATTGATCCAGAGAAATTGAAGTCGTTTCCATTTCCTGAGAGATATAGAAGACTTATTGGGAAGCTGAATTATCTAACAGTAACTCGTCCTGATATAACCTTCTCAGTCAGCAGGCTCAGCCAATTCATGGCATCACCAACAGTGGCACAATGGGAAGCTTTAGAACATATCTTGTATTATTTGAAAGGTTATCTAGGTCTTGGTATTCTTTATACATATTATGGGCACACTAAAGTTGAGTATTTTTTTGATGCGGATCATGCAGGATCTAAGGCCACAAGACGATCTACTACAGGTTACTGTGTGTTTGTTGGTGGAAATTTGATATCTTGGAGAAGCAAGAAGCAAGGAGTTGTGTCAAAATCAAGTGCAGAAGCGGAATACAAAGCCATGTCGCAGTCAGTACAAGAAATTGTGTGGGTATTTCAACTCTTGAAAGAAATTGGCATCACTACGACATTACCTGCAAAACTATGGTGTGACAATAAAGTAGCACTTTATATAGCATCGAACTCTGTGTTCCATGAACGAACAAAACATATTGAGATTGACTGTCATTTTATTCGTGATAAGATCAAAGAAAATATTGTATCTACAGGGCACATACGATCTGACGACCAACTGACGGATCTTCTAACAAAAGCCTTAAATGGAATATGGGTTCAATATCTTTGTAACAAGTTGGGCATGATCAATATATATGCTCCAACTTGAGGGGGAGTGTTAGAAGTCAATAATTATATTCCCCTGTTAGAAGTCAATAATCATATCCCCCGTCATCAGGAAGTTAGGAAACGAATGGTCATTTCACATTGATTTTCAAATGTATTTACTTGTATATATATCTGTACGTACCATTACATTAATAAGAACTTGAATTGAATCCTCACAATATACAAGGCACAACGGTACGTAATATATCACGGTAAAAAAAAAAAGGTACGTAATATATCCTACAAGGTTATATCATATTTCAATTCAGTTCCCTAAATTTGAAATGTGTATTTTCCCTTGTAGTTTTGGGAGAGTGCATTTACCAAGCATAACACTATTAGTTTCATGTAATGAAAAATATTGACTCATCAATTTTAAATGATGAATGCAATTAATACGGATAAATCATGCTCTAAAGTATAATTCTTTACTACAATATTTTAATATTTCAGAATTTAGGGAAACCATTTTGTAAGTATTTATATTTGAATTTTTTTCAGTTTTTACTTTGATACCTATTCGTTTTTCTTTTTTAATTAAATCTTTTAATTTTGCTCCATTACATTAGAGCCATTAACCCTTGTAACTTTGCTTTGTTAGAGTTGTAAGTTGTGATCAACCACCACCTTCGTTGGAAGAGGCGATTGTTGATGATTGACTAGGGGTTCCCCCCTTCTGATTGTATTAAGTTCTTAGTTGTAACTTAATGAATTCCAGTATTTCATTCAAAAAAAAAAAAAAAAGAGTTGTAAGTTGTAACTCATATACCAGGGCTAACAGTGATAACAAAGTAAAGTTAAAAAACTTTATTGAGAGAAAACGGTTATCCCTCAAGATTTAAGGAAGTGAAAAATGGAAAGTAGCACAAGAACAGAGAATCCTTCAGGGAAGGCCAGGAGAAAGAGAGCTTCAAATTCTTCCCACGCTTCTCATGAAACCCTTTCCTCATATTGGCGAATTATGTGAGAAAATATAATATTCAATCGCAGGAGAGCAGAATTTTCATTTCATATTGTATCAGTAATGCAGATCAAGTGTAAACTTTTTTTTTTTTTGGAGAAGTAACAAATTAAGGCTGTGTGCGTGTTCATATATGTTTATCAGCTGGTAAGACCGTAAAAAGGCAGAGAAGAAATTACCTCAAGGATTGAGCCCAGAATGGCAGAGGCAGCTTCCACGCCAACTGCAAGAGTGATAAATAATCAAAGACTCATAAAAATGAGTCTCTCTTTTATATGTATAACAAATTTGTCTTCCTCTCTTTTTAAATTCTCTTGTAAATTTATAGATCCTAACCACCAACGCGTATAATGTGGTGCCAGCTTCTACTTGACCTTGACTTGCGAAAGGAATAATGGTCCACACGAAACGACAATACGCAAATAATTAAACATTAAACATTGGTTTTACAAAAAGGATCAAAAAATTGTGTCAGATATTTCTAAATGTTCTTTATCAATTTTACGTTTATATTGAATATTATGTTGATTAAGTTTTTTTTTTTTTTTTTGGTCGAAGGATTGACTAAGTTTTCACATCATGGGAATTTCCTTTTTTTTTTTTTGGATAAATAACAACGCAACATCGTTGGTAGCTGTGAAGAAGGAGATGAAAGTTCATAATTTTTAAGTCGAAAAATATTCAAATCAAATCTTCGAGGTCATTTGGTTTAAAATATTCAATAATCCTTTATCGTAAACTTTTGACAAGAGTTTACCAGGCATCTCTATACTGTCACTTGAAATTTTATGGCATTAATAATATTATCAGATTCATTATGAAATAAGCTGAAATTAACGTGTTGATTGGCTTCATTTTGATTTTATTTCCCAAGTCACATTTGTTTAATTATTATTTTTAATAAACCAAATAAATAAATTAATAATAACTCAATATTCTTTACTTAAGAGCATCATATTTACTGTACTATATAAAGAATCCAGTGTTAATCATAACTCATAGCCAAATGCATCTATTTTTGAAAAATTATTCAACAATCCAATTTAAATGTGCACACCAGAAGTAACAATTGAAATTTTTAATTTGAAAAACGGAAGAGTATTAACAGATCGTGGTCCATGGTGGGAAAAACGATCAATTTATTTTTAATTTCTGTCAATGCAGAGAAATTCACAATTAGTTTCTTGAAAGTATTTTTTTTACAACCCTTTGAACCACCCAGTGTCTGTCACTTTTTCTGAATCATATTACCAAGTATTCAGTTAACCGACTAATCCAATCTGAATTGAGATTTTGTGATCAATGTGCCTCTGCTCGAAGTTGTTTTGGCAAAGTGGGATTCAAAATTTTTCGAAAGTATATGAACGAAGAAGATTGGGATTGATAACTTATGTAAAGGGATGCTTCCAAAAACCCCAAAAACAATTCTCATTTCTAATTCATTTATGTTTCATATAAGTAAATTAAATGTCCAAAACCTCCAAAGTTAAGAAACATGATCAAAGCGTAGATAATTTTTAAATTTTGAAAAATGAGATAGTGGAATGTTAAGTATGCTTTTTGGAGTCTCTGCATTCCCATCTTGTCGTTAAATGAGTGATGGAAGTCAAGACCAAAAAAAAAAAAAAAAAGAGTGATGGAAGTTAATGGGCTATTAAAAAAATTTATAATGGATGACAGTAGTGGGGAATTAACAATTTCGCGATGGGGATGTATGGGCATTTTAAAAGATTTACTATGCAGGAATAAAATCTAAAAACGGACAAAGTTTTAACTGTTTCAGTAGTGAGAATAGGATTTCAGTGATTCAAGTGCCGAAAGTATCACTCACTCCGTTACTTTTTTATAATATAAGATTGAGCATTTTTTGAAGATGAAGTTAAAATTAGTTACGTGCGGCAAAAAGTGATTTTTTTTAAAAAAAAATGCCCTCATTTATATGAAAAAGAGAATTGTTTTTATTGAATGCTTAGTCAAACATGATAATCAAATACAGTAGTTGTCAACACCCGTTTCCATTTCGATTTTCACAGAGTAATAGAGACCAAGTTTCACAGGCATACAGAAAAGTACATATATACTGATAAAAGTATTTGTTTACAGTCCAAAGTTAAAATACAAAAGGTGACAATGTTTACAACATAAGCTATCTATAACCACAGACTTTAACTTCGCCTCAAGACACGTGTCAGTCACTTTCCTTTATCTATGTCATTGCCTGTTGATCCGCTAGCACCCGCTGAGATGTTTGGTTTAGAAAAAGGGGTGAGATTCCGAAGAATCCCAGTAGAAACATGCTATCGTTCATAGAAAATGTGGAAAGTAAATATGATATATGCCATGTATGCACCAATTAATGAACAATATAAACATATCATCTGCATGTATACATGAGTAGGGCCCAGCCCCACTAATCTACACTGGTTAGGTTCTCACCAACTCCAGTGTAAGTGCCTCTGGCACTACTGGCCCCTCTCTGGGCAAAGCATGTTGATTAATAAAGTACATTTACAACAATGTCATTCGCACAATCATATAACTATGGCATGATATATGAAGGATAATGTCCCTACTTCGAAGTTCTATTGACCCCTTTTTGTGTGCCTCGTGAAACGTGTCAACTTTTGGCTGCCGATTCGGTCCTAAAATATTAAATGTACAAGAAATAGGTCATAACATATCCAAGTATCATTTTAGACACTTCCATAGTGTTTATTGTGGTTATATTAGTATATGGTGAAAATTTACCAAAATGCCCCCAGCACCCCGGTCCGGCCCCGCCGTACCCGGCCCGATGGCACGTTTTCCCAAATTTTTGACTAGGGCTATCTTGCCATATTTTCATCTAAGGAATCCATTTCCAGGCTCAAAATTACCAAATTAAATGTCAAATTATGAAATTGCCCTTGGCAGCCCTACTTTTAGGGTTTTAGGGGTGTTTCCGTAATTATGTTTTCTCAGCCTTTTCCGAAAAAGTGTCCAACTGTAACCCCACCTAATTTTCCCTCTTGAATCTAATGTAACCACCAAATCATTGAAAATCCAACTATAAGGCCCTCTAACAGCCCTGGCCGAAATTATAGTATCCTCCGGGAAAATTCGGGGTTTTGCGGTTTCAGCACCGTAAATGCGTTCCTTTCTACTCCTAACCACTTTATTAACCATTTAATTGAGTTATGTCAACACCCGTTTCCATTTCAATATACATAGAGTAATAGAGACCAAGTTCCTCAGGCATACAGAAGAGTACATATATACTGATAAAAGTATTTGTTTACAGTCCAAAGTCAACCATACAGAATGCGACAATATACACCACTATTACAAAATATCTAAAAGTATTTTAAACATTGATTATCTATAACCACGAACTTTGTATTTGCCTTGAGGCACATGCCAGTCACTTCCCTTGGTCTACATTCTTGCCTTTTGATCCACTGGCGCCCGCTGAGATGTTTGGTTTAGAAAAAGGGGTGAGATTTTGAAGAATCCCAGTAGAAACATGCTATCATTCATAGAAAATGCAAAAAGTAAATATGATATATGCCATGTATGCACCAATTAATAAACAATATAAACATATCATCTGCATGTATACATGAGTAGGGCCCAGCCCCACTAATCTGCACCGGTTGGTCTTCCGCCAACTCCAGTGTAAGTGCCTCTAGCACTACTGGCCCTTCTCTGGGCAAAACATGTTGATTAATAAAGCGCATTTACAAACAATGGCATCCACAAAATCATAAAACTATGGCATGATATATGAAGGATAATGTCCCTACCTTGAAGTTCTATCGACCCCTTTTTGTGTGCCTCGTGAAACGTGTTGACTTTCGGCTCCCGATTCGGTCCTAAAATGTTAAATGTACAAGAAATAGGTCATAACCTATCCAAATATCATTTTAGACTCTTCCATAGTGTTTCTTGTTGTTATATTAGCCTATGGTGAAAATTTACCAAAATGCCCCCGGGACCCCAACCCGGCCCCGCCGTACCAGGCCCGATGGCACGTTTTCCCAAATTTTTGACTAGGGCTATCCTGACGTATTTTCGTCCAAGGAATCCATTTCCGGACTCAAAATTACCAAATTCAATGTCAAATTACGAAATTGCCCTTGGCAGCCCTACTTTTAGGGTTTTAGGGGCGTTTCCGTAATTATGCTTTCTCAGCCTTTTCTGAAAAAGTGCCCAACTGTAACCCCACCTATTTTTGCCCACTGAATCCAATGGAATCATCAAATCACTAAAAATCCAACTCTAAGGCCCTCAAACATCCCTGGTTGAAATAATTGTGTTCTCCAGGAAAAATCGGGGTTTTACGATTTCGGCTCCGTAAACACGTTCCTTTCTACTCCTAACCACTTTATTAACAATATAATTGAGTTATAACAACCATTTGAACTAAAATTGGGCAGCATAACCCTTAGATATACACTTTTCCAAAATTTAAAACCAATGGCAATCCGGCGAAATTTCACCGATTAAATTGCCCACAGCAGCCAGAATAGTTAATATACGAAGGTTTGGAAGTTACCTCGAGCTCCCACAAGCTTTTCCCAAAAATGGCTGAAACCCTAACCTTTAGAGAACAGATTTTTGAGCCTCCAAACCCTAAAGAACAAATAGGAGTAGCTTAGAGTCGGAGTTATACGCGTTAGGAGCGAAATCGTCGGAGAAATCGGCTTACCTTGTGATTTTTCTCCTCTTTCTCTCTCTAAACTCTCTCAACCTTCTCTCTCTATGGTTCAGGTCTGTTGAGCACGAAAATGGCTGAAGAGGATGATGATATATTTATTTATCATATATTTTACAATATTTTATTTATTTGTTTTATTTTCCAAAATTTCAAAAATGAACTTATGTACATAAGGAGATATAACCATGCTCATTAAGCCCAATCAATATTTCCTTATTTATGCCACATGTAGGAGACACCTAGGGGTCCCTCCCTATGGTCTCAATTGGCTTCACAACTTGTTTCGGTTACGTATACACCTAAAGTCTCAATTTTGGTCAAAATTGCACTTTTTGCTCAAATTTTTCATAAATTCATATTAAATTGACCAAAATATTCTAAATATATTTTTAACCTTTATTTTCCTTAATTAATTAAAATTAAATTCAATTAATTGGAAAATAATTTATTTTGTGCTATTTTGGCAAAATTACGATTTTGCCATTACCTTTCTAATCAAATTTCTTTTCTTATTTTTCTTTGGCCAATTTTCATCTATTTTTGGACCAAATATTTTCTCTAATATTCCTTCATTTTTGGACCTTAATATTGAGCTTTTTAAATTACCCAAATTAATTCCATAATTATTTTTTCCCAATTTCCATGAAATTGAACATTTATGAAATTCATAAATTCCAAATTCATGAATATTCACCATTTTATTGAATTTCCCAAATAATTATAATATATTTGGTGAATATAAAATTTGGGGTGTTACAAGTTATAACAACCATTTGAACTAAAATTGGGCAGCATAACCCTTAGGCACACACTTTTCCAAAATTTAAAACCAATGGCAATCTGGCAAAATTTCACCAATTAAATTGCTAACAGCAGCCAGTATAGTTAATATAAGGAGGTTTAGAAGTTACCTTTCACTTCTCTCTGGCTTTTCTCAACAAGGCTGAAACCCTAGCTTTTGCACACCCAAAGATGACCTTTCCAAACCTTAATCACATAGAAGAGTAGTTTAGGAACGGAATTATACGTGTTAGGAACCGATTTACAGAAGAAATCACTTTCCTTTGCAAGTTTTTCTTCTCTTTCTCTCTCTAGAATTTCACACTCTCTCTCACTAGTTCAGATCTGTTAGGGCACGAAAATGAGCTGAGGAAGATGATGGAAAAGTGTTTTTATTATATTATATGATTTTTTTAATGATTTATGGAATTTCCAAAAATTCCAAAATCAATTTTATGTACATAAATCTTATGTACATGTAACCAAGCTCATTAAGCCCAACCAATATTTCCTTCCTCTTGCCACATGTAAGAGACACCTAGGGGTCCCTCCCTATGGTCTCAATTGGCTTCACAACTTGTTCCGGTTACGTATACACCTAAAGTCTCAATTTTGGTCAAAATTGCACTTTTCGCTCAAATTTTCCATAAATTCATATTAAATTGACCAAAATATTCTAAATATATTTTTAACCTTTATTTTTCTTAATTAATTGAAATTAACTTTAATTAATTGGAAAATAATTTATTTTGTGCTATTTTGGCAAAATTACGATTTTGCCATTACCTTTCTAATCCAATTTCTTCTCTTATTTTAATTTGGCCAATTTCCATATGTTTTTGGACCAAATAATTTGTCTAATATTCCTTAATTTTTGGACTTTAATATTGGGATTTTTAAATTACCCAAATTAATTCCATAATTATTTTTGCCCAATTTCCCATGAAATTGAACATTTATGAAATTCATAAATTCCAAATTCATGAATATTCACAATTTTATTGAATTTCTCAAATAATTATAATATATTTGGTGAATATAAAATTTGGGGTGTTACAGTAATGATATGAATAATTTTTGTAATGAAGTGAGGGTAAATTGGAGAGTTAATAAAAAAAAACTCTCACATCCCCTAATCCTATTTTATAAAAGGGATATGCTTCCCAAGAAATTTCTCATCCATTCATTCAGTTTACAGTTTTAATTAAAACACAAGGAATGTTCATTAGTAGTTGGATGAAACACCGAGTAATTTAATTAAAGGGAAAGCGCTGCTTAATGGACTTTAAAGAGGTTCACAATTTTTTTTTCGGTGTTAGTGTTTAGTTTGTAAGGAAAGAAAATGAACGGACAAGGATTATAATATTGAAAAGATTCACTTTATTTTGCCTTTTTATGAGGGAGAAATTCATCACTTTGTGTAAAGCCTGAAGATTATAATTGATCTCTTCGTCTAAAGGAAGCTCCCCATGAAATTTGTTATTCCTTCGGAATACATTTACAAAAGTTTTGGAGATTCAAGTTTGCTTCTGTAAGCGTTAAGTTCTTAAGGTTGTTTTCCGTGACATCGAGTTGGGGTCTGTATAATACTTAACCTACTTTACCTTAACAGAATTGATTTAACTTGTACCAATAAGGGTTGGGTTTAGTGGAAGGGATTAGCCCCTCACAATGTGACGAACCAATATTTGAATCCCCATTGGGAGAAATACTTATATATATTTAGTATCCGACAGTGCTTGGAATAGGATTGCCTCCTAAAAAAAGATACATGTGCCTAGAAAAAAAAAAGAATTGATTTAACTTGTTATTAATTATTCCAACGTATGAACTCATATTCTTTCTTCCACGACTCTAACTCTAAGGAAACTTTTGTCTAGTTAATTCAGAATATGATCAATAATCAAGTCTTGTAAACAATATAGACAAGTGACTGTGCTTAAGCATACAGACTTGAACTTCACATATCTATGAAATAGGCCTTTTTAGTCACTTCGAGGTTATCAAGAATAAAACCAAATTAATACAATATAGCATACAACTCGGGTCGTTTCACTGTGAGGAACTGATTATAAAACTAATTCCTAATAAATTAAGTAACTACAATGCAAATTTGCCAAGGGTAAAACATGATTGATTGATTTTCAAAACTATGAATTGAATGCAATTAAAATATATATATATATATATATATTTTTTTTTTTTTGGATTTTCAAATAAAGAAGAATGGAAATGGGTTAAAAAAGTAAGTGATGAAGATGCTCTTGGAAATGATTTTCAATGACTATCATTGTTCAATTAAAATATTTGGAGAGTTAATACACTAAGCTTCTAATATTCCAAACCTCATTAACAAATGAGTCTAGCATCACAAGAGAAGAACCCCTACTCTTAAAATGCTATCAATCCCTTTTAGTGTAATGAGTTTCTCTAAGTTTTCTAATATACCAAATCTCAATTACCATTGAGTCTAATGCTTGAACTCATGAATCCATTAATTTAAACATTATTAAAACCCCTTAGAGAGTGACTATTGAATAAGTAATGCATTTAAATTCAATTACAATTCCAATTCAATCAAACTATCCAACAATACCATGTTAAATAGATAGAAAGCAATAGAATCATAGATAAACATATATATAACCATATATACTGATGAACACAAATCCTTATTACAAATTTCAAATCACAAGAACTCAATTCATAGAATAAAACATAACTAAAATTATAGTCTCAATATATAAATGAATTCTTAAACCTAAGAAATCACAAATATAATGAGCTATAGGTAATTTAAACTCCCCTTTGAAACACATGTGATTTCAAGCCATCTTTGAACCATCTCCAAGAGCACAAAATTTCCTAGCCAATCATGAGAGTAGCTTCAACAAACAAGTTCAAGATTCCAGACATTGAAGGCCACCAACACCTAGCCAAAAAATCACATATTAGAATCAACAATTAGCGCTAATTCAATTTGACTTGGGTCTGAAATTAAACCCAGCAACAAAACAGAGGATAGGCACGTCTGTGTGAGTTCAGAATCAGAGGCAACAACGGACTGTGATAATGTCGGAACAGGGGAGCTACGGTTTGGAATAATGGAGGTCACGACTGTGAAGGTGGTTTTCGACGATGGTGTGGTGGTACTGACTCTCCCCTCTGCGGCACACCAAGCTCCCTCTGTGTTCGGCCTCAATAGGGGTGTTCAAATCCCGGGACGGGACCGGGAATACCCATTCCAAGTTCCCGTCCCAGGATTTCCCGGGACAACCGGGACCGGGATTGGGAATTCCTGGTCTTAATAATATAATTATATTAGTTAAATTTTTTTATAATCTAATGTTTAAAGTAATTATTTAACACCTAATAAGGTCATAAAAATCACATAAATTGAGTTAGAATTGAAAAATAACATATTATTATCACATTCATCATTTTTGTTATTATCTTTATACATTATATAGTTATGATTTGTATCACGATATATACAATTTAACTCTAACTAAATATGTGATATACATTTTATCAAATGATAACTTAATTTATGGGGTAAAAAATACAAAAATAAAATAATAACCTTTTTTTTAAGGAAAAAAGAAAAAAAAAGAAAGAAAGAAAAAACCCCGGGACCAGGAATTCCCGGGATCACAAGGTGTGATCCCAGTCCCGGGTTTTTACATCCCGGTCCCGGTCCCGGTTCCGGCCGAGACGGGAAATTCCCGGGATAAAAAATCCGGGACCGGGCCGGGACAACCGGGACCGGAATACTTTGAACACCCCTAGGCCTCAACTCGCAACTCTACCCCCCGTCTCCAACTCTCAGCTCACTACCCCTCTCTCAGCTTTTGGCCTCCAACCTGAATCCCGACTCCCCACTCTATTCTGTTCTGTCTCCCGCCCAGACTGCCTTCTTTTTCCTTCTTTTACTTATGCCGCTCAACCCAGCTAGAGAGTCTCCCAGAACCAGGTCGGGTTTGCTTCATTAGTCGGATCCCTGCATTTTGACCAAGGGACTAAAATGAAATATTAGAAGTTTCTGTGGAGGGACTAAACAAAAAATGTGAAAACTTTTTGTGGGAAATCATAATCTTCAAAACATTTGGGCGCTTTTCTGAAATTTTCTCCAAACTAATCTACAAAGCAAATGAACCCAAAATGTAATACCTTATATTCCAAAAATTAATCAATTAAGATAAATCATAAAATATATGACATTTTTGCCTTTTTTCAACCTTAATTTCATTTAAACACATTTAATCACAATTAATTACAAAAGAGACATTTTAAGCTCAATTATTATGACAAAATCTCCAAATAAAATATGAAAATATATAATAAAATAGGGATTTGTAAATCTACTTCATGTATTGATTAGCCCGTGGATCCATAAATTTAAACTTCTATGTCCATCCCTTAGTTTTTTACCTTTGCTGGAGTTTAGACCCCACATGGTTAGTGATTTTGGAATAGTGAGATTATGATAATCCCAGAAGCAACAGTCTTCCACATGAAATCATTGGTAACATATAGCTACAAATTAATCTTATTAAACACACATAATAGCATGTTCTGTTCTATTCCAAAAATGTAAATTGTAATGAAACAAAATCATATTCTTCAAACAATATAATAGCCATTAAAAATTGAGAAGCATAGATGGAGAGTGAAACTAAGGTGTAGTAATTGACAGTATAAACTGAGTTATTTTCCTGAATAAAATCATAACTTAGATAGATTAGAACTGTTGCTACCTTGTATCTAAACTCTTCCAACTTGAAATTCCTACCCACGGCGTTCCACACAAATTGTGAATAAAAAGTGCAATTAACTAATGAAATATTCATAAGTTAAAGAGAAATCCATCAATACTCTTCTTTTGTCATGTGTATCAACAGATTAATTATTATTTAGTTTGAACTAAGTTCTGTTATGTAATTAGTTAGTTTGTTGTCTATATTATAGCCACATTGTATATATATAGCTATTGTCATTAATGAGAAAGCAATTCATTTTCTCCCAAATATTCTCTGGTCACATGGTATCAGAGACAACTAAATTCTCTCTCTCATTTTTTTTCTTTTCCTTCTTTGCCCTTCATCCCTTAAACCACATTTCCTTCTTTGTCATTTCCCTTTTTGAAACCCTTCTCTATCAGTCGAAGCTCTTCCATGGCCGTCGAATCCATCTCTGACCAAGCTAGTCCATTCTATAGTCACCTGAACGAAAATCTTGCATTGATTTTACTTGCACCTCCGCTTGATGATTAAGCTATTACACCTAGGCTAAGACCATGAAAATGGCATTACTCTCCAAAAACAAACTCAAGTTTCTCGGTGGAATGATCTCTCCACCATCGGTGACCGATCCTTTATTTCTGTATGGGAACGTTGTAATAATCTCGTTCAAGGTTGGATTACCAAGTCTCTCTCTCCAACTATGGCAAAGAGTATCCTCTGGTTTGATCGAGCTTCTCAGATTTGGAATGATCTTCGTTCTCGTTACTCTCCATCCAACATCTTCCGAATCGCTGATCTCCAGGAGGAAATTTACATTCTCAAACAAGGAAGCCTGAGTGTTAGTGAGTATTTTTAGAATACATCAAGAAAAGTCCCACATTGATTGTATGAACATTGAAAAGAAGGTATATAATTAAAAGGTAGGTCCTATCAAATTGACTTAAGTCATTTTGCTAGAAAGACCAACCTAATTCATACCTAAATCACCAAATTCAATAAGTCTTACACTCAATTATAGATTGAAGATTATTTGGGATGAACTTTCGAACATTCGTCCTCTGAAAGATTGTGTATGTGGTTTGACTAGAAGTTCTCTTCATCACCGTGAAGAAGATTATGTCATCCGATTCTTGAAGGGCTTGAATAAGCAATATGCTTCAGTCAAATCTCAAATTATGCTTTTTGACCCCTTGCCTCTGATTAATCAAGTTTTTTCTCTGGTTCTCCAAAAATAATTCAAATACTTGTTACAAATTGCCATGTCAATAGTCATTATGTATCATTTATGTTGTCATTGCAGATTACCGTCTCTTGTTCTTTAGCTCTTCTATCGTCTTCGAAGCTTTCTAAAACTTGTCAACATTAGTGGAAGTATATTTTCTTGCCGCTGAAATTCTGGAATCCAAACATGAGCTAACATTTTAATTTTGTTAAAAATCTTATATTCAGTTTCATGAGTTACACGTCTATTGTTACCTTGATGACTAGTAGACTCACACCATAAAAGGGTGTTCCAAACGACATCAAGGACACGAGCAGTAGAACAGCTCATCATCTTCAATACTATGACCTGTTTATTAGTTACATTTGTTGTTTTAGTTTAGATAGAGATTTGCATGTCAATTAAATAGAGCTTGGTGTCATTATATATAGCCTGAAAGTGAACTAGCCCAATTCATCTTAAAACCAATGCTATGATATTTTCCTTTATATTCTTCTACATAAGATGCAAGGAGAACTAGAAAAAGGAATACTTAATTTATTTTTTTGTAGAGTGTTTTGTCACTAAGTTTATGCCGAGACAAACTCAAAGTTACAACGAAAAAGGTTGAGGAAATGACAATAAGCTAGTCAATATGTAATTTGGACAATAATGCAGTTTTGGAAATAGTGATAGAGGAAGAATGTACCTTTACCTTGGTCACCACAAGTGGAATCCAATGTTTGATGATAAGGATTTGTAAATGAGATATGTTGCATGTCACAAAGTTGTTTGATCACATACATCCTACTCTCTTCTATAACAAAGGCTTGGATTGGATACGAATATGCATAAACATGTACATGATTCCACTGATGTTTTCTCCATAATACTTTTTTCTCATAATCATGTATATTATCCACTTTTAAATTGTACACAACTAAATGATCATCATCAAAATTTACTGCCTCCATCGGGAATTCATGATAATGTATAGTTTCACCATTGATGGACACCTGTTAAATAAACTTCCAAGGATAGGGATAACTTGCTACAAGAACAGCATCCGTTGTGAAGAAACGAGAGAATTGAAAGTGAAAGAACGGAAAGTATATGAGAAAAAATGATATTGTATTATTCGCTGTGTAAGAGAGGGATACAACAATATATATAAGCTTTTGAGATACACGTGGCTTATTAATACATGCTCAGTTGGTTACAGCTCATAACAGATTGGTTAGCTTATAACTACTAATATATATATATATATATATTATAACATCTTGCCTCAATTGGAACTATCCCTGGACTATTATGCATACCCAAATATCTACAAAACTCAGAAAAGGAACTAAGTGAAAGAGCCTTTGTCAAGCCATCTGCGACTTGTTTAGAACTTGGGATATGCTACACCAAAAATTCCTTTTTGATAGCCTTTTCCCGTACGAAATGAAGATCAAGCTCTATGTGTTTTGTCCTGGCATGTAAGATAGGATTCCTTGTAAGCATAATTGTGCTGAGATAATCACAGAAAACATGGGTAGGACTAGTGGAAACCACATGTAATTCTTGAAGTAAAGATTTTATCCAGAGAACTTCAGCAACAACTGAAGCCATTCTATGATACTCAGCTGCAGTGCTTGACCTTGCAACTGTTACCTGCTTTTTGAAGGACCAAGCAATGAGATTAGAACCAAATTAAACACAGAAACTAATAGTGCTTCTTCTGTCCTTGCAATCAAAGGCCCAGTCAGCATCACAATAGGCTGTAATTTGGCAACTAGAGCTAGGGCTCAAGACCAGACCATAATGGAGAGTACCTGCCAAATATCGTAAGATAAGTTTTACTGCTTTCTAGTGAACAAGTAAAGGATTCTGCAAAAATTGGCAAACTTTGTTAACAATAAAGCTAATCTCTATACGAGTAATTGTGGCATACTGAAGAGCACCAACTATAGATCTAAAAAGTTGAGGATTACTCATAGGAGGTAAACCAGACTCAAAAAGCTTTAACCCTACTATCATAGGAGTAGCAAGGCTCTTAGCATTTGTCATACCAACTCTGGACAGAATATCTTGGAGATATTTAGTTTGAACTAGCGCATAGGACCATCCTTAAACCGTTTCACTTCAATTCCCAAAAAATAATTCAGAGGACCAAGATCTTTGAATGAAAACTCATTATCTAAATCAAGAATAAGCTGTTGAATACTAGATTGAGAAGAGCCAGTTAAAATGATATAATCAACATAGACTAAAACAAATAGTAATTCATGAGTAGTAGATTTAATAAACAAGGAAGGATTACAATGGCTAGAATGAAAGTAGTATTTCATAAGAGCAACATCCAGCCTTTCAAACCAGGCCCTAGGTGCTTGTTTAAGACTATAAAGTGCCTTGTCCAACATGCATACCAAGGACTGATCCCTACTCTCAAAACCAGGGGGCTACAACATATAAACCTCTTCCTTTAAATAGCCATTTAAGAAAGCATGATTCACATCAATTTGATAAATATGCCAATTCTGAGATAAAGCAATACTCAACACAGTTTGAATGGTAATTGAACTAATGACAGGGCTAAAAGTTTCATGAAAATCAAAGCCCTCTTGTTGATGGAAACCTTTAGCAACCAAGCAAGCTTTGTACTTATGAGTTGCAATAATAGGGTTAACCTTCTTTCAAAAAACCCATTTGTACCCAATAGCTTGTTGGCTAGGTAGAAGAGGAAATAGGTGCTAAGTCTGATTTTGTTGTAAGGCAGTAAACTCTTCTTCCATTGCCTTACGCCAATGAGGATACCTAAGAGCCTCAGCAGGAGTAGTTGGTTCAGCATCAATGGCAGTAATAAAGGCTTTAGGTTTGAGTCGGCCAGTTTTGGAACAAGTAATCATAAGATAGGCTGATTTAACAAGAGGAGGAAGTTGAACAGGGGTGGAAGAAAGAAGAGGAGACAAGGGAGGTGAAAGTAATGTTTTAGCTGAAGAAGGAACAGGAGACAAGGAAGGTGTAGGTAATGGTTGAATGAAAGAAGGAGGCTAGGATAAAGGATGTGAAGAGGGGGATGGGGAACAAGAAGAGGGAACTGACAGAGAGGAAAACAAAGGAGGTTTGGCTGAAGTTGATGAAAGAGGTAATATGGGAGGGCCTTTAGTAGAAGTGGGAAAAAGGGTGGGGTAGGGAAAGGATGTCTCATTAAAAATAACATCACGAGCAATATAAATCCTCCCTGAAGATGATAGACAATTGAAGCCTTTATACATTGAACTAGGACCAAGAAATACACATTCAGTAGACTTATAATCAAATTTATGAAGAATATAAGGCCTAGTAAGAGGAAAACAAGAGCAACCAAAGACTCTTAAACGACTATAGTCAAACATCTTGTGAAAGGGAGCCTCAAATGGTGTTTTCCCTTTCAAAACAGTAGATGGCAGAACATTAATGAGAGAAACAGCCATAGTAAAAGCATCAAACCAATATGACAAAGGCAAAAAAGATTGAGCAAGGATGGTAAGACCAACTTTACAAATGTGATTATGCTTGCGCTCAGCTAAACCATTTTGCTCATGCACACGTGGACAACTCTGATGATGTAAAATACCACGATCAGCAAGATAGGTAGTGAACTTGTGGTATTCATCACCACAATCTGATTGAAAATCTTTAATAGAAGCATTGAACTGTGTATTAATATAAGTCAGACATTGCTGAAAGACATGGAATGCTTCAGATTTATGCTTTAAAGGATAAATCCATGTGTGACAAGTAAAGGCATCAGTGAAATGAATATAGTAGAGGTAACCATCTCTTGTTTGAATAGGGGCAGGACCCATAAATCAGAGTAAACTATTTCAAAAGAAGTAGAGAAAGTTGTATCCGATCTAGAAAATGGTTGTTTATGTGATTTGACTAATACATATGATTTGCAAAAATCTTCCAGAGATGCTTTATTGAAAGAGACATTATAGAGTTTTATAACAACACTACAATATGAGAGGACGAATGTCCAAGTCTATTATGCCACAATTGAAAAGAAGTACAAGATGTAGCATCGAAAACTGAATTACAATTTTTATCAGAAACAATAGCTGAGAAATAAGATACAAGAGTCTCAGATGGTTTCTTAAATTTGAGATCTAGCACAGGATACATCTCATTCTTGACACTGCATTGATATGAAAGCTTGCTAGTTTTGGGATCCCTGACACGGTACTGGTAAGAATCAAATTCAACAAAACATTATTTTCATAACAGAATTTGTAGATTGAAATAAGATTCTTAACAATGTTCGTCACATGTAAAACATTCATCAACTGAAGAGAGTCAGAATCATGATGAATAGCAAAGTGACCAATAGATTAAATGCATAGACTTGCACCATCACAAATGTGGACTTGCTCAGCACCAATATATGCAGAGGATTCAGCAAGATTACGAGCATCATGAGTCATGAGACTCGTTGCTCTCGAATCAAAATACTAGGACGGATTAGCAACAATATCAGAAGCTGCAACAAGGGCAGAGTGAGTAGCAGATGTAGAAGAAGACGAAGATGAATCAGTAAGAGAGAGACCATGAAAGGATTCATCAAACCTGTGCCATCAATTTGCAACAATGTGACCAGGCATGCCATAAATTTGACACACAACCTTTGAACGAAAAGAGTTACTGGTAGTGGCTGTGGAATTATTCTTGTTGTTGTGACGTCCAAACAAACATCCATCACGGTTGCCACGATTATGACCACCACGATGCAAAGGAAAGGCATAAGTTTGAGAAATATTTGGTGAGATCAGAGTCACCACAGAAGTCATCGAAACCGATCGACGATGCTTCTCAATTCGAGCTTCTTGTGCCATGAGTAGCGCTTCAATATCAGCTACGGTATAATGCTCTATCCATGTTGAAATTGAGGTTATGAAAGGATCATAATCCTTAGGAAGACCATCAAAGATGTACTCAAGTTGGTTAGAAACAGAGATCAGCGAACCAATAGCACCAAGGGCATCAGAATTTTCCTTGATCTTTAGCAAGAACTCACTCATTGGTGATGAATCCTTCTTTATGTTCTTCAAATTAGTCTTAAGTTGCTTCTCCTTAGCCTTTATTTGTGAGGCAAAGAAGATAGTAATTCACTCCCAAATCTGAGCAGTGGTTTCAAAGCCAACAGTGCGAGTAAGCACCGAATCCAACATTGACGAAAGAAGCAAGGACATAAGCAACTGATCTTGACGGTGTTAGAACTAACTGACACCCAAGAGGGGGTAAATTGGGTGTAAGATAAAAATCTTAAGAACTTTGAAAATCTTTTCGCATCTTAGTGGAATCAGTAAATATGAAAGTAATGAATCATAAATCAACAACTATATTAAATAATATATACTGGAAATATAAGAGCTTAGGGAAGAGAATATGTAAACTGTGATTTATCCTGGTTCGGTTCAATTTGTGATAACCTACGTCCAGTCCCCAGGCTCCTCCTGAGATTTTTAAATCCACTATCTTCTTGTTTAATCCGGGCACAAGAAAAGCCTTTACAACCCACAAGTTTAGACGGGCACTTGCGAAGCCTTTTACAAATCTCTCACGAAGTTTCTCCCCCTTACACACCGTAAAGATACAACTTTGATGATAAAAGATTATAATCGATCTTCTCTCTCAGAAGTGAATAAGATGAACACTGAAGTATAATACAAATGATCTCTCTCTCAAATATACATGATATAGAAAATAGATAAGAATAGAGGGTATTCGGGTAGAAGTGGATGATTCATAATCTTTACATGTTCTGTGTTGTTGTGTTCTGTATGCTCTTCTTTGAATACTTTCATATTTATAGTTGAATTATAGTAGATGACCGTTGTAAGAATTCACTTGTTAGAGTCCCGTTGCTTCGTTTGACCATTGTTCATATTTGAAAAACTAGCCGTTATGTTCGGTGGACGCTTCGCTTCCGTAAAGTCAACTTTTGTCTCTTTACATCATCTCTTCATTGTATACTTGGAAAAATACATCAAACACTAATACAATAAAGTGTTAGAGTGATTGGAAGCAAGATGAATGAATTACACAATCATTCCATTATCAAAAGTTTAAGATACGTTGCCCATCACATTACTCGAGTGGTCATTCAAGTAATCCTGGGTCATTACTCGAGTGGTCCCTCGAGTAATCACCTTCAAAATTTGGCCGAGAGCATTTCTAACTTCATTACTCGAGTGATCCCTCGAGTAATCCCCTTCAAAATTTGTCCGAGAGTATTTCCAACTTCATTACTCGAGTGATCCCTCAAGTAATTCTTTCTTTTCTTTTCTGATTACTCGAGTGCTCCCTCAAGTAATATTTTCATTTTAATTATAAATATGGCAAATAATATATCATCAGAAAGCTCTCATCATCTATATTCCAATGCAATAAGAATCAGCTTCAAACTTATTGTATACAAAAAGTTATGATCCAAAGAGTATCTTCTGCACTATACAATGTCTGAAATCATGAGCATCAACTTCCAGAAGGCATAAATCTTAGTATATAACTTCAAATATGACAAACTACCTATCCATGAAAAGATATTTAAGTCTACTTTCATATGGAATTTATTTTGTTACAATCTGATGTGTATTTTGGGAGTTATGTTCAAAATACTGAACCTTATTCTGGTAAAAGATGCTGATTCATGTGTCAACTTCAACAGATCATATCTCTCTCATCTGAACTCCTTTTAATGTGATCTTGGTGTCCATAGTTCGTGTTAGGAGTATAGTTTCATATGCCACCAGTTTTAGTTCAATCCGACATGTGGTTTGAGAGATATGGCCAAAATATCGAACCTCTATCCTGCTATGTGAAAACAGAGCACACCAAAATGCTCATCACTCAAGTGATGCCTTCTAAAACCTGGCAGAGAGCCAAAACTCGAAGGAACACCTTAGGAAAGTTCCATAAATTGCATATAAGTCATTTTAGCTTCGTATTAACCCATGTCAACCTCTAGTATCTCTTTTAAGAGCTTGAATCTTGATATTCTCATTTGATCTTGCAAGTTCTTCTTTCTTCTTCTTTCTTCAATCTCTTTCTTCTTGATTTTCCTCTTGATGATTATTCTTTATAACCCAATTAGATATCTTCTTGAATTGATGATCATTCTTCATAACCCAACTAGATATCTTCTTGAATATCTTCAATCTTCTTTTTTCTTTGCTTGACTAATCTTGAATTTTAATATTCCCATTAGATCTTACAATTTCTTCTTTCTTCAATCCCTTGCCTCTTGATTTTCTTCTTGATGACCATTCTCCATTTATGAGGCATTATAAGCAAAATAACATCAACCCACCGTCAGGTTTATGACTAATCTACAAGATATACAACATTAAATATAGTAGTTAGTCAATGTAGAAGATAAATACATTATAAAAAATTTTTGCTCTTAATACTTGACATCTATATTTGACATCATCAAAACTATTCATATCTAACAGACACATCCACTTGATAAAGGCAGAGGAAAGACCAACTGCTTGGCCATCGCAGTACTCATGCTGCTCAGATGGAGGAATCGACAGATCAAGAAAGGATTCAAGAGCATATCCTTTAATAGCACTAAGAACTTGGTGACGCCAAATCAAAAAATTGGAGTCATCGAGTTTGACAGAAATGGAGTGATTAAAAGCAATAACATCACTCTTAGACTCAGAAGAAGAGACAATCAGCATAGACGAAGTGGAAGACATGGAAGAAACAGTAGCTCTGGATACCATGTGAAGAAACAAGAGAATTGAAAGTGAAAGAATAGAAAGTATATGAGAGAAAATGATATTGTATTATTCACTGTGTAAGAGAGGGATACAACAATATTTATAAGCTTCTAAGATACACATGGCTTATTAATACATGCCCAGTTGGCTACAGATCATAACAGATTGGTTAGCTTATAACTACTAATATATAGTTCTAACATCAGTTGTTCTAGAAAGAACACAAAGGCATAGAGCTGGTGGGAAGCAGTCATAAAACCAAAAAGAAATAGAAGCTCCATTGCTTCTGTGATCAAAACACTTTGGTATGCTCCTACTTGACACACTAAAGTACTGATTTTGAAGGTATTTTTTGTAACAGTGTCTGCTTGGATCCCCAAGTAATTCCTGTGAATCAAAACAAGTTTTGAGCTAAATATACAACAAACACTACAAAAAAACATGTTATTACCGACGGAATTACCCACGGAATTATTTCCGTCGGTAATTTCCTACGATTTACCGACGGATTTTCCGTCGGAAAAATTACCGACGGAATTACCGACGAAAAAAAATTCCGTCGGTAATTACCGACGGATTACCCACGGAATTTTTTCCGTCGGTAATTACCCACGGAATTTTTTCCGTGGGTAATCCGTCGGTAATTTCCGACGGAATCAAAATTCCGTCGGTAAATTTGACTTTTACCCACGGAATTTTTTCCGTCGGTAATTACCCACGGAATTCCGTGGGCAATTTGAATGAGAAATTACCCACGGAATTCCGTGGGTAATCCGTCGGTACTTACCCACGGAATTTTTTTCCGTGGGTAATTACCGACGGAAAATTTTCCGTGGGTAATCCGTCGGTAATTTCCGACGGAATCAAAATTCCGTCGGTAAATTTGACTTTTACCCACGGAATTTTTTCCGTCGGTAATTACCCACGGATTACCCACGGAATTCCGTGGGTAATTTGAATGAGAAATTACCCACGGAATTCCGTGGGTAATCCGTCGGTAAAACTAATAATTTTTTTATCATTTTTTAATAATTTATATAAAATAATAAAAATAAAAATAATCTATAACAAATAAAAATTTAAATATTATAAAATTAATATTTAATATAATATATTAAATATATATAATATTAATAATAAAAATTTTAAATGAAATAAAAAAAATTAAATATTTTAAAATTTATATCATAAAAACAAAATATATAATTATATATAAATATATATTTAATATTATATATATTTATTTTAATATTAAATATTTAAATGAAATAAGAAATTAAATTTATATTATAAAAAACGAAATATATAATTATTTATAAGTATATATGTAATTTTGTATATATTTATATTAATATTAAATATTTAAACGAAATTAGAAATTAAAAAATTTTATATTATAAAAAATGAAAAATATAATTATATATAAATATATATATTTAATTATATTTATTTATCTTAATATTATATTTGTTTTTAAATTATTACATTATATATATTATTACGTGAATAAATAACGCAAGGTTAAAGCAGCTCAACTGGCAAAGGCATCAGAACACATACCAAGAGGTCCAAGGTTCAAATCCCACCTTTGTCACAAAATGCAACAATTATCTCACAGAGACACGTGGCGCAAGGTTAGAGGGACACGTGGCCCTTGCTCAGGGGCTGCCGGAGCCAGATGCGGGGGCGGGCGGTGGGGGGCTTTCGGTGATGTCCACGTGGCCTCTTTTAAGGTCGCCACGTGGAATTTTTTTTTTAAAAAATAATATTAAATTACCGACGGAATTACCCACGGAAAAATTCCGTGGGTAATTACCGACGGAATTTTTTCCGTGGGTAATCGCCGACGGAATTTTTTCCGTGGGTAATTGCCGACGGAAAATTTTCCGTGGGTAATTTCCGTCGGTAATTGCCGACGGAATTTTTTCCGTGGGTAATTACCGACGGAAAATTTTCCGTGGGTAATTTCCGTCGGTAATTTCCAACGGAATAAAAATTCCGTCGGTAAATCAATTTGTCACGGAATTTTTAGGGACGGAAAAAATTCCGTCGGTGATCCGTCGGTAATTCCGTTTCCGTCCCTAATCCGTGGGTAATTTGATTTCAGAGACGGAATTCCGTGGGTAATTTCCGTGGGTAATTTGCTGTTTTTTTGTAGTGAAACTCAATAGATATGTCAATCTAAGAAAAAGAATCCAAAGAGAGAGATTGATGACAACCTCACTCAATAATAAGCTTTTGCACTCTCAGTGACGTGCAGTTTCTTGCTTCTACACTTGTTATGTTTGGTGGAGTCCCTTCAACTTCTCTAAGATGCTTGCAATCATTTACCGCAAGTTTTCGTAAAAAATGACAATCCTTGATCCACGCAGGCAAAATTGTGAAATTATTACCCGTCAAGTCCAAGTTTTCCACATTGATGAATCGACTGAGATAAGTGTTAAGGAGATCATCTGATATATTACATCTTCGGAGGAAAATATCAACTCTGTTGGGACATTGCTGAGACCGAATTGCCTGTTCTTGGGCTTCCTTCCAATAACATGATATCATCACCTTCCCATCATGACCGTCAATAGTGATGTCTTCTAGTTCCAGCAATAGAAAAATAATATTTGGGATCTCAATGACCCTTTGTCTAATTTTTATATAGTTAGATAAAATAAAATAAAATAAAATCTTCATTTTAATTAATTAAATAGTATGATTGTGTCGTCCCATTTAATTAATCATTGCACTAATTAGTTTAAAATATTCAATAATGCTTTATTCAAAAGTTTTGCGAAGAGGCTATCAGGCATTTCTGTCACCTGAAAATTTATGGCATTAATAATATGATCAGATTCAATATGAAATAATCTGAAATTCACTTGTTGATTGGCTTCATTTTGATTTTATTACGCAAGTCAAATTTGTTTAAGTATTATTTTTAATAAAACCAAATGAATAAACTAGTAACAATTCAACATTCTTTACTGTGCGTCTGTGCTATATAAAAGATCCAGTGTTCGTTATAACTCATAACCAAATGCATTTATTTTATATTGAAAAGAATATTCAACAATCCAATTTAAATGTGTACACCAGAAGTAGCAATTCAAATTTTAATTTAAAAAACTAAAAAGTAAAACAAAGTGGTCCATGGTGTGAAAAAGGATCGATTTATTTTAAATTCTGTCAAATGCGGAGAAATTCACATTTAATTTCTTGAAAGTAATTTTTAGTATATGTAAATTAAATGTTTAAAACGTTCAAAGTTAAGAAACATGATCAAAGCGTATATAATATTTTTAATGGGAAAATGTGATATAGTGGAATGTTAGATGTGATTTTTGGAGTCTATGCGTTCCCATCTTGTCGTTCATTGTTAGTTTTTCATTAACGAGTGACGGAAGTTAATGGGGTATTAAAAAATTAATAATACAATGGAAGCCAGCAGTGGGGAATTAAAAATCTCACTTTTAAAAAGTAAATTGAGTTTTTAAAACGAGCTAAGTAAACACGTACGCATTATCAAGTTTTTGAAAGTCATATATGAAGAAGACAAAAGAAAGTAATTATATTGTACGTGCTGGATGCAATTAGTAGTTTTAGTTATTTTTCATTGTTATAGATAGTATAATTAAAAACAAAAAACTAAGAGAAGGTTTTCTAATGTTTACAATTAAAATTCTAAGAATTAAATTTAAACTTTAAAAACCTTGGGAAAGGTTATACAGAAATAGGAGTGCATACTGCAATACAGAAATAATTAAACGTTTTTTTAGAAAAGAAACAACCATTTTGTACATAGTCATAACACTAATAAAAGGATAAAATTGTAATTAAAAGTGGATAAAAAAGTAATGTCAACATTGAAATAATAAAATAATAGAAGCGCGCTTAAGTTTTAGTGAGAAACACAATTTCAACTTTCAACTTTCAACTTTCAACTTTCATATCAAGTATTGATTGATGAGTTTATCACAGTGACGTGAAGATTTTTTTAATTTCTTTTCAGTAAATAACGACTCAGTAATATCGTAGCTGTTGTGAAGAAGGTTTGCAAATTTTGATGGAAAACATGCCCAACTGGAAAAAGTTCAAGTATACTATTGCCCATAAGAAAAGGACGTCTGTTATATTCATAGACCAACACCAAGGCCCTGTCTACTTATTAATAAATAAAATTTTAATTTAATATGAAGAGACTTTGAATAGGGAGAATTGGCTAAAAGTTCCTGATTGGAAAAGTAATTAGTTATTTGTACCTGGAATCTGTAATCCTTTAGGAGAAATAGATATATAGAGAAAATGAAGAAATTGTACACCATGAAAAAACAATTGCAATTCATGGAAGGTCATTTGTAATTCGTGGATGGTCACTACTTTTACACTCTAAATTAACTTTCACACCATGAAAGGTCATCTGCAATTCATGGAGGTTACTTACATTTTAACTTAATCTACACATCACGGAAGCTCAGTTGTGATTCCTGAAAGATAGTTGCAATTTGTGGAAGGTTATTTGCAATTCGTTGAAGGATATTTGCATTTGCACTCTAACTTAATTTTCACACCATAAACGGTCATTTGCAATTCGAAGAAAGTCACTTGCATTTTACTTATTTTGCACACCGCTGAAACTCAATTTCACTTCCTGAAAGCTTAATTGCAATTTGCAAAAGGTCATTTGCAATTCATGGAAGGTCAATTGTGTTAGATTCCATAATATATTTTGATGATAACAAATCTTGTTAAATATACTTAGAATTTGTTTTGATTGACGAATATGCTTTGATAAACTTGTTATATAAACTATAGTATAGTGAATTGAAGAATCATATGGGATTGTGATCTATTGATAGATCACTCGAGTGAATTTGGATATTCACTCGAGTGATAAGGCAGATCATCGAGTGATCCACAGAATCACTGAGTGAATGCCAGAAATTAACAGATCACTCAAGTGATAGCCAGAATCACTCGAGTGAATGTTAGTAATGGCAGATCACTCGCAGTGAGTGCTCAATACACTCGATTGATATGATAAAAACAGCAAAGCACTCCAAGTGATGAGGTTTAACACTCAAGTGATATACATTGGAATACAAGATCACTCGAGTGATACAGAAAAATGACAGATCACTTCCAATAAAATGATAATCCACTCAAGTGAAGTTTAAAATTAGCTTTGACAAATTAATTTCAATATTAATATTTTCTTTTGAGTGTGTTATAGGTGATAAGCAACGGATCAAATTCAAACTCTTCATCAACAACACTTCATTTGCAATAGTAAAAACGACGAAAAGATTTGTCAAAGCAATGATCACTTTTTAACGAGCAAGGATTTGAATGCTCTCAACGGTTCTCAAATATCTTCTATATAGTACCGAAGCATTCAAGAGAGAAGAACAACGAACAACAACAATATACAATCAACTTGCGAAAATATTCTCTTGCTCTATTCTTCATTCTTTCTTTACTCTGTACTTTAGTAGTTATCCATTTATTCTTTGAGAGAGAATTTCATTACAAATTCAATACATTCTATAGAGACAACTTAAGGTTGTGGAACCTTAAGTTGAGGTTTAGTTTACATTGTGTAAAGAGGAGCAAGTGTTCAATGAAGGAGTTTGCTGTGCACTGAGGTGCTAAGAACCCACTGAATCTTAGAAGATATAGTGAAACTCTCATAGGGACTCTGAATCTTGGAAGATATAGTGAAACTCTCAGAGGGACTCTGAGGACTGGACATATGTCAAAGTGGTTGTGATCGAACTAGTATAACTCTCGATGTATACTTTAGTGAAATCTTTCTTAGCTCTTAACTTCATTTCAAATTCTGTAAAATAATTTTTATGATTCAATTTTTTGTAATCACCCAATTCACCCCTCTTGGGTGAACTGCTTGCACTAACAAATTGTAGTTTGTGGTTCACCTTCATCTCCCTCTTCGTCTCCTTCCATCACCAAATCTGTCATGGCTTGCCACTACATAAGATCTATTATTTATCTTTTTGAAAGTTGATTTTTTTTTTCAACCAAGTTTAGAAGGTGGAGGAGGGAGGGAGCAGCAATAGAGATCGAAGAAATGGCGGGAGTGAAGAAGGCAAGTGCAGCAGCGGCAGTCAAGGTTGCTAGATCTGATGTGGTGTTACAAGATGGAGGTCACCGTCATTGGTTGTTAAAGTCATCATTGTTCGTTGCTGGAGTTTGCTTGAGGAGGATATGGAGCTTGTGAGGAGTGAAGTTGGAAAGATGAAGGAGACGATGAGGGAGTAAATGGTAGTGAAGAAAATGATGGGTGGAAAATGTGATAAGTTAGATCTTTATTTCATCATGGGTTGAGTGATTATTTCATATGGTTATTTATTTTTCCCAAAGGACCTCAAAGCTTTACTTTTTTGTAGGTCCCATTCTCCAATTAATTTCTCAAATAGGGATTTATCCCCAATTTCCCCCTTTTGATTACTGATTTTCCATTATTTAGGTTCACATTTTCTTAATAGGGCTGCTATCGAAAAATAATTAAACAACAAAGGTTTTAGCCATATATTATGAAATATCGACGTACTGTTAAAGATGAAGGTGAGTCATAATGATTCTTCAAGTTCGTTTTGATGAAGAATCTTATCAGAAACAAGAAAGTTGAATAAATAAAGAAATTGAATAAAAATGAGGTTGGCTAAAATGTTATATCATTCTGCAATGAAGTTGTTTATATTTAATTTGTTACGTCACAAAATTGAACAGAAAAATTATCAACTACTTCCCATATAATTTTAAACTAAAAAGGTTACGAAATCTTCTTCCGCTACCGACCACAGAGAGAGAAGGCAATTTTTCCATCATTTAAATCTAAAACTTAATTACAAACCAAACTTTTAGATTTGTTTCCTTCGCAAAACTTGGAAAAAGAATAAATATTCTAGCACAGTGCATAGATATAGATATATTATATTTCTTTTGTGCCGAAAGTATCTCAAAGGTTCATGATTGTGTCGTGGCTTCTCACAAAGTTTCTCCTTCATTCCTTCGTCCAATTTTGATATAAGTTAGATTAAATAAATCAAATCAAATCTTCGAGGCCATTTAATTAATCAGTGCACTTAATAGTTTAAAATACTCAACAATGCTTTATTGAAAACTTTTGACGAGAGGTTACCAGCAGGCATCTCTAACTGTCATTTGAAATTTTATGGCATTAATAATATTATCAGATTCAATATGAAATAATATGAAATTCACTTGTTTTATTGGCTTCATTTTTATTTTATTTCACAAGTCACATTTGTTTAATCATTATTTTTAATTTAATAAAACCATATAAATAAATTTAAAATAATTCAATTTTCTTTACTTAAGAGCATCATATTTACTGTACTATACAAAAAATCCACTGTTAGTCAAAACTCAACCAAATGCATTTATTTTATTTTAAAAAATAATTTAACAATCCAATTTAAATGTGTACACCAGAAGTAACCATTGGAAGTTGTAATTTGAAAAACTGAAAAGTACAAACCAAGGTTACTAAACCTAGACTGGCCATTGAACTGGTCTGGGCAATGAGTTACATGTCAGTGGATTAGATCGGAGTTAAACCGGAGCTAACCTAAAGCCAAACCAGTGAGGTAGTGAACTTGAACGATAATATTTTTTGAAATAGTTTTAGAATTTGATAATCTTTTTAGGATCAAATGATAATATTTTTGAGTTATTATTTTTGCATTAGAAAGTAGACATCTCAACCTTTTCATAAAGCCTTAATTTGTAATTTTTAAAAATATATAGAATTAGATATGAATTTTTGAAGTCGTGGAATACTGATTAACCATTGAACCGTTTAAAATTAGTTGGACAGGACCGGTTTGCCGATTTCGTTGTCAAACCGGCCAGTTTGATCCGGTTTTAGTTACCAGGTACAAACACACTGTGGTCTATGGTGGGAAGAAAGTTAAATTTATTTTTAATTTTAATTTCTGTCAAATGCGGAGAAATTCACATTTAGTTTATTGAAAGTACTTTTTTACAACCTTTGGATCACCCGGTGTCTGTCGCTTTTGGAATCTATTATCATGTATCCGAGTATGTGACCAGTCCAGATTAAGGTTTTGCGATTAAGATACCTCTCCTAAGAAATTTTTTTAGATTGATATCTTATCTAAAGGGATGCTTCCAAAATCCCCCAAAAACAATTCTCATTTTTAATTCATTTATTTTTTATATAAGCATATTAAATGTTCAAAACGTTCAAAGTTAAGAAACATGATCAAAGCGTAGATAAGTTTTTAAAAAGGAAAATGTGATAGTGGAATGTTAGGTGTGCTTTTTGGAGTCTATGCGTTCCCATCTTGTCGTTCATTGTGTTTAGTTATTAATAAAATAAACGAGTTTTAGACGGTAACGGTGCATTAAAAAAATAGATAATTTGCATAAAAAAAACTAAAAAATTGATAATGGAAGACAGTAGTGGGGAATTAAAAATTTCGCGAGAGAGATATGTGGGGATGTTAAAAGATTTCCTATTTATGCATGAAAATTCTTATTCCTTCACAATACAAGAGCAAAAGTTTAGAAGATTCAAGTTTGCTTCTGTAAGAAACTTAAACTACTTTGCCTTGACAGAATTGATTTAACTTGTTAATAACTTAATTGTTCCAATGTGTTAACTCATATTCTTTGTCCCAGGACTCTAATGAACATGTAGCAGAATTGATTTAAACAACTAAGGAAACTTTTGTATAGTTAATTCAGAATATGATAAATATAATCAAGTCTGGAAACAACATAGACAAGTGACTGTACTTAAGCATACAGACTTGAACTTCACATAGCAACTTGTAAAACAGACCATACAATATATATCAATAATAGGAAAAATAAATATCAATCTGTTTCATCATTACATGTGCAAAAGTCACGGGGCATCAACCATAGATTTAGACTTGCATCTCTTAGTCTTTACCTTTGATGGAGCTCCGACCTAGCAAGGTTAGTGATTTTGGAAGTGAGATTATGACAATCCTAGTAGCATAATAGCATGCCCTGTTCTGTTCCACAAGTGTAATCTATATTGAAATAAAATCATATTCTTCAAACAATATAATAGCCATGGCAATCCAAAAGCATACTTGGAGAATGAAACTCAGTTGCAGAAATTGACAGTATAACATGTTATTCAACATGTTGTCTTTAAAGCTTTATCAAACTTGTTCAACACAGGTGGAAGTTACATTTTCTTGCTGCTAAGATTCTAGAATCCAAACACAAATTAAGATTTTAACTTGTTTAAAATCTTTTATACACTTTAATGAAAATCCACATGTCTATTATTGCCTTGGTGATTTGCAAAATTGTCATAAAAGAGTGTTTTCCAATATGAACGCAAGGATAGCCACATGTCAACTTCAAGGCTTGGTTCAATTTTAATTAACTTTCTTAATCTATGTTAAGTAGTTCCATGCGCCGTCAGCAGCTTATCAGGGAGTGTCCCATTCTCTCTAACATCAATTACAGATCAAGTTTTGGTTCCAGAATCCAAGGTATATCTGCTTTCTTTTGTCACTCGAGTTCTTGTTCTTTACTTATTCTTCAATACTCAATTTATTGAAGGTCCACTAAATGATAGTGAATTTAGTCAAAGGATCGAAAAATGGCAACTTTTGAATTGGGCTTCCATCGAATTAATGGTTCGGTTGAATTTTTTTTTTCATTGTAAGAAAAGTATCTGAATGCTAAAAGAATTGTTGTGTATTCTATTCACAGGGAGATACAATATATATACAAAGAATAAGGAGCCTAGATATTAATTGCTCCTAAATGAGGGAATCGTACCAATCAATTAATCTCGTTAATTATGCTAATTGATATAATATTAATGTCAGAATATTTCCTTAACACTCCCTCTCAAGTTGGAGCATATATGTTAATCATGCCCAACTTGTTACAAAGATACTCAACCCGTATCCCAGTCAACGTTTTTGTCAGAAGGTCTGCTAGTTGGTCGTCCGATCGCACATGTCCTATAGATATAACATTTTCTTTGATCTTTTCCCGAATGAAGTGACAGTCGATCTCAATATGCTTCTTCTGCTCATGGAACACAGAATTTAATGCTATATGAAGCGTTGTTATATTGTCACACCAAAGCTTCGCAAGTAATGTCATGACAATGCCAATTTCCTTCATGAGCTGAAGTACCCATACAACTTCTTGTAAGGATTGTGACATAGCTCTGTATTCTGCCTCTGTGCTTGATTTAAATGCAACCCCTTGTTTCTTACTCCTCCAAGATATCAGGTTGCCACCTATAAACACACAGTAACCCGTAGTGGATCATCTCGTGGCCTTGGATCCTGCATGATCCGCATCACAGAATCACTCAACTTTAATGTGTTCGTAATCTGAATAGAGAATGCCCCAACTTGGGGAGCTTTTCAGATAGTGCAAGATATGTTCTAAGACTTCCATTGTCGGAAATGCCATGAATTGACTAAGTACACTGATCGAGAAGGTTATATCAGGACGAGTCACTATCAGATAATTCAGCTTTCCAACCAATCTTCTATATCTCAGGATATGCAAATGGCTTCAGTTTCTCTGGATCAATCTTCTTTTTCAAGTCATCAGGAAGTTCCTCAAACATACTATCATTCAAGTCCAGGTATGGATTTGGAATCATAGGAAGACTACTTGGTGCAGCTTTAAGCTTCCCAGTTTCCTTTAAGAGGTCGAGAACATACTTCCTCTGAGTCAACAGAATGCCTTTCTTGTTTCTCATAACTTCAATACCTAGAAAGTACTTCAATGGTCCTAAGTCTTTTGTCTGGAAGTGGAGGTTGAGAAAGACTTTAAGCTCTGAGATTCCAGAAGTGTTACTCCCTGTAATCATAATGTCATCAACATATGCGACCAAAAGAATCATACCTGCATCGATCTCCTGATAGAAAACAGAATGATCACCCTTGTTTTGGCTCAATCCGAACTTTTGAACCACATTATAAAATCTATTAAACCAGGCACGTGGACTCTATTTCAGACCATACAATGACTTTATGAGATAGCACACTTTCCCACACTCCTCTTGAGCAACAAAACCAGGAGGTTGCTCTATATAAACTTCCTCAAGGAGGTCACCATTTAGAAAAGCATTATTAACATCTATCTGATGCAAAGTCCAATGATAGGTGGCAGCCAAAGAGACAAGAAGATAAAAGGAAGTAATCTTAGCAACCAAGGAGAAAGACTCAGAGTAATTAATGCCATAAGTTTGAGCATACCCTTTGGCAACAAGCCGAGCTTTCAGCCATGCCAAGGAACCATCAGCCTTAGTCTTAGAGACAAACACCCATTTACATCCAATAGCCTTCTTCCCAGAAGATAAATCAACAAGAGTTCAGGTACCATCCTTGTCAAGAGCCATCATTTCTTCTTCCATCGCAGCACGCCAACCAGGTTAGGCTAAGGCTTGGTAAAGGGTGGTAGGAGGGGAGACGAACTCAAGGGTGGCTACAAGAGAAGAGGAAACAAGAGACAACTATTGGTAGGACATAAAGTCAGAGATAGGATATGTGCAATCAGCATAGCGTTTGGGAGGATAATGGGGGCAAGTACGTTTTCTGAGGGCAATAGGGAGGTCAATGGATGGGACAATGGCAGAATCAGACACAATTGTATTAGGGGCAAGAATGGGATGGTCTGGGGTCGCAGTAATAGAATCTGACAGTGAAGCATCAACTGATAAAGGCGTAGACTCGGTGGGATCAGTCTCAGTAATGATATCAAGAACCAGAATAGCAGCCTGAACTGGTGGGATATGATAAACCAAGAAATCATCCGTCGTATCAATGACCGAGGGAAACTCAGATAAGATTGAAGACTTGAAGAAAGAAGAGGACTCATGGAAGGTGACATCAGTGGACATAAGATAACGACGAAGATCAAGAGAGTAACACCGATAACATTTCTGGACATGAGAATAACCAAGGAAGACACACTTTAAAGACTTGGGATCGAGTTTACTAACAGTCGGATGAACATCCTAAACAAAACAAACACAGCCAAAGATTTTCAGATTAATAGGGAAGAGCTTAGTGGTGGGGAACAAAACAGAATAGGGAATGTCACCACTAAGAACAGCTGAAGACATACGATTAATGAGAAAACATGCAATAGATATGGCATCAGCCTAAAAGGTTGAGGAATACTAGAATGAAACATAAGAGCCCGAGTAGTTTCTAAACGATGGTGATTCTTTCTTTTGGCAACACCATTTTGAGCAGGAGTGTCGACATATGAGGATTGGTGAAGGATACCATGGCTATGTATGTAATCAGTAAAAGGGGCGGAAAAATATTCTTTCGCATTATTGCTTTGAAGGGTTTTCACATGAGTATTAACTGAGTTTGAATTTCAACACAGAAGTTTTGAAAATGAGTAAACAATTCAAAGCACTGTTTTATTAAATAAAACCAAGTGCTTCGAAAAAAATCATCAACAAAAGTGATAAAATAATGATAACCAGCCTAAGATAAAACTGAACAAGGACCCCAAACATCATAATGTACTAACTCAAAAGGGGACGCAGCCCATTTATTGAATTGAGGTGCCAAATGAACAATATGGTGTTTGGCAAACTGACACAACTCATAATCCAAAGCAGACACAGTAGAATACTGAGGATATAACTTCTTTAGAGATGAAAGTGACAAATGATCGAGACGACAATGAACTTCAAAGGGAGATGACCCACCAGAATAAGCAACGGAACACGGCACCTGATCATCTAGAATGCAATGCCCACCAAATTCACAGCCTCTACAAATAATACGCTTCGTCAACAGATCCTGAATCAAACAATGGTCAGGGAACAATAAGATGAAGCAATTCAAATGACGAGTTAGTTTACTGGGAGACAGAAGATTAAATGTGAGATCAGGAATATTAAGGACAGAAGATAACGAAATAGAGGGAGTAGGGTTAATAGTGCCTGATCCAACTAAACGGATGGGGGAATCATTGGTAATGTAGATGGAAGATGGTCAGCATTGGGGGCATACGATGAAAATAAGTGATAGTTACCTGTCATGTAGTCGATAGCACCATAATCAATGACCCACTTCAAGGAAGTGGTAGCAAGACCAAAGGGTAGAGTACCTGTAGATAAGGCCGTGGCAGAGGGCGAGCTAGGGTCAGGCTGATCAATTATCTGGGCAACATAAGCAAAGTCATGCTGCTGATCACGCTGCTGTTTATTTTACAATTTTCGACATTTTTTCTTGATATGACCTGGTTTTTTACAATAACTACAGATAATACTGCTAAAAGTCATATGCGGGGCACTAAACCCGTTTGGATCCATAATTCTTGTCGTCAAAGGGACCTCGACCTGCCAAAGCACTCGCATTTGGATCCATAGATGGACGGGTCACACCATCAACATGAAGAACACACGCGAACACATCGTCAAGAGATGAGAGTTTTTGACTAGACAGAATCTGAGAGCGAATAGTCTCATAAGAGGGATCAAGGGCTTCGAGAAAATCAATAACGGCCTATAGTTCTAGATTCTTAATGCGAGTCGCAAGATCTACTTGTAGAGACATGAGGACTTTCATTTCCTCATACAATCGCGTATAGTCCAAAAAGAAGTCCTTCAACAGACGACCTTGCTGCTGAGAGCGATAAAAACCTTTACAAACTTCATGAACCCGAGTGAGGCTCCTTTTACCAGAGAACATAAATTCCAGATAACTCATTATTTCCTTAACAGTAATACAATGACTCACCGAAGACAAGATCCGGGGTTCAATAGAATTTCTAATTTGAAACAAGATTCTAGCATCAACCCTTTTCCAAGCGACCAGTTTGTCTTTGTCACTAGGGGGTCATCAGTTAAATGTTCTTCATTCTCAATAGCCATAATATAGATCTTAACAGTGGTACTCTAATCATTATAATTAGTCCAATTCAATTGGGAGAAAGTAATCTTAGCAGACATGGGTAATATTTCAGGAGTCTTAAAGTCATCCCTGGAATCCAGAAGCGAATACAAATAATAAAGAAGTCCAACCGATGAGAAAATCTCCAAATTTGGTCAAAAATAGTATCAAACAATACCCCAAAATAGTACCAAACAGTGTCAAACAGCCCCAAACAGTGCTGAAACGGTGCAAACGATACCAAACAGTGTCAAACAATGTTGAAAACAATGCAAACAATCCGAACAGTGCAAAATAGTGTCAAAAATAGTACCCCAAACAGTGTAACAGTATTGAAACAGTGTCGCGTATAGTACCGAAACAGTGCCGCTTCAGTCAATGATCAGTGATGTGCTACAGTCCGAAATAGTGCTGCGCATAGTGCCAAACAATCCTCCCGTGAACAGCGCCGCTATAGTGTGATGAACGGTAACGCACAATACTGCCGCCGATGAATATTGACACGGATGAACAGTGCGTGCCGGAAAATAATTTCAGAAAACCCTACGCTCTGATACCATGTAAGAAAAGTATCTGAATACTAATAGAATTGTTGTGTATTTTATTCACAGGGAGGTACAATATATATACAAAGAGTAAGGAGCCTAGGTATTAATTACTCCTAAATGAGGGAATCGTAACAATCAATCAATCCCATTAATTATGGTAATTGATATAATATTAATGTCAGAATATTTCCTTAATAGTCATAAAGTATTGGCGTACATGGGGGCTCTCGATAGAACCAAGATTTCCATTACCTTTTCTTGCTTTCCTCATTCGGTTTTATGGACAGTTTTATTTGCTCGTTTAAATTGCATAACTGGAGAATTAGGCTTGAATTGGATGAATATATAGTTTTGATTTTAGATATGAATAATTCCATGTTTAGGCCAAAGGAGAGATGTTTTCAAGTCCCGATGTTTTCACTCCTGTTCTCCTTAATTTTCCTGATTTCTGGCAATTCTCACAGATTGTAGGTGTTGAGTATAATTTGGCTGTTGCTTGTTTCCAATGTAGAGAGATGCAGCGGAAAGAAGCTTCACGCCTAAGATTTGTAGGGACCATCGTAACAAATACATAAATGTATTTGTTTGGGATCACGTTTGGGATCCCAAAATCAAATTTTCAATCATAATTTACAGTATACGAAGTAAGAATGTGAGAGAAGTTTTATCTCAATTTACAATATACAATTCTCATTTTGTAGGGACCATCGTAACAAACACATAATGTGGGGAGGGAACTGAGAACTTGACTTGAGAAAGGGATGGTCAACGTACACGGAGGCAATTAGGGATGGTCCTTGGTGTAATCTTGTAAACATGTTAACCTCCAAGCCTAACATACTACTCCATCCTGGTCCAATTTATAAACAATATTTTCTCTTATAACTTGGTCCTGTACATAATCAACAATTTTGCTTTGTTTAAAAAATTAAGGCACTTTTTTTTTATCCCCAATTAATTGTATGCATCTCTCTGTTTTTTTTTTCCTACTAATTCTCTATCATCCTTTTTCTCACCCATTATCTCTCACTCATCATCTTCATTTTTTTTTTTTTGGCCTTCAACACTCATCATCTTCATAAATAAAGGTATGTTTAGGAAAAAAATTATATCTCATACATATTTATTGTTTTTAACTAATTATAATCACTCATTTATTTAAAGTGATTTGAATAGTTATTCCTTATAAAAAAAACTCGAGTGAGTAACTTCCTAGCTTCTTACATAACAGTCATCTGTAGTTTCATTAACGGGTTAACTAAAACGTATTAACAATGTCCTAGGCACCTTATCTTACACTTGTTAAGTAATTTTATTAACGGGTTAACTGACTTTTGGATTATTATTTCACTTCTAATGATTTTCCCAACACGTTATCCTAGCTCTCTTAGCGTATCAACTACAGTTTAGAAGATTCAAGTTTGATTCCGTAAGAAACCCCACACGTTGAGTTCCATAGTCTAAAGGGTTAACGTTATTCTCTTCCAGAACTCTAATGAACATGTACCATAATTGATTTATGATGCTACTAAATTTTAAGTGAGCACCATAAGAGTACGTGCCATTAAAATAGTATAATAATAAATTAAGATTGTCTCACAGAGATTTAGGTAAACTAGTGATCAAACATCAAAATTCTCATTTTCATTTAAGTTGAGTAAATCAAATAAGGGAAATTGAAACAAAATAATTTAAACAAGAGCAAAAGTACTACATTTAATGTTTTTAAGATTTCAATGGAGAAAAACAACCTAGAGTTGCTAATCTCTTTTTTAAGTTTTAGAGCATGTATTTATCTAAATAAAAAGCACTTAATGTTAAATTGTTAATCTAGAGTTTAAATGGATATAAGTGTCTTCCAATTACTCATACCTTCTCACAAGTTAAAATTATTATTTCTAACTAATTTACTAAGAGGCAATAAATGACTAAATTCACTCTAATATGATTATATGGGTCCAATAGGTAGATATATTCATATTCTATTGGTAAATTAAAATAAATTCTTATCCCACATTACTTAATCATATAGTCTAATTAAAATTCCTCTCCTAAGACTAATCTAAATTATCCAATTTTATACTTATTACTTAATGGTGATCAAGCATAAGATAAATAAAATAATACAAAATTAAATAAACAAAATAATATTAAACATAAATAAATGATTCATGTTCAAATCTCCAAATTAATTTATAGTTACCTAGGTTTTAAAGACAATTAACCACACATGGCTTCAATCAAATACGTCACAGCAGCAAATCCGTCCAAAAACCATCAAATTATAGAACAATAAAAGAGAATAGGGCAAAACACAGCCACTGTTCACCGATGATGAAGATTGAAGTTCCACCTCCTCTGTTCCTGTAGCTCTTGCTCTGATTCGCCAAGCTGAAACTTTGTAAATTTGTGCCCGAGAAAGTCGCATCGGAGGGTGAACGGTCGAAGGTGATGGAGGTACGGTGGTGGACTCTGGCTCGTGAATCTCCAGCCTCTGACTACCAGCTCGTCCCCTCTCTGGTTCTGATTTCCCAAAAAAGAAAGACGATGAACACTAAGTATGAACCGGATCGTAAACAGTGATGGTAAACAGTGACCCTCTCTTTTTCCCCCCGGTCCAGCCGCCTCCCCTTGTGCCTCTTCCTTTTTGCTTTTTCTCCCTGCTCCTAGGTCTCTCTTCCTTCACTTTCACCAAAATGTGTCATCTCACGTCCCATATGTAGCTTTTAGGTCTAACCACTCTTGACTGTTTAGGAAACACGTGGTTTTAAAAATTATTTTCCGTAAGTCGAGATAAAATTTTTTTCATATATTTATGTTATAAATTATAAAAATTATTTTTAAAAGCTAATTCAAACATACACTAAATTATAAATAATATTCATACGACCGAATAATTTGACACTCTTCCAAGAAATGAATAATTCCACATTTTCAAATTTATTCAAGCCAAGAAACAATCAGAACAATGCTCTCTATCGGTAAATTTTTCTAGCTATAGCGCCACTATTTAAACAAACATTTAAAAAAAAAAAACCTCTTTTTGTGGTATGATCTTTTTGTTTTTTTTTTGCCAACGGAAGTAATAGTCTTTTTGTGGTATGAACATAATAAAGTACTTTAAAATGAATGACAAAAAAACAGCCTTCTCTAGTGTCCATCTATTGTCACCATGCTTACTTCTCTAAAATAAATTTGCCCATCTATTGTCACCATGCTTACTTCTCTAAAATAAATTTGCTTGGCTCATTGACATAAAGACATACAGAGTCTCGTGCAGAAGTAGAATGACTATCCCAAGGCTGCGATTTATAAATAATAAAGTATATTAATCACAAATTATTCAATAAAATACACGCATCTATTGCTATGAAGGCATGAGTTTGCGTACTTTGTGAATGTGAAATCTCATGTACTTATTATGTTTAAAAATATCTTCTTTCATTTCTTTGAACCTACAGTCAATACAAAAGGATCTTGACATATTTATCATGAACAGTTTTTTCCCCCCCGAGATCCATCATATTTATTTATCTTGGATGTTTCTTTCATGGTAGTTATAGTTTTACGGTTGACATATTCTACGCTGTGTGTGTGGTGTGGACACAAAGAAGCCTACTAATTGCCAAGTGTTGACATTAAGTTCGTATGTGAATTAATGAATAATTGACTATGTCATATGAAAAATTGACTGTGTGATGAATAATTGAATAAGTCATATGATATACTGTAAGCATGCTATAATTAGTTATGTCTTTTTTATTTGCTTCTGAGATTCGTATCCACCACACTATTCTCAAAAATAAATGACAGGGCAAACTTCAGGAAAAGGGGCAGAGAAAATAACTGAAGTAAAACACCCCCCGGGGTATTTTGGGGTTGTTAATAGTTAATGGAGTCAGAAGATGATGTTGTGTGTGGTTCTAACTTCAATGTTTTATGGTGGATGCTGCATGTGCTCTGTGTTAATAGCTTTTCTTTAATGAGTAACGGATTACTATAAATTTGAGTTGTTTGTTTTTGGTGAGGACTGTTTGCGAATATTGTTATGACAAGATATAAAGGAGTAAGTTGAAATTTGTGTGGATTGCATAAGTCAGTTTAAATCATTTGTGCGCTTAGGCTCTGTTTGGTTTGAGAGAAAGGGAGGGATTTTGCACTCCTCCCTTCGATTGAGAAGACCAAAAATTTAGGAGGGGAGGGGAAATTTTTTAAAATATTCCCCTCCCTCCCCTCCAAACTAGGGGGATTTAGGGGGGAGACTGAAAAAAAATTTGATTGGACAAAAATGCCCATCAAATTTTGTGATAACCTAGAATCACCCTTTGCCATTTTCTTTCTGTGCCTATTTGAACTCGCGGCTGACCAGTGAAGGGTGGATGAAATCACTTCGACAGCCTCCATCTTGTTCCTCCTTTCGCTCTCTTCCTCTCCCACATGGTTGTTCGTGTGAAGGTTGGAGCTTGTAGACTCATATTGCTGCTACTCTCTTCTCCCTATGCTCTGCAACAAAATCTTGAAGGTTGGAGCCTGTGGAGCTTATAGACTCGTGTTGCTACTACTCTCTTCTCTCTATGCTCTGCAACAGTGTCTTGAAGGTTGGAGCCTGTAAACGTTTTTTTTAATAACTATGAGAGATGAGATGGGTATTTACCTCAATATATATATATAACACCCCAAAATTTATATTCACCAAAAATATTGTAAATATTTGGAAAATTCAATAAAATTGTGAATAATCATAAATTTGGAATTTATGAATTTTATAAATATTCATTTTCATGAGAAAATGGGCAAAATAATTATGGAATTAATTTGGGTAATTTAAAAAGCCCAATATTAAGGTCCAAAAATGAAGGAATATTAGAGAAAATATTTGGTACAAAAATATATGGAAAATGGCCAAGGAAAAATAAGAAAAGAAATTGGAATAAAAAGGTAATGGCAAAATCATAATTTTACCAATTTAGTATAAAATTACTTATTTTTCAATTAATTGCAGTTAATTAAGGGAAATAAAGGGGGAAAATATATTTAGAATATTTTGGTCAATTTAATATGAATTTATAGAAAATTTGAGCAAAAAGTGTAATTTTGACCAAAATTGAGACTTTATATGTATACGTAACTGGAACAAGTTGTGAAGCCAATTGAGACCAAAGGGTAGGACCCCTGGGTGTCTCCTACATGTTGCAAAAGGAAGGAAATATCGGTTGGGTTTAATGAGCATGGTTACATGTACATAAGGTTTATGTACATAAAATTGATTTTTTGAAAGTTTTAGAAATTGTTGATAATTAAAGCATGATGTTATAGATAATAAAACACATGTTGCATCTTCATCCTCAGCCCATTCCAAACGCACACAGCAGCTGAATATAGAGAGAGAATGTTTGGAATTGTAGAGAGAGAAAAGAGAAGAAAAACTTACAAAGGTAAGTGATTTCTTCAGTAAATCGATTCCTAATACGTATAAATCTATTACTAAGCTACTCTTCTATGTGATTAAGGTTTGGGAAGCTCATCTTTCAGTGTGTGAAAGCTAGGATTTCGGCCTTGTTGAGAAAAGCCAGAGACAAGCGAAAGGTAACTTCCAAACCTTCGTATATTGTCTATTCTGGCTGCTGTAAACAATTTAATCGATGAAATTTCGCCGGATTGCCATTGATTTTAAATTTTGGAAATGTGTGTGCCTAAGGGTTATGCTGCCCAATTTTAGTTCAAATGGTTGTTATAACTCAATTAGATGGTACATAAAGTGGTTAGGAGTAGAAAGGAACGCGTTTACGGAGCCGAAATCACAAAACCCCGATTTTTCCTGAAGAATACCATAATTTCGGTCAGGGCTAGATCTAGGGGTAGGAGTTGGATTTTCAATGATTTGATGGTTTCATTGCATTCAAGAGGAAAAATTAGGTGGGGTTACAGTTGGTCACTTTTTCGGAAATAACCGAAAAAACATAGTTACGAAAATGCCCCTAAAACCCTAAAAGTAGGGCTGTCAAGGGCAATTTTGTAATTTGACAATGAATTTGGTAATTTCGAGACAAGAAATGGATTCCTTGGGCGAAAATACGTCAGGATAGCCCTTGTCAAAATTTTGGAAAAACGTGCCATCAGGCCAAGTACGGCGGGGTCGGGCCGGGGTCCTAGGGGCATTTTGGTAAATTTTCACCATAAGCTAATATAACTATAAGAAACACTATGGAAGTTTCTAAAATGATACTTGGATAGGTTATGACCTATTTCTTGTACATTTAATATTTTAGAACCGAATTGGGAGCCGAAAGTTGACACGTTTCACGAAGCACACAAAAAGGGGTCGATAGAACTTCGAGGTAGGGACATTATCCTTCATACATCATGCCATAGTTATATGATTGTGTGGATTCCATTGTTATAAATGTACTTTATTAATCAACATGTTTTGCCTAGAGAGGGTCCAGTAGTGCCAGAGGCACTTACATTGGAGTTGGTGAGAACCCAATCGGTGCAGATTAGTGGGGTTGGGCCCTACTCATGTATACATGCAGATGATATGTTTATATTGTTCATTAATTGGTGCATACATGGCGCATATCATATTTACTTTTCACATTTTCTATGAACGATAGCATGTTTCTACTGGGATTCTTCAGAATCTCACCCCTTTTTCTAAATAAAACATCTCAGCAGGTGCCAGTGGGTTGAAAGGCAAGGATGTAGACCAAGGAAAGTGACTGGCATGTGCCTCGAGGCAAATATAAAGTTCGTGGTTATAGATAGTCTATGTCTGAAATACTTTTGGATATTTTGTAATAGTGGTATATACTGTCGCATTCTGTATGATTGACTTTGGACTGTAAACAAATACTTTTATCAGCATATATGTACTCTTCTGTATGCCTATAGAACTTGGTCTTTATTACTCTTTGATGGGGGATTGACTTTCTTCCTTTCTTTGTGCATCTGAGGGAAGTTGAACTCTGCAAATTAAATTGTCATAAATTAAAACATGATAACAAGAAAGGCCACTGACACTATATCAAGTGTTTGACAGAATGAAAAAAAATATGGACTTATTGAGGCAAAATTGTCATCCCCCATCAACCTCTTTTTTTTATCAAGTGCTCCTTCTTTCTCCTTCATCCTTCTATCAAGTTGTTCTGTTGAAAGACACATAATTGTTTTGTTCCAAATCATACATATTAGGGCTTGCTTCCCTATAGAGAATTAATCAAAATTTGTCACCCCCTTATCTCATTTCGATTTGCAGTGGAATATTAATGCGTGGGTCGGTAGACAACACAAGAATAGCATAAATATACTAATAATAAATGCATGATTACGGAAATTCCCCTATAGGGGTTCGTACATAATAATTACCATCAATGTAGCCACGCAGGGCTACTTGGGTGTCTAAACCCATCCCAGTGAAACGGAGACATCTTCCCGTTTTCGTTCCACCACTGCAATCCCCACGTACAGTTCTCTTCTTTGTTCTTAGCATATCTTCTGTCTCTTTCGGTCTAAATTGTTGGTAGGGGAGGGTGAGATTCGAAAGAATCTCAATAGGAAACAGATACCATAATGCATGCATGATAGATGCTATGTGTATGACATGTTAGCTTTATCTAAATGCATACCCCATAATGACATTTCTGCATGCTCAATGTTTCATGTAACAAAACTATGGCCATATCAAAACAGAAACAGAACTTCATTTGTTCAAATATGCTCTATACAATCAAGTAAAGCATACATCACTACACAAGCAAAGATATCAATTACATGAAATTAAGGTAAGTCCCCTACCTTAATCGCCTTCATTGATCCTCCAATAACATGCCTCGATTTACGAGCCAATCCCTCAGGCTCTCAACTCGGTCCTAAAACGTCAAATGTACAAGAATTAGGTTAAGACCCATTCATGTATCATTTTAGGCACTTTCATAGTGTTTATAATGGTTATATTAGCCTATTGTAAAAATTTACCAAAATGCCCCTGAGATCTCTGCCTGGCCTGGCCTTACCCGGTCCGACTATATTTTTCCCGAAATTTTGACATAGGCTATTTTGACATATTTTTGCCCAAGGAATTCATTTCCGGACTCAGAATTATGAAATTCATTGTCAAAAGACAAAATTTCCTTTGGTAGCCCCGCTTTAAGGGTTTCAGGGGCGTTTTTATAATTATATTTTTTCAGTTTTTTCTGAAAAAGTGACCAACTGTAGCCCCAACTAATTTTCGCTCCTGAACTCAATGGAACCATCAAATAATTGAAAATCCAACTCTAAGGCCCATTTACAACCCTGGCCAAAATATATGGGTTTTCTGGGGAAAATCGGGGTTTTGCGATTTTGGTTCCGTAAACGTATTCCTTTCTACTCCTAACCACTTTATTGACTATTCTATTAGGTTACAACTACCATTTAGTATCAATTTGGGCAGCATAACCCCTAGGCATACACCTTTCCAAAATTTAAAACAAAGGACAATCTAGTGAAATTTCACCGATTAAATTGTCCACAGCAACCAGAATAGTCAATATACAAAGGTTTGGAAGTTACCTCAAGCTTTCTTTAGCTTTTTCTCAAAGTGGTTGAACCCTAAGTGTTCAACATCCAAACTTGAGCCTCCAAACCTTAAATTATATGAAAAGGAAGTTTAGGAATGGAGTTATACGCATTAGGAACCGATTTACCGAAGAAATCACTTACCTTTTGTAGGCTTTTTCCTCCCATTCTCTCTCTCTAAAAATTATGCACCTCCTTAGCGCTGAAGCACGTCAGTTTTTGAGCTAGAGGAAGGAGATGAAATATTTTAATATTATAACTTATCATATTTAATCATTTGAGTAATTTTCCAAAAAATCCAAAAATTACATTTTATGTACATAAACCCTATTTACATATAACCATGCCATTGTGCCCAACTATTATTTTCTTCTTCATACTACATGTAGGAGACACCTAGAGGTCCCTCCCTATGGTCTCAATTGGCTTCACAACTTGTTCCGGTTACGTATACAGGTAAAGTCCCAATTTTGGCCAAATTTGCATTTTTGCTCAAATTTTCCATAAATTCTTATTTAATTGACCAAAATATTCCAAATATATTTTTTCCCTTTATTTTCCTTAATTAATTGAAATAAACTTCAATTAATTAGAAAATAATTAATTTAGCACTTGTTTGGCAAAATTACAAGTTTGCCATTACATTTTTTTTTTCTATTTTTGGATTTTCTGGCAGATTTTCTGTCCAAACTTTGAAAAATCATAACTAAATTTGTAGACATCGTTTTGCACCAATTCCAAAGGCTATAGAACCTTTATTAAGTCTAGTTTAAAGGAAAAATATAACCTTTTGCTAGCTAGAAGTACAAAATTCCCAGATTTTCAATATTTGCATGTTGTTCCAGAAACTAATCAATTTCATAGGGTAAACTTCAAAAATTCATAACTCTTTGTATATAGCTCTAATTAAGTCATATGACCTATCAAATTAAAGCTTAGAATGTTTAATTTTACTTTGTAAAATTTCATAATTTTTTCTCATCATTTAGTCTCCAAAAAACTCATGACAAGCTCATTACCTTGCGGGAAATTTCACTGGAAACATAATCACTTTCTTCAAAATTCACCATTTTATTCTCTTTAATGCCCCAAAGATATAAGAAACATTAAAAAATAGATTTGGGACTCCTACTAAATCGGGGTTTAGCAGTCCACTTAGTTTAGGCTTATTCCCAAGCCTCCAATCCCAAAAATTGGGATATTACAAAATTTCCTTACCTGTTTTAACATGCCTATATTCTTTTAATTGACTGTTATGACATATAAACTGAAATATTTCTTGAAATGATTCAAAGGATAATTATTCGCCTAAACATGACATTTCCAATTGGACCTTATGATCACTCAAAGTAATAAAATTATGCAACAAATACATCTGTTTATTTTTTTGTTGATTAAATACTGTTTATTTTGCTATGACGATATACTGCTGAAAACTATAAATAAAAACCTTGAATGCGAACCGCATCCGCAAGCCTAAGTCCAATTGTGGGCCTATTTGACTCATAAAGTGCAACAAAAAAAAATATTATTTGTGGCTGGGCATATTTGTGTGCTTTGTAGTATTGCCTTTTTTTTAATTTATATAATTTAATTATTAAATATCAATTATTAATTATATCACCTATAAATAAAGCTTTTAACAAGGAAATGTTATCATATTCTTCAATGATAATAAAATATATTAAATCAGATTTAATAATGAAAATGAGGAGAAGAAAGCAAATAAAAGTTTATCATCATCATCTGAGATCTCTCTGACTTCATAGTGTGTGTGTGTGTGTGTGTGTGGGTGTGTGTGTGTCACAGGAGGTTGAGGTAAATGACAACAAACCAATCAATATGGAGTTTGAAGAATAATACAATTTTATTTGTAAAACTCAGTAGTGATAGCGGAAGAGCGTTACGTTTACCTTGGTCAGCACAACTGGAATCCAATGTTTGGTAAGGATTCTGAAATGTAATATCCTCCAACGTTTTATATTAAATGTAATAATTTTCATTTCTTGTTATGTGAGATTTGATCGCATTGGACATGTAATGATATCTTGATCTCACTATTTATAACCTGAAAGTGAAGCCAGACTAATTCTCTTTAAAACTTGAGCTATTTCAGTTTCCTTTATTATTCTGATAAAAAGGAATACTTTTACTTGTTGTAGAGTGTTTTTTCACTAATATTATACACAAATTGTTTCCAATGATGTGTGGTTTATGGAGAGACGAACTCAAAGTTATATTAATGAAAAAAAAAGAAGAAGTTATGGCACATTGAAACATATGATATATCAAAAGTTGCATGCATATAAAAATTGGTGAAAATTGCAGTCTGATTAAAGGTATTCAGTTGAATATAGGTGCGGGGTGAGAACTGAGAACTTGATGTAACACCCCAAATTTTATATTCACCAAAAATATATTCTAATAATTTGAATAATTCACTAAAATGGTGAATATTTATGAACTTTGGATCTTATGAGTTTTGAAATATTCATATTCATAAGAAAATGGGTAAATGGATTCAAGAATTGAATTAGATTACAAAGGTGATAGCAAAATTATAATTTTGCCAATTTAGCCCAAGATTAATTATTTTCCAATTAATTGGAGTTAATTTCAATTAATCAAGGAAAATAAAGGAAAATGTATAAATTGAATATTTTTAGTGGAATAAATTGAGATTTGTGGAATAAAGTAAAAGCTCTTTTATTGGTGGATATTTAGGAGAAGGGAAATATTTACTTGGAAGATAAATATGTCAAGTGGCATCATCTAAAGCCAAGAGATTAAATTATAATGGCTAAAGTTGGAGCACATGTTTAAATTGCAATAAAATATATTATGTTGACCAAAGGAATGAGATAATTGTAGAAAACCCAATTGTTAATTGAAGGGAATTGGTTCAATTACAATGGGACTTATGACACAAGTTTGAAGTAGATAAGCACAAGTTGGAAGTGGATAAGATGAAGTGTCATTAATCTAAGCTAAGAGGAATAAACAATGATTTTTAAATATGAGCACATGGGTTAATACCTTAAGATAATGTATCTTGGACCAAGAATCTTAAGATAATTGAATGAAGGTCCACTTGGTTTCTTAAGGACCTAGAGGATGTTTGGGCTAGAGGGGAAAGAGAGGAAGATTAGTCCAAACCTAAATGGACTTTATGACACTCATTAGAAGTAGATAAGGGTGAGTACAAGATGAGGTCATAAAGAAATTTCCTATCTATTTGTTAATTAAGAGAAATTAGGTGAGATATTTATGAAGCAAGGCTTCATCTTTCTCTTACCTTCATTTTCATCACTTGCAACAAGAAAAGGAGAGAGAGGGAGAGCTTGGGAAATCTAGAGAGAAGGAGGAGAAATCTTAAGGTAAGACCTTGTTGATCCAAGTTTTAAGGCTTCCAATTTGTATAATCTCCTCTCTAATCTCTTCTTCTCCATGAAACACTATGTTTAGCAAGCAAATCTTGAGCTCAAAGAGAAAGAGAGAGGAGGACCTCTAGAGAAAGGAAAAGAACTCAAGAAGGTAACTTCACAAATCCTAAAATTATGCTAGTATGTGGTTATTGTTGATGATTATGGTTGGATTTGGTTATTTTGTTGAGTTTGTAAATTTAGAAAGTGCTAATCCTAAGGGGTTATGCTGCCCAAATTTCTTTGAATCATGGTTAACAAGTGTTTAAGTGAGTTAATCAAGGATTAGAAGTGGAAAAGTACAAGTTTTGGGAGCTAAAACACAAAACTCCATTTTTCCAATTTTTGACCAATATTTCGGCCAGACCAGATCTGGTAGTAGGAGTTGGGTTTTCATGAAATAAATGGTTCCATTGGACTCAGTGGGCAAAAATAGGTGGGGTTACAGTTGGACACTTTTTCGGTAGAGGCCGAAAAAGCATATTTACGAAAACGCCACTGAAATCACTAAATAGGGGCTGTCAAGGGTATTTTCGTAATTTGACAGTGAATTTGGTAATTTCAAACCCGAAAATGGATTCCTTGGGCGAAAATAAGTCAGAATAGCCTTAGTCAAAATTTTGGGAAAACGTGCCATCGGGGCCGGGCCGGGTTCCCGGGGGCATTTTTGTAAATTTTCACCATAGACTAATATAACCACAATAAACACTATGGAAGAGTCTAAAATGATACTTGGATAGGTTATGACCTATTTCTGGTACATTTAATATTTTAGGACCGATTTGGAGGCCAGATACGACACGTTCTTCGAGACACATTTAAAAGTGGATATTAAAGCTTTGAGGTAGGGACATTATCCTTCATACACTATGCTATAAGTTATGTGATTGTGTGGATGCCATTGTTTTGTAAATGCACTTTATTAATAACATGATTTGCCTAGAGAGAGGCTGTTAGTGCCAGAGGTGCACTTACACTAGGAGTTGGCAGAAGACCAACCGGTGTAGATTGTGGAGCTGGGCCCTACTCATGTATACATGATGACAATGATGTGTTTATATTGTTCATTAATTTGTGATTACCTTGGCGCATGACATATTTACTTTTCGCATTTTCTATGAACGATATTATGTCTTTACGGGGATTCTTCGGAATCTCACCCTATTTTTAAACAAATACCTCAGCGGGTACCAGTGGGCCAAAGGGCAAAGACATTGACGTCGGAAAGTGAGCAGCGCGTGTCTCGAGGCGGGGTCAAGAACGTGGTTATGCTTTAGTCTATGCCTTAATATTTTGGATAATTTGTAAATATTAAGTTTCCGCTGTATTTTCTGTTTTTCGTTGACGAACGATGTTGGGATTGTAAACAAATATTTTTATCAGTATAATTGTATTTTTCTGTATGCCCATTGAACTTCGTCTTTATTACTCTTTGATTATCGAAATGGAAACGGGTGTTGACACTTGACTTGAGAATGAAAGGGATGGTCAACACAGAGGCAATATGGAAAATATAATGCGTAATAGACTTGTTGCTGTTCAGTGTTTACCTTCCTTTTAAAACGAGGATAAAAAAAATTGTGTTAACATTGAAAATTGATTAATAACATTGACTAAAAACTAATATTATTTAGACCGTTAAGTAATGTATTAGTCCAGATATCTAACGCATTAATAGGGTTAACTATTTGGATCCTTACCTTGTCCTAAAGGGTTAGCGTTAATTGTACATTTCCTGGCTAGACATGGAGTTGGGCTATGTATAGTACTTAAAAACTACTTGCCTTAACATGTTAATGGAATCTAGGGCTAATTAAGACTAGCTAGTTATCCAGAAGCTCCTTCTTTATAACATGTTAACTCTTAGTTCCAATATAATTAATGCGTTAATGAACTTAATTGTCTAGTCTGTTACGTTCTCTTTCTTTATCACATTATCGAGCTTTTGTGTTAATATAATGAACTCTGCAGGGAGGAACTCTGAACATGTACACTTGACATGTCATTAACTTAATTATCCCAACGTGTGAACTCATATTATTTGTTCCAGAACTAATTTAAAGAAATACTAGACTACTAGAGCTTAATTATTCATCTATCATCAACTCTGTACTTAAAGCATGCAGACTTGAACTTTATATACCACTCTGGTCCTATTTATAAGTCCAGTTTTACTCTCTTAAAACTGGACTTATAAATAGGACCAGAGTGATATATCTGATCGTAGAACAGAGCAAACAACATCATAGCATGTAATTTAATATGTTTCATCATTATATGACAAAAGTCACAGCATCACATCATCAACCACAGATTTAAACTTGAGTTCCTTACTCTTTGCCTTTGCTGGAGCTCCGACCTAGCAAGGTTAATTAGTGATTCTGGAAGAGTGATATTATTATGACAATTCCACAAGCAACAGTCTTCCACATAAAATCCATGGTAACATACAGCTACAATATACTCTTGTTAAACACACTTGATAATAGCATTATGTTCCGCAAGTTTAAATTGTAATTTTGAAATAAAATCACATCCTTCAAACAATAGCCATGGCATTCAGTTTTTGCCTTTTTAAAAAGTTATTTCATTTTTAAATAATATTCATAAGACCAAATAATTTGAAAGTTTTCCAAGAAATGAATAATTCCACAATTTCAAATTTATTCAATGCTCTCCATCGATAAATTTTTCTAGCTAGCGCCACTACTTAAACAAACATTAAAAGAATCCTTTTGGTGGAATGAACGTAATAAAGTACTATAATTAAAATGAATGACAAAAAAAAAACAGCCTTTTTCTAGTGATTACAAATTAAATTTGTCCTTCTATTGTCAACATGCTTGCTTTTGCTTCTCTCAAATTAAGTTGCTTGGCTCATTGACATAAAGGCCAACAGAGTATCGTGCAGAAGTACGATGACTATCCCAAAGCTGCGATTTAGAAATAATAAAATATATTAATCACAAATTATTCAATAAAGTTCATGCAAATATTGCTATGAAGGCATGAGTTTGCGTACTTTGTGAATGTGAAATCTCATGTACTTGTTATGTTTAGAAATATCTTCTTTCATTTCTTTGAACCCACTGTCAATATAAAAGGATCGTGGCATATTTATCATGGAATTTTTTCCCCCCCTGAGATTCATCATATTTATTTATCTTGGATGTTTCTTTCATGCTAGCTAGTTATAGTTTTACGGCTGTGTGTGTGGTTGGACACAAAGAAGCCTACTAAGTGCGAAGTGTTGACACTAAGTTCACATGTGAATTACTGAATAATGAACTGTGTGATGAATAACTGAATAAGTCATATGATATACTGCTAAGCATGCTATAATTAGTTATATCTGTTTTATTTGCTGCTGAGATTCGTATAAACCTCACTATTCTCAAAAATAAATGACGGCAAATTTCTGAAAAAGGGAAAGAGAAAATAACCGAAGTGCATTTTCAACTGTTTTGGTATTTTGGTGTTTTTAATAGTTAATGGAGTCCGAAGATGATGTTGTGTGTGCTTCTAACTTCAATGTTTTATGGTGGATGTTGTACGTGCTCTGTTTTAATAGCTTTTCTTTAAATTTTTTTTTTTTTTTTTGCTCAACAATAGCTTTTCTTTAATGAGTAATGGATTATTATAAATTTGAGTTGTTTGATTTTGGTGAGGACTGTTTGGGAACATTATTATGACAAGATAAAAAGGAGTAAGTTGTATGGTCAAAAAAAAAAAAAAAGGAGTAAGTTGAACTTTGCGTGGATCGCATAAGTTAGCTTAAACCATTTGTACATTAAGGCTTTGTTTGGTTGGAGGTTTTATTATGTTAGATTGGGTTGGGGTGGGGTTGGAGGTAAAAAAGTGGTGTTTGGTTGGAAGGAGGTTAAGTTAGGTGTTGAATGTTTTTTTGTCTTCTAGTGGTCACCTAACCTAGGTTGTGAACCCTCCAAAATTGGGGTTTTTTTTAGGTGAGAGAATATTTGTCTTTAATTGTGACTAAATTGCCCATGTCAATTTTTTAAAATTCTAGCACTGCCCTCTCCTGTAAAAAGTTGTCACTTTGTTTCATTCTCTCTCCTGCCCGAAATGTCATTTTCTCTCATTTTGTTCGCGCGCTCTGCAGTCGACTCCTTCGCCACGCTGCTCCTCCAACGTCGTCTCGGGTCCTATAGATCCAGCCGCCGCCGCCTCCTCGAGTAATAAATACATTGTAAAAGAAGAAGGAAAATATGTAGAAGTGCATTTTTGTCCACTTATAATTAACTCACATAACCTAACCTCCTGAACCAAACAAGATACCAAACCTAACATAACCTCTGTTGAACCAAACATACCCTAAAGGAAACTGAAAACACAGAGCATCATCATGGGCAAATAAAAGTCTAGCTATAACAAGCAAGAATGAGAAGGTGAAATCGATTGTGAACGGTATATAAGTAACAATTAATTTTATTTTTATTTTACAGCAAATAAAGACAACATATCTAATTAAACTGGGTATAGAAAGGCATGGAATTGATTTCAGGAGATGAGAAATTGATTTCATGAGGTTATGGTTTGCAAAACACAACTTTGGAGTCAGAAATTAACTAAGGAAATTTGTTTCTGAATAGGAGAGCAAGACGATGATCAGGAATAAGATTAATACTAGTGGTCAAATATCCTGAGTTTACAATAAAAAAATTAACGCAAGTATTTAGATTTCTTCCAGATTGAATGAGTTGCTATATTCTTTTTCTTGCTTTGTTAAAAAACTAAAAAAAACTGTAGTTTTTCAAAAATTTTTAACTAATTTCTCATAATTTGTCCTTATACTTTTATGCCTCTTACAAATGTTCACAGATTTATTTATGGTTATATAATAGCGTAAGCAAAGTAGGGTGTATGCGACAATATTCATTTTATACTTAGAAATGGTAGAGTGAGAAATGGTGTAATATACCCACATATTTTGTCACGCCCTTATTTTAATTTCATATTTACCAGAGTATTCGCGGAAAACGATATGCGGTTCGGTAGGCAACCGATTACAGAAATTTCCCATAGGGGTTCGTACATGATACTTACGATTAAGGTAGCCGCACAAGGCTACTAGGGTGTCTAAACTCATCCCAGTGAAACGGAGACTTCTTCTCGTCTTCGTTCCACTACTGTAATCCCCTCGTACGGTTCTTTGCATTGTTGTCTGCATAACTTCCATCGTCTCCTGTCTAAATTGTTGGTAGGGGAGGGTGAGATTCGAGAGAATCTCAGTAGGAAACAGATACCATACTGCATGCATGATTGATGCTATGTGTATGACATGTTAGCTTTATCTAGATGTATGCCCCATAATGACATTTCTGCATGCTCAATGTTTCATACAACAAGACTATGGCCACAGCGAAAACAGAAACAGAGCTTCATTTATTCAAATATGCTCTACACAATAAAGTAAAGCAATTACATACATCATTACACAAGCAAAGATATCAAATACATGCAAGTAAGGTAAGTCCCCTACCTCCAAATCTTTCTCCTCGATTTGCGTGCCAACAGCTCGACGCTTCATATTCGATCCTACAATATCAAATGTATTATTTAGACACTTCCATAGTATTTCTTGGGGTTATATGAGTCTATCTTGAAAAATTACTAAAATACCCCAAGGGACCCGGCCCCATCGTACCCGGTCCGGCTGTACTTTTCTAGAAATTGTAACCTGCGCTATCCTGACATATTTTCACCCAAGGAATCCATTTCCGGATTTGGAATTACCAAATTCACTGCCAAAAGATGAAATTGCCTTTGGTAGCCCTTATTTCAGTGTTTTAGGGGCATTTTCGTAATTATGCTTTCTCGGCCTTTTCCGAAAAAGTGTCCAACTGTAACCCCACCTAATTTTCACTCCTGAACTCAATGGAACTATCAAATCATTAAAAATCCAACTCTAAGGCCCATTTATAGAGCTGGCTGAAACTTAGAGGAACTCCGGGGAAAATTGGGGTTTTCCAAATCTGACTCCACATACTTGCTTCTTTCTACTCCTAACCACCTTATTAACGATTTAATTACGTTATAACTACCATTTAGACTCAATTTGGGTTAGCATAACAGCCCCACATACCCATTTCCAAAAATTAAAACCAATGGCAATCCGGCGAAATTTCACCGATTAAATTGCTCACAGCAGTTAGAATAGTCAATACACAAGAGTTTGAAAGTTACCTCAAGCTCCCACTAGCTTTTCTCAAAGTGGCTGAAAACCCTAGATGCCAAACATCCAAATTTGAGCCTCCAACCTTAAATCATATGCAAAGGAAGCTTAGGAACGGAGTTATACACATTAGGAACCGATTTACCGAAGAAATCACTTACCTTTGTAAGCTTTTTCCTCCCCTTTTATCTCTCTAAAATTTCACACTTCCTCTCTCTATGTTCAGCTAGTTCACATCAGAAATGAGCTGAAGAAGGAGGAGGATGATTATAATGATATATCCAATTTAATTAATTAATTTTCCCAATTTTCGGATTTTTGCAAAATTCTGGCAGATTTCTGCCCAAACTTTGAAAAATCATAACTAATTCTAGAAATATCGAATTAAAGTGATTCCAAATCCTATAGAACCCTTATTGAGTCTAATTTCAAGAAAAAATATATACTTTTGTTGAATGGAATCACAAAATTCCCAGAATTTTAATCTTTGCATGTTGTTTCAAAAACTTTTCAGTTTTTCTGGGCTAAATTCAAAAATTCATATCTTTTTGTGTATAGCTCTAATTGAGTCATATGAACTATCAAATTAAAGCTTAGGATGTCTACTTTCATCCTGTAAAATTTCATAATTTTTGATCATCATTTGATCATTCAAAATCACATGACAAGCTCACTACGTCATAGGCGATTTCACCGAAAACATAATTATATTCTCCAAAATTCACCATTTTACTTTCTTAATACCCTAAAGATATAAGAAATATTAGAGAATAGATTTGGGATATCTACTAAACCGAGACTTAATAGTCTACTTAATTTAGGCTTATTCTCAAGCCTCCAATCTCAAAATTCGGGGTATTACATATTTTACATTACTTCTTTCTGTATCATCGGTTCCACATAAGAATGAACAAGGTGAGCCCACTTTGCGCCAAGTGGTTTGAAACTGTGCAATGTCCCATGATTGTGAGTATTAGATTTTCCTACTTCTTCTTTATGTAAATCAAAGTGAGTTCTTTAAGATATCACTGCTATAAAGGGGGGAAAAAGTGGTGTACGATTTGTAACACTTCGTTAAAAAAGTGTTACAACTTGTTTTTTTTTTAAAAAAAAAGGTGGCATGATGTAACGCTTGCTTGCTACAGTTATTTAAGGGCCTACTGTAACATTTGAAGACAAAAACACTGCGTAAGGTGAATTATTTTTTTTTAAAAAAATAGTGACTTTTTGTAGCGTTTACTGAAGTAAGCGCTACAAAAGGACATCAATAACTATAACACTTATAAAAAATCTTAATTGTTTTTTAAAAAAATACCTTACAAATAAAAATCATCTCATTTTTCTATAAAACTATAACTTTTAACTTTATTCCCTAACTACACATCACACCTGTATCACCTTTACTCACACCACTTCACTCTCTCACTAAACCCACTCCCTCTTTCTCTCTCCCCACTTCACTTCGTGCTTCCCCCCTCCCTCTCTCCTCTCCCTCCTTCACTTTTTTTTTTTTTTTGAATGGAAAACTGGAATTCATTAAGTTACAAATAAGAACTTAATACAATCAAGGGGAAATCCCAAATCAGTCATCAATGACCGCCTCCTTCACTTTATTCCTTTTCTCCATCCGCATTCCCTCTCTCTTCTTCACATTTTCCCTCTTCCACTACCACTCCCCATTTCTCGTCACTTTTTCATTTCCTTTGTCTTTCCCCACTCCCCATTTCCCTTATCCTCTTCTAACTCAAAATCAAAGCTCTTTTTTTTTTTTTATCTGTCCTTTTTTTCATCTTTAACTATTTTTTTTAGGTGGTATTTTAAGTTTGAGCTCTCTTTGAAGTTTCAGATCTCTAAGCTCCCAATACATTGTAAGTTTTTTAATTTTTTTAAGCTTAAAAATTTAATTTTATTAGTAGCTTATATTTTAATTTGCTCAATGTATTTTTTATATTAATTTTATTTTGGAAGCTGAAAAAATATTGTCATTTATATATGCTGAAAATTAATTGAGAGAGAATTAATTGTTAATATATGCTATATATGAAAATATGTAATAGTTCATACTTTTTTTAATCTGTTCTTTTTCTCCTCTTTGAACTATTTTTTATTTTAGGTGGTGTGTTGAAGTTTAAACTGTCTTTAAAGTTTCAATTCTATAACCTCCCAATACATTATATGTTTTTTTAATTTTTTAAGCTTAAAAATTTAATTTTACTAGTAGCATATATTTTCATTTGCTCAATATATTTTTTATATTTATTTTATTTTGGAATATGAAAAAATATTGTCATTTATATATGCCGAAAATTAATTAAGATAGAATTAATTGAAAATATGTAATAGTTACAGTAATTTGAAAAAGTATATAATTTTTTTTAAAAAAAATAATACTTGTTGAAAGCCCTACAGCAAGTCAGATTTTTTTTACTTCTAGCAAGTACTATCTTAAAAAATAAAATAAAATACAATTGTAGCGTTTATGGAAGCATTATAGCTTGTTTTCGTAGCGATGGCATATGTGGTGCTTCTTAAGCGCTGCAAATATTAAAAAAAGAAGCACTACAACTTTCATTTTCATTATTTCTTACTTGTGCACTAATTGTTTATTGGGTAAATGTAAAAATTTAGCATTGATGTTTTTCTATTATGAGTACTCAGCACAATTATGTTTTGTTGGGTGCAAAAGTAGACATAATCCCTTAAAGAGATGCAAAAGTGGACATAATCATTTTAAGAAGTAGAAAATTTGACACTTCCATTAACCAGAGCTAACATCTATTCCTTTTTTATATTGTGGTCCCACAGTTCCACGTAAGATTGAACATGGTGAGCCCACTTTGTGTCAAGTGGTTTGGAACTGTGCAATGTGCCACCTTAATTGTGACAATTAGATTTGGTTACTGCTTTCTGTAAATCAAGCAAATGCTTTAAGATATAATGAAACGCAATCAACTGTAGCGCTTTCTCATTACTTCTTATATGTGCACCAATTATACATTACAGATTTTTCAAAAAGAGAGATTAGTAATTCAAAATGTCAGCAAGAGATGCGGATAATAGAAACTTCTAGCTTTAGATAAGTTTAATTAGAGGACAGTCAAAATCAAGTGGTAGCTTCAGCCAATTAATTTCCCCCAAATTGATGGCATTACAAACAATCAATAAAAAAGACATCATCTGGCAACTGTAGTGCATGTTTCTATGACAAGCACCAAGAACAAGGAAATCACTGTATCCTTTGAAGTATGGAGACTAACAAGGACATTACCTGATAATGTGGAATGCTCTAGTTAGCTATTGAACTATCTAATACTCAATCAAAAAATGCAATCATTTTATATTCTAATTTCTGACCACGTATTTTTTAAGAAACTAAAATCTCCTTAACCAAAAGAAAAAGGGGAGAATAACGTCTAGGTACAATTAAAATAGGCATATGACAGAATCACCTCATGAAATGGGATTTTCCTGGTAGTAGCGTTGTCTTGTAGATTCTTACAACCCAAGGATTTCATTCTAAATTTGAGAAAACTTGGTCTTAAAAGCTGTGTGTTTCTTTGCCAAGATTCCATGGTGGCTGCTATCATATGGCATAAAAGAGATGATCGATGCACTTCTCTTTGGGTTATTCCTATTTGTATAATAAACACATAACATGCAACAATTGAAAAGGGCAAAAGTTAGCTTGCCATTGCCAGCCAATGCGTGCTTCCACAACATCACCAAAAGCGCTGAGAAAGTGATTGGTAAAAGGGTTGATAGAGAGAAGGACACTATCTTGCATACAATTCTTATGAAGATGTAAGAGAATCCTTTGTTGACAAACACAGACAGACACGCACACACTTACAAAAATTAAGTTTTCTATCTAAGATCAATCAAAATCCCAATTGGCGGCCATGGTTCATGTTGCTTGAACTCTTGTCATCAATCCTTTCCATAAACTACATCTCTGTCTCCATTAATTAAACATATCTTCGTTTCAATTTTGGGTGACATCAATAAGATTATATTTCACACCCTTGCTCGATCACTGATAATACCACTTCATATTTTATTTTCAGTATTACTGTCCACAGTTATTGATTATCAAACCCCATTTTCTTTTACTTCATTGTATATAGAATATAAGGTTAAGACTAGCCATGCCTCTGTTTTGCCCCAAAATATCAAATATTTTTTTTTAAAAAAAAATCTTTTAACTTCATCTATAACATTAGTTCACCTCCAAAAATATTCCTACGGTGTTATAACATGTCATTAACCCTAAAAATGAAGGAAACTTTTGTACAGTTAATTCATAATATGATATATATATATATATATATATAATCAAGTCTGGAAACAACATAGACTAGTGATTGTACTTAAGGGTACAGGCTTGAACTTCACCTATCTACTTGTAAAACAGAGCAAACAACATAATAGCATGTAATTCAATCTGTTTCATTACATAACAAGAGATACTTGTGAGATTACAATTGTGGAAAAGTCACAGATTTAAACTTGCGTCCCTTAGTCTTCACCTTTGCTGGAGCTCTGACCTAGCAAGGTTCGTGATTTTAGAAGAGTGAGATTATGAAAATCCCAGAAGCAACAGTCTTCCACATAAAATCCTAGGTAACATACAGCTACAATATAATCTTATTAATTAAATACGCACAAGACAATGCTCTGTTCTGTTCTGCAACTGCTGACTGTAATAAATAAAATCATATTCTTGAAACAATAACCATGGCAATTGAGAAACATACATGGAGAATGAAACGAAGCACTTGCAGTAATTGATAGTAAAACATGATATCTATCTGAATACAATCATAACTTGAGACAGAGCAGCTACTGCTACCCTTTTTCTAACATTAACTTCCTGCCCACTACGTTCCTCTTTTTCCTTTCAATGACTAATGGACAGAGTCATTAGGAAGATTAAGCTTCAACCAAGTCAAAAGTTAGTTGCTCGGGAGTGAGATGGGTTCATACAAAATTACAGAGATACACCAACAATTATTAGTTTAGCTAGATGAATCCTGAACTAAACAACTCGTACCTTAATCATTTACACAGCACAGACACCATAACTATACCTTTGAATGGTGTCTATATTACTATCGAGATTCGTATGAATCTCATTCTTCTCAAAAATAAATGAATGTGCAAAGTTCAGGCAAAGGGAAAGAGAAAATAACGGAAATGTGAAGCATGCAACTCTTTATGTCATGTAATTAGAATATAGAATAGACAGAATATATATTTTGGACATGCTCTATTTTAATAGCTTTTCTATAATAATGAATTGTTGTACATTTGAGTTGCTTGACTTCAATGAGGGCTGTGTGGATGGCATAAGTCAGGCAACGGGAAAGAGAAAATATTTTTCACACAAACTGTTATTGAAAGTCATAATTAACTAATGAAATATTCATAAATTAACGAGAAATGCAATAATATTCTCTTTGTAATTAATGATAAGAATACCTGCTACAAATTGCCATGTCATTACTCATTTATAGTGTCATCATAGATTACCATCTCCTTTCCTTTGGCTTTTCTAGTGTCGTCAAAGCTTCCTAGAACTTGTTCAACATTGGTGAAAGTTACATTTTCTTGCTGCTGAAATTCTGCAATCCAAACACCAATTAATATATTAATTTGTTTAAAATCTTATATACACTTTCATGAAATGCATATGTCCGTACTTGCCTTCGTGATTGGCAGACTCGTCATGAAAGGGTATTCCCAACAAGGATGCGAAGATAGCCACTCACCATCTTTAATATTATTACCTGTTAGTCACATTTTTTTTGTTTCAGTTTGGACAGAAATTTGCATATTGTTTGAGGATAATTACAATTTTATGAACATACCTTGGTTTCTGAAGGTGCCACAAGCATGCTCCGTCAATGGCAACATTGGCAGTGGAGTAGTATTCAAATCAAAATCCACCAAGGATGCTTCTAAACAAAGGACCAAGAGAGCCACTTTACTCATTAACATTATTTACAATTACATGTATAACTTAAATTGAGCTTTGAAACCTGTTTGGGTTGTAATTAATGTGATTATTATTATTGTGTCACTTATCATTCTTGACCTTTTTTCAAGTCTAGTTTGTGAAAAAATTTAACCCTAATGAAAATGTAGGTGTGAGAGTGTATAACATCTCTTCCTTTTTTCAATACTCGCATTATTAAATAACGGAAAATTTTGAAAAGTGAATCAATTTAATTTAACATATATGTTAAATGTCTTAACTTCCATTTCTTGTTTCGTGAGATTTAATCAAATTGAACATATAATAAGAACTAGAGTGGTATGTTGGAGTCATTATATATACACTGAAAATGAAGTTAGCCCAATTTTCTTTAAAACCTGAGCTATTTTAGTTTGTTTTATTATTCTAATAAAAAGAATACTTTATCTCCAAATTGTCTAGGTAAACGTCTGAGAGTAATTGACGGCTCGCCCTACCCAATATTGGTATGACCTAGGAGGAAGGGAGATTTCACCCTGCTTTTAGATCGTGGGTGAGCCCAACCCCTTTCCTAAAAATTTATTATCCAAAAAAAATAAAGAATACTTTATTGTTGTAGAGTGTTTTTTCACTAACATTATACATAGTTATTTTGTTCCACATAGTATCTATTAGTGCATCACTATAGAGAATTAATGAAAATAAAATTTCCTAACCTGTTATAATATGCCTATGTTATTGTTTTAACTGTGATGAGATACATACTAAATATTTCTAAAAATGATTCTAACGGTAATTATTTGCCTAAGCATATATCTGAGTTTTGTTTTTGCATTGCCAATTGGTTCTTATGATCGTTTTAAATAAAATGATGCATCAAAGACATCTGACCATACAAAATTCAGCTAAATAATGTTTATATTACTGTAACATTATTCAACTGACGAAAACTATTAAATAAATAAAAAACTTTGAACTCAAACTTCAAGCCTAAGTCTAACAAACATACCACTTGGGGGTATATTTGTGTGCTTCTCAGTTCTGACTCTTTTAAGTTATATAATGCAATTAAATATGAATTATATCACTTACAATGAAGTTTTTAACAAGGAAATGTTATCATATTCTTCAATGATAAGAAAAATTTGATTGATTATAAATTAGAGAGAGGAAAGCTAGGAGATTATTACCATCGTTATCATTATTTGAATTTGTATCAACAACACCATCTTCATCATCTGAGATCTCTGTGATTTCATCATTCTCATCATCATCTCAGGTGTCTGTGATATACCATAGTATATTGAAATAGCTTCTTTAGTCGTCTTGTGGTTATCAAGAATAAAACCAAATTAATGTAATATAGTGCATAACTCGAGTCATTTCACTTTGAGGAGTCAATTATGAAACTAATTCCTAATAAACTAAGTAATTACAATACAAATTTGATAAGGGTAAAATATGATTGATTGATTTTCAAAACTATGAATTAAATGTAATTAAAATAGATATTTTTGGATTTTTTGGAATAAAAGTGGAATGGAATGAAAATTAGTTTTGAACAGTGTGATAAAGCCTCATAGAACAATGAATTTCATCTATTATTTGCTTCAAAATATTTTTAGGAGTGTGCTAATTTGACAAAAATGCTCAAAAGACCCTTTGAGCTAGCTTGAGTTAGGTGAATTAAATCTCCCACACCGGGCAAGACTTAATCCCTCTAACCGAAACTCAATACAAAACACTAATAATTGCAATCAAAGCACCTCAAAATACCAAACCTCAAACATCATTGAGTCTAGTGCATTAATCAATGATTATTCATAGACTTAGAAAATAATCACCTCTTAAAACACTATTAAAAACCACTTTGTATGCAATTTATAAAATCACTAAGTTTTCTAAAATACTAAACCCCATCAACCGATGAGTCTAACACCAAAAGAGAGGAACTCTTACTCTAGAGATGCTATTAATCACTCTTAGTGTGTGATTGTGAATTAATTGATGCAATTGGTTCCAAAGTAATCCAAAATTTGCTCAATATCCAAACAATATCATGCAAGATAATAGAGAATCAAGAAAATTACAATGAAACATATATGTAACCACGTATATTGATAAGCACAAAATTCAATACCAATTAATTCGAATCACAAATTTGGTTCAAACAAATATTAAACTACAAATATTAGTCTTAACTATAAATTACAACTCCTAAAACCAAGAAAATTATAAATATATAGTCAAGCTAATAAACTAAAACTAAAACTCCCGCTCCAAGCATCAAGACTCAATCTTTTCCTTTGGGACAAAATAAGTTCAGCCACAGACTATCATGGAAACAGCTCCAGAAGCAAAATCACAGCCATAAAATACCACCAACACAGCTTCACCAAATTCCACAATTTCAGACATTGAAGTTCTTCAATTAATTAACCGATTAACACTGATTTGGAGAAAATTTGAACTGAATATAAACCAAAATCAGAGATTATCACAGCTCTCAGAGAATCATCAGCTGTGATAATGTCGGCAACAGAGGAGATTATGGACTGTGTAAAAGAAGGTGATCTTGCCGGAGTTGATGGAGGACGACGGGGCCTACGACAGTGACAAAAGAGACCACGGTTTGAATAAAAGGAGGAAGAGATTGGTTGCTGTGAAGGTGAAGATGGAGGAAACGCTGTGATGATGATGAACAGAGGAGGTAGTGGAATGGTGAAGGTCGCCGGTGAGCCGGCAATGGTGAGATGATGGTGGGTGCGCTGTGATGATCTTTGTGTGGCTGAAGAAGACAATGAAGCTTGCGGCTGCTCCCTCTCAGCTCACCACTCTTGACAGCTCTCTAAATTCAGTTCTGTCTCCCCTGCGGCGTTTCTAGTTCTGTCTCGAGCTTGGAGGTCTCGTCGATGGTGGAGAGGAGTTGCAGCCCCGCCGCCGGCGACGATGGTGATAAGGGTGTGAGTCACCGGTGACAGAGGAGGTAATCCTTGTTGATGTTGTTCAAAGTGAATATATTCCTTCTCTGGTTCGTCCGCCGCTGTCATCTCCGTTTCATGAAGCTCTCTTCTACCATTGCCCTCAGCTCCTTAATACAAAAAATCTGACCAAATGCATATTGAACAAAACGCAGTGTTTCAATGGGATTAATTTGTCATTTTCAAATTCATGGCGCCAAAATGTCATTCCTGAAATTCACGCCCCAAATTGCCATTTTCAGATTTAATCCAAATTTTCAAATATTTTCAATTGAAAACAATTTAACCAACATTAAATATTCTCAGAAAAAATATGGTTAAGAGTAATTAAAATTATTTTGATAATTTTACCCTTTTTAGTCCCAATTTAATATAGGGAAAATCATTATAAAAGACCTCATTAGCCTAATATTTGCTGAAAGGGACTTGACCTGAACTGAAATTAATTTCGTAGGAGTAAAAGACTGAAATGCCCTTAATGAGAAAAGAGAGGTAAATGAAAGGAAACAAAAACAGAACCAGCGAATTGCCCGCGTAAGAAACAGAGCAAGTGATTGACGTCCTCCCTAGCTTCTTCTCCTTAGCTGTGCACAGATAAACGTCCTCCCTTACGGCCGTCGTGCACTGTGGATGCTGCCGGAGGTTTGATGTATCAGTAAAGGCTAGGGAGGTGAGTTGTGTCAAGACCCTTATTCTAGAGCTAGGTTTTTGGTGGAGTTGATGATTTGCATTTGCTCTAAAGCTAGGTTTCTACATTGCTGTTTTACTGAATGAGGAAGTAGTAAATAAATTAAATTGTGGCTTCATTAGGTTTTCTGATTTTCTCCATAATCATCAAGGTTCCATTTATTTTGTAGTAGATAGATTTGTATCCATTGTTGAGTTGTTTACAGTATAGCATATTATGTCTGATTTGAATGATTATTAATCATATGTAGCCACTAATCTTGAATTTGATGGCACTTCATTAGATGTCAATTCTCCTTTCATATTCTCTCTCTCTCTCTCTCTATATATATACCCTCCATAATTCTTTTAACATGTCTCGACATATGACCCTCAAAAGAAAACAATGTTATATGCTCATCTTGTTGTTAACACTTCACACACAATTTTTGCATTTATACACATGAGTGTCTTTTTTTGGATCATTATTTCTCCATTTGTAGGTGTCATCCTTACATTGACCTTGTTGTTATTATATATATTTGTTCTTATTATCATATGTCTCATTATGAATTTTTTTTGTAATCTAATAATATCAAACTCGTCCCTTATGTCTTTTTTTTAAGGTTGAGATTACGAATTAAAGAATTCAAAACTCCCTTGACAATTTGTGACATTTGATTAGGTTATTGTAGTAGATCAAACACATTATAAAATTCAGTTTATATGACACTAAAGGTATGTTACTGCAGGTTTTTGTTCAGTGTGATGAATAGTGGAGAAAAAGAAATTTATTGCTTCTTTCACATAAGTGGGAAGATTGTCACTGATCAAGGGAGAACTCAATATGTTGGTGGGAGAGCAAATGGAAGAATAGTAAAAGAAGGAATGTCACTTAATGAGCTTAGAAGAACAATAAGTTCGTGTCTTGGTATTCAAGGGAAAATATTTCAGCTAAGGTGTACATTGTCATCATTAGATGAAAGCACTGTTGTAGACATAGAGGATGATGAAGGAGTGAAACAAATAGTACAATTTAATGAAAAATGTGCACATTTGTATATAGTTGAAGATGCTAGTGAGTTGATAGATGAAGAGCAACCCATGATAATGTCACAAAGGTGAGTTACATATACTTTTTAAGTGTTTTAAAGTGGTATGGCAGAATGAGTGATTAATTGACAAAAATTTTTGATGCAGGCTGGAGAGCTTGGGAGGATCATACAGGTTATGTATTGGTGAATCATCATCAAGTAGGATATCACAAAATAGGCCATATGTAATTCAGAGTGCACCTGCACCTATCCCTGAGTATAGTGCTGAGAAGTGGAAGGAATTGCTTTCAGGTGGTAAGAGGTTTAAGAATGCTGTTGAATTTAAAGAATCATTGTACAAGTATAGTTTGGCACATAAATTTGCATACAAATTTGTGAGGAATTGTGCAAATAAGATGATAGTGAGGTGTAACATAGATAGTTGTCCATGGAAAATTACTGCATATCAAGTGGGGGAGGAAGAGTCAAGCTTCTTACATGTGCATTGTGGAGAACCACAATCACTCAGTACAGGATAATCTGATCGTACATCGCAAATTGACCTCCAGTATGACTGCTTCCATAATAAAAGATGGATTGAGGGGTTGTTTAGATAAACCACCTCATGAGATAAGACATGAGGTTTATAAGGAATATGATTTATCAATGTCTTATGATCAAGCATGGAAAGGTAAAGAGAAAGCACTAGCTGAGATACAAGGATCACCTAAGCAATCATACACATTGATTCCTTGGTATTGCAGGAAACTAATTGAAGTAGACTCGAAGACAATGGCAAGATGGGAAGCTTGTCCTGACTATACGTTTAATAGATTATTCATTGCATATGGATGTTCCGTCGAAGGATTCTTAGGAGGATGCAGACCAATTCTTTTTGTTGATGGAACTCACCTTAGTGGGCCGTATCGTGGGACAATGTTATCTGTATTTGCGCTTGATGCTGATAATCAACTATACCTTGTTGCCTATGCCATTGTGGGTAGGGAGACTAATGATGATTGGACATGGTTTATGCAAAATGTGAAAGACATTTTAAACTCTCTTGAAGTGGTGATTGTGTCAGATAGACATAATGCAATAATACATGCTGTTAGAAATATTTTTGGGAGTGAGAGGCACGCCTATTGCTATAGGCATGTTAAAGAGAACTTTAGTGCAGAGTATTCAAAGGTTTATAGAGGCCCGAGAAGAAATACCCAAATCAAGAAGGATGATGCTTTGAAGATGCTGGATGGCATTGCATATGCTAGATTGGATTGTGACTTCGAAAGAGCTTTAGCCAATATGCGATGTTTTGCCCGTGAATTGTTAACCTAGCTTAAAGAGCATGGTGATATTGACCGTTGGGCATTGTCACGATTCCCATTCAGAAGGTGGGAGAATATAACTACCAATTTGGCTGAGTCATTTAACACATGGCTTGTGAAAAAGAGGAAACATTATGTGTTGACATTGATAAATGAGCATAGAGAGAAGCTAGCAAAAAAACTGTTTGCTTGCAAGAATGTAATCACCTTGTGGAAAAATGGAGTGGAACCTAATATAGAAGCAAAGTTAAAGGAGAATGTGTTTTGTAGTGAAGGGATACTGGTGTTGCAATATTCTTCACACACATTTGAAGTTTAAATTGAAGAAGTTTGTGTTGGTGTAAAATTGCTTTGAAAGAATGTGCTTGCAAGGGTTGGCAAACCTGTGGTATACCATACCCACATGCATGTGCATGCATTAAACATGTGAATGGTAATGTGTACTGATATGTGGAAGAATGTTACTTAAGTCCAACACAAGAGAAGATATATAATAGAACAATGACGTCAATGAATACACATGACATGCCAAAATTAAATGAATTGTGATTCAATGATTATCAGAATGAGATCTTCTTGTGGCCCCCACCACAAGCCGTCCGTCTGGGAGACCATGCACAAGTAGACGGGAATCTCATTTCCAAAACAAGAATGCGTATAAATGTTCAAGATGCCATCAGGAAGGGCATACTCGATGAAGGTACAAGAACCCAACTCCTTATTGACCTCACCTTCTTCAAGTATACCTATCTAATGCATGGTCCAGTATGTTTCTTGGTTTTGTATATAGCCTTTTGCGCCCTCATGATTTTTGGAATTAGGGGTGAAATGCAGTGGTTAATGCATTGTGTGAAGACTTTTGAAGATGTATTTTGTGTTGTAATTGTGTTACAAGTGATTTATTTCCTCTTGTCATTGTAAAAGTAAAAGTGTTATATATTAGCACGATATGTTAGCCAAACTGCGGTTAGATATTGTTGTAATTGTAAATGTTAAATTTGATGTTGTCAACCTATTAATTCTCAACATCTTTTGATCATTTATGTTTTCACCTAGTACCATGGTCCATTTACGTAGCATGTAAGTAATGCTTCCAACAACAACATGGAAGAAATTCTGCACATTGAGTAGCTAATTTGCACATAGGGTCACATCTTGCACACAGGAAAGAGTTGTTGCACATAGGGAAGAGTTCTTGCACATAAGGGAAGATGTATTGAACATGGAGGAAAATCTTTTGCACATAGTTCAGTCGCACTTGCGTGCACTAAATGAACCCAAGTGGAAGAGACATTGAACTAATGGAACATGTTTTGCACATAGGAATGAGTTTTCGCACAGAAGGAAGAGTTGATAAACTAATAGGGAATCGTTGTTGCACATAGGGAAGATTTTTCGCACGTAGGGAAGAGTTCTTGCACATAAGGGAAGATGTATTGAACATGGAGGAAGATCTTTCGCACATGGTTCAACCGCACTTGTGAGTACTAAATAAACCCAAGTGGAAGAAACATTGAACTAACGGAACATGTTTTGTACATAGGGATGAGTTTTTACATAAAAGGAAGAGTTCTTGAACTAATAGGGAATAGTTGTCGCACATAGGGAAGAGTTTTTGCACGTAGGGAAGAGTTCTTGCATATAAGGGAAGATGTATTGAACATGGAGGAAGATCTTTCGCATATGGTTCAGTCGTACTTGTGAGCACTAAATGAATCCAAGTGGAAGAGACATTGAACTAACGGAACATGTTTTGCACATAGGGATGAGTTTTTGCACAGAAGGAAGAGTTCTTGAACTAATAGGGAATAGTTGTTGCACATAGGGAAGAGTTCTTGCACATAAAGCAAGATGTATTTAACATGGAGGAAGATCCTTCACACATGGTTCAGTCGCACTTGTGAGCACTAAATAAACCCAAGTGGAAGAGACATTGAACTAACGGAACATGTTTTCCACATAAGGATGAATTTTTGCACAGAAGGAAGAGTTCTTGAACTAATAGGGAATAGTTGTTGCACATAGGGAAGAGTTTTTGCACGTAGGGAAGAGTTCTTGCACATAAGGGAAGATGTATTGAACATGGAGGAAGATCTTTCGCACATGGTTCAGTCGTACTTGTGAGTAATCAACTCAAGAGTTCTTGCACATAAGGAAGAGTTTTTGCACATGGTAAAGAGTTCTTGCACATATTGAAGAGTTTTTGCACTTAATGGTAGATCGTTGCACATAGGGAAGAGTTTTTACACGTAGGGGAAGAGTTGTTGCACACAGGGAAGAGTGATATTCAAGGCAAGAGTTCTTGCACATGTGGAAGAGTTTTTGAACACAAGGAAGAATTCTTGCACATACAGAAGAGTTCTTGAACACAGGGAAGAGTTTTCGCACGTAGGGGAAGAGTTTTCGCATATGGTTATATGACACCTATGCAGACTTAAAAGGAAGCCAAGTGGAACACATTTTGCAACCACAGAAGAAGTTTTGCACGTAGTGGTAAATCGTTGAACACAGGGAAGAGTTCTTGCACATATGGAAGAGTTGTTGAACACAGGGAAGAGTTTTTGCATATGGTTATATAACACCTATGCAGACTGAAAAGGAAGCCAAGTGGAACACATTTTACAACCACAGAAGAAGTTTTGCACGTAGTGGTAGATCGTTGCACACAGGGAAGATTTATTGCACATATGGAAGAGTTATTGCACGTAGGGGAAGAGTTTTCGCTCATAAGGACTAAGAGTTTTTGCACAAAGGGAAGAGTGTTTGCAGACCACGCATAATATACAAAACAAATACTTGTTTACATTGCAACAAAATAAACAAGTACTTGTAGTTTCATTTACATGGCAACAAAAGATGATGACAAACTTCAATGTACACAGAATAAATACAACATCGACTACTTTCTCCTTATTTTCCCAGGTTTCCAACCTTCAATGCTACGTATGACCATGTCTCGATATTTATTCTTCTCATGGGCTACTAACCACCAAACCATATCAACCCGCTTTTGATCCATGTCTTCCTACACAAACATTCCCAGTCAAATAAAGTGGAATTGTAACAAGTAATGTACCAATATACTCATATTAGGCATAGTGAAACCATTCCACTCGAGCTTTCTAATATTTTCTCAGCTTTGCAACCAAGAGATCACATACATTCCATTCCACAGTCTCATCTACACAAAAATGAAATAGCAAAACATAAAAATGTCATCTATTCATGCATATATTAATGATTAATGTGTAACCCACTGCAACTAACTCACCCATTGTTCTGCTGTTGAACAAGACCGAATCTAAACTCAATGTAAGGGTTGTATCTATAGATGTCACGATTAAGGTGTGCAAGTAATTCACCAAAATGTTTACTCTGTCAAAGTGAAAGAATTAATGACTATAGCTTGTGGTTCACATGTAAACAATTTAAAGTTTTAAAGGATGAGAGTTTGAATACCACTTTCTGTCCTATGTCCCTCTTTGCATGAAGAGCAGTTTGCCCACTTGGAGTATTGAAGTTGGGCAGCAAAGAGTTAAGTAAGTACATTATTAGCTCTTTCTTCACAAATACATAACAAGACCAGTGATGATCACGGACTACAGGCGCAAACACAAAATCACACTTTGATATATTGTATCCTAATTTGTCAGGGCCAATGAATCTTGTGTGATTTTCAACCTTCCACTTGTCTATATCTCCCAACATGCGATCCTTATGCAATGTAAATGACAATCCGAAGAATTAGTAATATTACAAATAACTGAAGAAAACACGATTACGATCCTTGTGCAAAGTAAATGACAATCCGACGAATTAGGTTAGTCTCACCATAAAAAGAGGCTGGAAGATATGACGTGTAACGCGTCCTGTATCACTATATTTTTGTTCATTGACCAAAAGATGTGAAATGAGTGTTACAACCTGCAATGCTAGTTGATTAGGACTCTCATGTGGAGTGTAAGTTATTATAAAAAAAACTTAAGTACCAATCTCAACTTACACATTTGCTTATCCATCCCCTACGGTTGAAGCAAGTTAGTTCGGTATTACGCAGAAAGAATTCACGAATTTCTACATATATCTCTTGCCCAACTATCGGGTTAGTCCTACGTGTGCAGTACTCATACAACCGCTCCTTTGCATTAGGTCTCCCTGACTTCCCTATTTCTGAGAGGAATGGTGAATATATTGCAGGTCTTGTTATCCTCTGAGACCTTCTCAAAGGCACCATATCATCATCACAGTCAATATTGGTAACTTCCTCCACATCTTCACAGGGAAGAACCAGAAGTGGCACAGCTGACGATGAATGTGATTCCTATGGCTCATAATTGATGTCATCTTCACGTTTCCCTTTATCCTGCGAATTTTCTCTTTCATGGCCATCAACATGAACTTAGACATCACTCACACTTGTATTTTCGGCATTGCCCTTCCTTTTACCACTTCTGTTGTTTGTGTCCTTAGGAATAGATTCAAATTAGACTTGGGTTTCACTTTTTTCCTCATCCACAACAATATTAACCTTGACCTCACTATCGTTGCCAATTTTTTGCTCCATTGCAGCTTCCATCTTTAACAACTCAGTTACAAAACTTTGAGCGACCTTTCCCATAATCCGACAATACATCTGTCTAGTTCTCTACAAGAATCACAGGTAGTGCTCAGTCAGTGTCAAAGTTTGTACAATAAAATCAAAACAAATGTAACCACAGTAAAAAATTTATAGCTTACCGGTTCTTTGAATATCATGACTTTAGGAAGCTTAAGTGTGCAGTTAGTGTCACATGTTGTTTCGTTATAGTCACGATTTGATTTGCATCCTAAGTTATCCGGGATCGATGCCCCACATGAAAATAGAATCCCCTTATCACTCTCACACTCCAGCTTCACTGCTTCTTTGATCCTTGCATCATTCCAATAATGTAAAGCACATTCAGGCGAGGGGACCTCTTTACCATCCAAGGGAAACGTTTGGAGAAACATGATCTGCAACCAAAGTATTCAGTTTAGAATCATAGATTATATATTCAATTTTCAAAACAGATAATCTTGATACGCTACATTACTTACCATGACGAAATAAATGCAACCCATCACCTCATTGATCACAAACTTACACTAATTAAAACCACCTAAACTAGTGTTCTTACAACATATAATTTTCAGCAATCGGTGGCTAACACCTCCATTTTTCGAAGGACACAATAATGTCCTTAAGGTGTATAAAATGAGCAATGGCTCAAACAACTCTTCTTCTTCCCTTGAAACTATCATCCCCTTAATGTCAGAGAACCTTTTATTTGCAAGATTTTCCTTCAACTTTTGAAATTGCTCACAGTTTGCATCGTGTTCCTCTTTGATCTCTTTCCCTTCATTAGGCAAGCCCATTAAATCTTTTACATCCTTTTCAACAATTTCCCTCCTACAGTTTCTTACACATATTGAACAACTTGTAGGGTCAATCGCTTTAACCAATTGCCCACAAAGTGTATGAGGTATCTTCATACAAGTAACTTCTGATATTTTATGAAACCCAATTTTTTTAGCCTTCGGCATCAACCTTGCATCATTTCTCACAAATTGTGAAAATTCCACAAATTATTTTAGTGACGATCGTGTGTGCACCTCCCCTTCTTTGATTGAAGAGGGACATCCTATACAATCTCTACCCTCCTTAGTCCTTTCAGAATACTTACTCTTTTCTTCCTTTGACAATTTATTCCACACCTCCCTCACTTCTTGGTCTGCGTCTTGTATTGTCTTGTGTTTGCCTTTCCTTGTTTTATCAGACCAGTATTCTCGCATGAACAATTGTGCTCCATTCAACCTTACCTTCCCACCTTTTACTCTTTTCATTCCTTTCCGTCCTATTCTTTTGACCATGTTGTCTTACAAACTGTTTCACTCTCTAAATGTAGTCTATATAAATGATATCACTGCACATATTTATAAACGATCAGAACAATGTACAATAAGGACAGTAATAGTATGAAGGAACGGCAGGAGCAGCAAAATGAAGCGAAGGACAACAGAAAATCACAAAAAAATAAGGCAGAAACAACAAAATTGATGGATTAGATCTATGATATAGTTTGTCACACCAACTCAGGTTTCTTGGGTGATGCACTTAAACCAATTCACTTATACCAAAAGAAAATCGGATAGGTAATTTTCATAAAATTCTCGTACAGGCAAAATTTATCTTGTAGTACAAAATTAATGATTGCCCCTAATTTTTTAACCCATCAAGAGAAATTATTTATAACTCATTTCAAAGTACAAGTTCGAAAGTTAGTTACATTACAGCATACTAACAAAAACATCAAAAAGCAAAAGAAGAAAGAAAACCAACAAAATGCTCAAACTGAAAGGTTAAAAAATAAAAAGGTGATCAGTTCGATAGGTCTCCTTCACTCTTTTGCTAGGAAATGACGACCCAAACGACCTAAGGTTCAGCTTTACAAGCTTACAAGTAAATTATGTTTTGTTCATTACACAAAAAAAATCTATAGGTTTATCTATCCTATATCTTCATTTATTTCACACCGCATACTAATGCATCAGAGCCTTAATAATATATGTACAGAAGAAGTGAAAGGATGGCAGGGGAAGAAATGGTGCTAAAGAATCTGATGCTGTTTTTGGAGAACCAGGTTATCAAAGAAGAGAACAAGAAGTTGAAGGATAAGGTTGTTCATCTTCAGCAGGAGAAGTTAGTCCTGATGAGTGAGGTTGAAAAGAAACTTCGTCTTTTGAACCCATTTTCTGTCACCCTTTAGTATATCCTGAACAATTAAACTTGTAGATAATCCTCCATCCTCCATCTCCCTTTCCAGATTTTTGTTTTAATGTTTGAAAAGGTGTGTGCTATGTGAAAGCTTTTGAAGTTGACGAGGCGACGGAATATCTCATAGTTTTGATGGAACAAAAACTGGAGAAATTAGTGTGCTTTAATCCAGTGTCACAAAAAACATATATGTTAAATTGATTTGATCAGAAAGTTGGACAGTGGCCTTCTAAATCCTTCAAACTATAGACATTACCAAGCTACAGTTAACTCATTATGAAATGACAGTGGCTTCGATCAATTAAAGCAGAATATATGCAATCAAGCAGTCACTATTTATCATGTCAACAAATATGCTATTACCAACTACTGGAAAACAATTTTAAAAAAAATTACATGTCAAATCCTCATACCTCATTCTTTATCATTTATGACTATTATGACTATTCTGAACAATTAGGAGTTCAGAAATATAAAGGAGATGATTATTCATGTTGGACAGTGGAGATTCTTCGGCATACACAGGCTCTACATATAAGACGACCTTGATAGTTGAATCCAAACTCTAGAATTGATGCCTCATGTTACTTAATATGATCTTGATCTCAGGAATTTTCCAGCAGATTTATCCTGTTGCAAGAAAACATAATAAGGATATTCAGAGGAAATCAAGGCTGATGGCACTAATACGGAAAAGAAGGATTTCTAGTAACAATCATCTTTGATATTTTAATGGTTTTCGTAAATCAGACTCCTCACTTTCATATTAGCCAAAAAATTAAGAACAGTAGTTTACCAAGCAGCAGAAAAAGAAGATATCTGCTCAGTCTAATATATTAATTCTAGATGGCTACGCTGCACAGTTTCAAAAATTTTCGGTGCCTTCCCGGGATTTGTATATACGATATGCAGCTATGCACATTGTAGCATTACCCAGAACGGTAAGTGCTGCTTGAAGAGCCACCAACACCTACAATTAATTTAAATTCGAATCACTTTAGACCTTCTAACTTGATCTCATTGAATCAGATTTAACACAAGATGAAAGTATCATGACTCTACATTGGTTACATAGCTAAGTATCATGACTCTACATTTGTTACATAGCTAAGTCATAACAATAATACAAACCCGACTCAACAGTTCAAATGAAGTAACTTAGGTCTGGAAATTACATATGGTCCCCGAGCTTATTCATTGTAAAAAGCAGGTTCAAGCTAGGAATAAAGATAGAGAGGATAAATTGTATGATATATAGTGAAATACTATTCTGAAGTCCGGGTGCAGAATTTAATGACAATAGCTACCACCACAAATGATAGGTCATAAGGTGTAATGACCCAATTTAGGATTAAGGGCTAATTATGTTAACAGTGATGTAATTATCGCTGAATTCAATGTGAATGTGTTTAAATCAATGCCTAAGCCTTATATTTATGTTTATGTGTGAATTAATGTTTAAATGGGTTGAAATATAGGGGAGAGCGCATAGTAATGTTATTGGAATGATATGAATGAGTTTGGAAGTGATTTGTGTGAAATTTTCGTAATCAGGGGCAAAATGGTAAAATTGTAAAGTTACCGACCAATTGGTCAGTTACCAGAGAGGAAACTCATAGGTAACTTGAGATCAATGGTTAGGATTGAATGAGCAAGAGGCGGAATTCTATGTTTACAAGCCTATGTGAGTACATGGTATAGAGAATGAAATTGTGACACATGACATTGTATGGACCAAGAATTGGAGTCAAACTTTCAACTTATTTCCCTCTCGCTTCTCTCTCCAAGGTCGGCCTAATGGCCCTCTTAGCCCAAAAATCTGACTTCTTTCCTCTTCTTCATCATCATCTTCACCAACTCATCTCATCTCTCTCCTCTCCCCTATTTTCGTTGAAACTAAGCAAGAAAGAGAAAGAAAAAGTCTCATGTTTAGGTGAGATTTTGACCCTAAGTGCTCAATTCACATTCATTAATATTGTTCATGGTGTCAAGAGCTCCATTCCTATGGTTTAAGATTTTTGAATAGTGGAGTTTGAGAACTTGTGAAAATTGGGAAGTGGGAGAATCGAAGAAATAGCTTTGGGAAGAAGTTGAGGTGAGTATTTGATACCTTTTGGTATAATTATTGTGGTCATTGGTTTGGTTTTGAGAATTTCAAATTTTTGCCCTAATTTTGGTCTAATTTGAATGCTTGAATTGGTTAGTGTGTTGTGTAGAATGTGGTGTCAAATTATGCCTTTGTGCCATTGGAATTGGTTTAGAATTTTGGAATGGAAGGAATTGCATTGTGGTGGATTGTGTGTATTTTGTGTTGACATGTTGAGATTTTTGTGGAACATGTCTATGTGGATGGAATTTGATTGTTTTGATGGTTTCAATGGATTCCTTGTGCAAAAATTGGTGTAGAAGTGGTGTTTGTTGAGAATTTTGAACCATTGGAGGCACATATGCAAAAAACTAAAATTCTGTCTCTTAAAACTCTATACAGGGCAGTCAGGTTGTCTAGACGTTTTAAATAGGTAAATGGTGTCTAAAAATTCTGAAACTTTTGAGTCTTAAATTTTACATTCCAAGCTTCAAATTGAACATATAATTTGTGTCATTTTGTTTTGTGTGCTTGGAGTAATGACTGTCCAAAATTTGGAATTAAAATTGGAATCTGTTTTGGGACAGTGGTGAATTTTGTGAAATTCTGTAATTGTGTGGTGATTTTTGGTAATGATCCATATTTTTACTATAAATATGACTTAAATATCTTTCATTTGGCTTTGGAATCACCTCATTTCGATTTTTCTGGAATTAGTTATGATTTTTAGAAGTTCAGCCAAGAAACAGGATTTTCTTGGCAACGGCCAGCAGATTATGAGCAGCGGCCCAAATGTTTCTTACCTGTTTTTGGCCGCTGCCAGTGGATTTTTGGGCCGCGGCCAACCTCCAAAAATCAGTATTTTTCACTTTTGAAAGTTGGTTGTTCGTATGATCTTTCCCAACCTTTTAGGCAGATGTTTAGGCTTCTAATAGCCACCTAAAGAGTCCAATGATAACCGACTTTCAAGTGTTTGGAAGTTAGAAATTGGAGTAGAGTTTTACTCCGCCGCTCTTGACATTGGTTTACAGGATTTGACATTGGCTATACTCACGAGCCCACTGTGCCGGAGAACGTCAGGAAAGAACACGGTAGTGACTCTTTCTCTTATACTATGTATAAAGTATTGTATGTATGTTTGTCATACATTGTGATACATTTTGATGCTTTGAGATTATAGCGAAAGCTGGCATAGTGATTACAGCGTAAGCTGTTGCATTGAGATCGAAGCGGAAGCTGACGCATAGTGTTTACAGCCATGAGTGCTGTCGTATGTGGCGTTAGCCATATATCATTGTGATGCTACTTAACATGATCGTATATGCTATGTGTTTATACACTGTATGAGTGACTTGTTACTATTGGGATTCTCTTGAATCTCATTCTTTCCATTGACTAACCTTACAGACAGGACAAGTGGCTCCAAGAAGAAACAGACGACCAGGAGCGGTTAGGACCTCGTAGGGATATTTAGTGTTGGATTGTCGGTTATCCATTTTGGATTTGGGGTTTTTGTATAGTTTTGAAATGTAAATATTATTTTGAAATATGGTTATATAATCCCCAAAAAGGGAATCTTGTAAACCCTTAGTACATATATGACACCCGGGTGTTGCCGAGATTTTTGTTGTACACTCTGTATGTATTAATATAATATAATTGCATAGGGTAATTATATTTGATATTTGAACTTGAGACTAGGATAGGGAAGGAAATTTTGAAAGAATTTGTGAAAACCCTCCAATAAGGAAGGGATGGTAAAGAAACTTTTGATGATTATTGATCTCTATTTCATTTTAATTATGAATTTCAAATTATAATTACGGTTTTTAAGGCAGAGAGTTACATAAGGCATGTTTCTTAATTGGCACAGATATTAAAAAACACTATCCATAACTCCGCATCTTTAGGCAATGTTTATTAACTATGTATATTGACGAATTGATTGTTTCATATTCAGATAAAAATAGATACTCTTCAGTTAAAATTATCGTATCATGTAAAATTGCCTGACTACAGGGTACAACATTTTTGCAAAAGGAGAGAAAAGCCTTCCTACCTCCAGGGACTCAGAGTTATAAAAGAAATGTCATGTGCATGCGCAGAGTGCTCCACCTAGTAAGGGTACCTAGAAGAATCAGACATCTGAATAACAACTTGTCTCGACCTTATAGTGAAGAATAAAGACATCGTCCGATGAGAATAGAGATGTCAAAATCCAAAAGAACTGATGAAGGTAGATAAGGGAAGGAAATATTTGAATAGGTAAAAAAATATTTATATTACATGAGATAATTGCTAGGCGAAAACAAACAGAACAATGTCGAGCTTAATTTTCTAAACATACAGGTCTAAATCTTAATTTTCAAAGCAACGCAAGTAAAATAACTTACTCATTGGAGGAGGAGTACTTAAAATGAATGTATAAATCAGTGATATTAAAATATCATTTGGTCTTTAATGGCTCATGCGCAAGAGAAGTGATTTCTAAAATCCAGGGAAAAAGAACAAACGGGAAGTACCAGAGTGAAAGCAAGTAGATTAATAATGGTGATGATAAAATGAAGACAGAAAAATAGGAACACAAATCTCGGATCTTGGGTGTTCTTCAGAGCGCTACTACTTGGAGAGGCTGCCGCCGCCGCCGTACCCAATACCTCCTCGACGCCGCAAAGACCAACACACCTCCCAGTTACCGCAACAACCCTAAGACCTCGTCTCGCTGCCACAGCAGAGACCAATCCTACACCGCCGCCTCCAAGACCCACACTCCGCCACCCCACACTCTTGTCTGATTCTCTCCACCGAGTCCGCCCTTCCCTCTTCAACTTCACGAGCCTTCAAAATCAAAAACATCTGAGACCTTCGCTGGTTCTATTTCTATTTCCTTTCATTTGCCTCTATTTTCTCATTAAGGGCATTTTAGTCTTTTACTCCTATGAAATTAATGACAGTTCAGGTCAGGTCTCTTTCAGCAAATATTAGGCTAATGAGGTCTTTTATGACAATTTTCCCTTTAATATATTTACTCTTAACCACAATTTATCTCAAGAAAAGCATTTAAGGTTCAATAATTATGACAAAATCCTTATTTAAAGTATAAAAATATATAATTAAAATAAGGATTTGTCATATATACTAGTATGTTACAAAGGTTGAGGAAGTGACAACAAACTAATTCATTTATATGTAATTTGGAGAATAATGCAGTTTCTTAAAAGTCAAATGATGAAGAGCATAGGCTTACCTTGGTCACCCCAAGTGGAATCCAATGTTTGAAGATAAGGATTTGTAAAAGTGATATTTTCCATGACATAAAGTGGTTTGATTACATACATCCCGCTCTCTTCTATAGCCCTAGCTTCATCATCTACACAAACCTGGGCATGATACCACCAATCTTCTAGATGAAATCGTATCCAATCCCCTCTTAGATGGTACACAACTAAATGGTCATCACCCAACATTAGTGTCTCGACATATAAATACAATGGACGATAAGGTAATGGTTCCTTATTGATGTACAACCGCACACTAAAGGAATAACGAAGCATTGATCTAATACCCGGCAGTGGTTTAAGAAGAGCACAAAAGCAGAGAGCAGGTGGGAAGGAGTGACGAAACCAAAAAGAAATAGAAGCTCCTTTGCTTCTATGATCAAACCACTTTGGTATGCTTCTAATCGGCACACAAAAAAAGAACCTTTTTGCTTCCTCTGAATCATAATTGTATCTGCCAGGAGCCCCATGTAACTCCTGTGAATCAAAACAAGTGTTGATCAAAATCTCATAAATATATGTGGTGAATATAATAAGGACTAAAAATCAAAGAGCGGAATTGATTACCTCACTCAATAGTAAGCTTTTGGACTCTAAACTCAATGACACGCAGTTTATTGCTTCTAAATTTCTTATGTTTGGTGGAATCCCTTCAACTTCTCTCAGATGCTTGCACTCATTTAACAAAAGACTCTCCAAAAAATAACATTCTTTTATCCATGCCGGCAAAATTGTGAAATCATTACCCTTTAAGTCCAAATGCTTCACATTCACATATCGACTAAGATCAGTTCTAAGGAGATCATTTGATATGTTACATCTTGGGAACCCAAACACAACTTTGTTGGGACATTGCTGGGACCAAATTGCCTCTACTTGGGCTTCCTTCGAATTACATGATATCATCACCTTCCCATTACTCATTACTAAGATACTTTCTATTTTCGGCAATAGAAAAATACTATTTGGGATCTCAATGACTGAACAAAATCCCACTTCAATAAATAAATGCGTAAGCTCAGAAAGATTGCAAATCGACCAAGGCAATTCTTTTATTCCTGTTTGAACTAAAGATAGCGCTCTTATTTTCACTTTTTGAAGTATTTCTGGAAAGTATTCCAGACTTGAGCACCCACTAAGATTGAGTTTTCCAAGAGAGGATGACTTGATGGCACGTGGAAAGGTCTTAAGCTGAAAACAACCATATACATCCAAGATCTCAAGTTTTGGGGAATAGCCAATTGAATCATGGATTTCGATCAAATTATGGCACTCCCTAAGGCTTAATTCCTTCAAACTTCTTAGATTCGATAGATCAGGTATCTCTTTAACATAATTACAACCTCCAAGATTCAAAATGCCCAAATTGTTCGAATTCTGCAACAATCAAATCCATCTAAAAAATTTAATTAAAAAACAAGAAATTATCAAGTACAAGATAGCCAACTAGAAAGTCTTATAAGATAGGGATCTTGCCTTAAATATTGTTTCCAGCGAACTCAAAAAACTATCCTCAAGGTCGAGCACAACAAGCTTCTTTGGGTCAAAATTAGGAGGCAAACATGAAGAAGGATACCATCTCCACTTCATCACTTTCAAGCTCTTAGGAAGATATTTGGGATCTTCAGAAAATTTCACATTCTCAAAAATAAGAAGTTTTAACTCTTTCATACTCTTGAAGGCTTCTCCATCCCAATTGACTTCTATGCATTCCCTCCAATTGTTTAGAACTATCATCCTAACTTTATTTGTGCCCTTTCAAGTGAACAATAAATAAAAATCATCATGAAAATATTAGAAATTGAAACATTATGTAATAATAGATAGAAAACTTTTTTCCACAAATTCGAAATAGTGACATACTTTGGTATATACAATCCCACAACCCAATAAATGGACCAAAAATATTTAGTAGGTTCTTTCAATTGATATTTCTACAACAATCTTAATTATTCTAGGTTTTTATATCATGAATTAAAACATTCATTTATTTTGTATAAAATGTGAAGTGACTGTATTTTTTCAGATTATATCTAGCAAAATCAAATTAAATCTAATTGAGAATATAAACTCTCATCGTTTATTACGTAATTGAAAACTGAATTTTATATGTTTTTTTTAAAAAAATTGAATTTTTCCTGACGATTAATTTACTGATTATATATTTACTTTTGAATTATTTGAAATCTTTCACAGATTTTTGTATAACTTTATGTGATTTTTTAAAAGGAACTTCTTTTATAATACAAAACTCTTTATTTTTAAAAAATATGATAAAAATAAAAGTTGAACACTAAATAATATATATATACATTGAATGGGAAAAATTTTCACCCTAAATCTATAAAATCAGTTCTAAAAATCCAACAGTTCATGCACCCTTAAAAAGTTTTTTAACCTTATCAAAAACTTATTCAACCCATTCATTCATTAAATAAATTCCATGCATTGAATTTATGACTGAGACAAAAGGACTTGACAACTATGCATAAAAAACGAGTTAATAACTTCATATAACAAGGAAAATAAACATAAATCACAAAGATAAGGATATGCCAACCAAGAGAATGTGAAAATAACAATAAAATTACAACGCGTAAAAGGTAAAAAATAAATAAATTAGTGTTACTTACTGTATTACGTTCCAAAACATCAACAATATCCCGATGGAACCATAATCTACTCCTTTTTCCTGGATTGTTTGGTGATTCTTCGCGAACAATTTTTCTCCCCATATCTCGTATCAAATCATGCATTTCAATACAATTATAATACTTTTCGATCTTTATAAGGCTTTTATCTCTCAACACTCCAAAAGAATAACTTAAATCATTAGAGTCATGAATTGCTTCAAGCATATATTTGACATATTCCAAGTCTTTCCCATTGAAGAAACAAGCAATATCAAGGAATACTTCTCTTTCAACTTCTTCTAGGTCCTCATAGCTCACCCTCAATACTTGTTGAATGCCTGTATGGAGACTTAATTTATATACATCAAGCGCCGATTCCCATTCATTTATAGTCTTTCCACACAAGTTAGAGCCTATAACTTCAAGGGCAAGTGGAAGGCCTTGCGCATAAGTTATTGCACGATTCAAAACATACTTGTAACGTGGATCTACTTGGAGATTTCTAAAAGCATTCCAGCTTAACAATTCAAGAGATTCTTTTGCATGGAGAGCCTCCATATTGTATATACTTTCAACCCCATGCCTTACAAGTAAATGTTTGTCCCTTGTCGTTATAATGATCCTACTTCCACTACTAAACCAATTGCAACCACCAGCTAAGTTTTTCAATTGCTCATGATTGTCAACGTTGTCGAGAATCACAAGAATTTTCTTTTCTTTGAATCTCTTTTTTATTACTTGAACTCCTTCATGAGCATCTTGTATTTTGATGTCCACTCCTACAATTGTTGAAAGAATTGTCTCTTGAATTCTTTCTAGGCCAAGTTTCTTTGATTTTTCTTTGACATCATGGAGAAAGCACAAACCTTCAAAATTATCAGCAACTGAATTATACAAAGCACGTGCTATTGTTGTTTTACCCAGTCCCCCCATTCCACAAATTCCTACCATGATGACCTTATCATTTGACCCAATTTGTAATAGAGAGGTTATTTCTTTCACCCGAGGCTCTAATCCAACAGGATATTCAGAAACATGTAAAAGAACCCTATTAATTTTACTAGAGATTTCTTTCACAATCCTTTCAATAAATTGATATTCATAACCATTATGCCTGAAAAATTGCAAGAAAAAAAAAAGTAAGTTCTAATAGCATTTATCCTAGCAAGAAATTTATGTTCATTTACTTATAAACTAATTTTAAGCTAGGAAAGGAGAAAAGCCAAAGTAAACAAAAAACAAGATGAAAGTTGCGAATTACCCTGGTATAAAATGGAGGCCAGAAATATTTGCCACTTTATGCAATGCAAACCTCCAACTTTGTATTTTCTGCTCATCAACCCTAAGATTTTTCATATGCAAAGATAATGCTTGTCCATAATTGCCCTTTTGATGTCGCACTTCAGAAGGCTCCACATCATAAAAAATAGGCAAAACCAACCGATCCTTTCCTAGAATACATTGATGTATCTTGACAAGTTCATCGAGGCAAAATGTTGATGAGGCATAGTTCTTAGAAAATACAGTAATGGCAATTCTAGAATTTTCAATTGCATTGAGAAGTGTTGGTGTAATTTCATCCCCTCTTTTTAGTTCCTCATCATCAAGGAATGTACGAACTCCCGCATTTTTTAAAGCATTATTCAGATATCCTATAAAACCATGACGAGTATCGTCACCTCTAAAATTGATAAAGACATCATAAGCCCATTGGTGATGGAAGGAAGAAGAGGCTAGTGCTAACCCAGTCATGATGGCTTCATACCGGAAATGATGATATATGAATGAGTTTATTACTTACCAATAAAACTGAAATTGTTAATGACGAAGTAGTTGAAGCAATGGGAACTAACAAAAAGAAAGGTGAAGGCTTCAATTGCCTTTCTTTCAAAATTTAAAAAAAAAATAAAACATTGAGTTTGACTCAACGGGTTGACTAATAAACTAGTCTCTAACCAAGAGAGTACCTGATAAATCATAGTTATATTTATATATTTTATCGCACAATCATCTGAGAATTTAATGATAATTTTGAGTTTAATTGGGTATTTAAAATGAAAAAAAAAATGTCAAGAAAGTCTGAAATAGAAATGTATAGGTAATTACGAGTCAATAATTATAATAACAATAATATATTTCTTATTTCCGTGCATTTGTTTTTAATAATTAGAATATAGAAATAATCAATAATGAGTTTATAAAAAAATTATAATGAAAAACTTATATTATTATAGAATTCATCATCCTAGCTATACGTAAATATATACCACATTTTATTTTAGTCAGGAATGGATAAAATGCAAAACTTCTTGAAAGTAGGGAGCTAAAGTCAATTTTAATACAAATTTTGTAGGATGGGAGGGGAGTGATGGCAAATCCGTTTCTGATTTTAAAATTTGTTTCTTTTTTATTTTCGATGACCATAAAATTCGTTTCTTATATACGGGATAAATATCTTTTTTTGATAAAAATATATTTTATAAATAACTTGTTTTATTTTAAAATTAGTTGCCCCATCATATTAAAAATATTAAAAAAAACTTGTTTTATTCATATACAAATTATTTTAGAATATACTACCTTTTTTTAACCAGCTATTTTAGAATATACTACCTATTGCATATTAAGAGCATATAAACAACTGGTTGTTTGATTTTTATGCATATCACTATGATTTTCAAATTTTGATCTCAATTTAAATTAATATTAAAACCTGTTTTAATTTAGAATTTATTATCATGTGCATATAAATAACCAATTATTTTATTTTGTTTTTAAAAATAAAAAATAAAAGTATTTATTCTTTTAGTATGCAATTCTTTTATATAATCAATAAAAATGATGTTACCAAGTTTATAGTACATGTACTTTCCTACTTATAAAACAGGAAAAAAATCATAGGGCAATTATATATAGAATTGAGAAGTGGAGAGGAGGAGAATACACCACACGAACAGTAGTGCATGCAAAGTATCAAAATAAGATGAGGATATTTTGTTTGATGAATTAAATATTTCATTAAGACGAATAAATTTCTTCTTTAAGCAAAAGCCCCCCTGATTATCTTTTCTGACTGAGGATAAATTTTCAGATTTGATGATCCAAGCTATGGCAGTACGCAATCACATGATAAATTATTAACATAATTTATAATACATAGGGTTTATGAAGAAATAAACTATAAAATAAAATATTTACATGGCACTAAAATAACAAATTGTAATTACAATAACTTATAATATACGGGACACTTGGTCTGAATTTTAAATATGTGCAGGGTACCAAAAAATATAATGTTGAACTTTTTAAAATAGGGTTAAGGTGCAAAAATACACATATGACTTTTCTCAAAGTGCATCCAACATCAAATACTTTTTTTTGGTGCAATAGGGACTATATGATTACAAAATAGGTGCAAAACTACCATTTAACCGTTAGTTTGACTTTTTGACCCTGAAAATGAAGACATGTACGATGACATGAACGCAAGAGTAACATTCTGAAAAAAAAACTTGCTGACTGGAGAAGCTTTACAATTAATATTACTTACATTTCACTATTTCAATACCAGCTTCGTTTAAGTATATTCAAAACTGAATGCAGAGTGTTTAACTCAATTAGCAGGCTATTGTCATAAAAAATATACTGATTGCTCAATTTTTTCCCAACCCCATATTCCTAATATTATTAAATTAAAATCATTATAATACATATATTATATTACTAATTTTTATTAAATTATATAATTTATTAGGAAAATTTGATTTTTAGCAAGTTTTTTTTCCAAAATGTCACTACAGCATCGAAGTTATCGTATACCACTCTGGTCCTAATTATAAGTCCTTTTTTACCAAAAAATTTGGTCCTATTTATAAGTCCACTTTCAGTACATAAATGATCTTAGGACAATTTTGCCCCTATTTATTGTACCCATAAAGAAATAATTTAAAGAGAGATAAAGAAGAAAAAATTGAAAAGCACACATTCATAAATGAGGGTATAGTTGGAAATTTACCCTATAATCATTGGGTTAACTATTTTTTCTTGATATGTGGGATTTAGGTAAAAGGGATTTATAATAGGGATCAGAGTGGTACATCATCACTTTCAAGATCAAAAAGTCAAACTAACAGGTTTTGTGCCTATTTTGTAACTACATAGACATTGTTGTATCTATAAAAATATATTTGATATTAGGTGTACTTTAAGAAAAATCACACATATATTTTTACACTTTAACCCTTTAAAATACACAGGCCACATTTGGCACATTGTACTGAGAGCCTGTTTGGGTCGGGGAAAATGAAAAAAAAAGGAAAAGGAAAATTGGATTTTCCTAGCACCGGCCGCTTGCTCCACCGTTTTCTTGGGAAAATATTTTCTTGGGCACAGAAATTTTCAGCTATATGATTAAAAATGACTTTCACTAAAATAAATCAATTTTCGGTTGGAGGAAAAATGCCTAAATATACAAAAAAAAATCCTATATTTTAACCTTAGATGTGATATAAAGAGATTTATGAATTCATAAATATTTAAATAATATTTTTACTTCAGAACAAAATGATCTTCTTCTTTTTTGACTCATTTTCCTTTTTTTTTTTCCCCTCAAACAACATTTTCCTCACAACCCATTTTATTTTTTTCTTTTTCAGAATAAAACAAACACCTATGTGACAAATATTTTCCATTCCTTTCTATTCTTTTCCTTTCCTTTACGTTCTTTTCCAAACTTTTCTTTGATCCAAACGAACCCTGAATTTTAAAGTGAATGAGAGTGGAGATTAAAAACGGCGTTGACATAGAGTTAGAGATTAGAAATAACTTATTAAATCATATTGGAAAAGAAACAAGAAGAAGTAAAACTCAACCAAAGAAAGGAAAAATTTGGATAAAGTTATATTGAAAATTTTATTAGTGTGAAAAAATTTATTTGTGAGAATGATTTAAATTAGAGTGTCTATAAAAATTTATCAACCTCTGCTCACTAACAAAATTTATTTTCCCCAATTCTTCCTTAAAAAATTGAGGAAAAGACCCGACTATTCCCTTCTTCTTCCCAACTCAAACATATCCTGGAGAACAGAAATGAAATATGAATTCAGAACAAGAACAAATGAAAATCACAGATTTGAGCTCACCAGATGTGGACCAAGGAGGAGGAACGTTCTCTCTAGATCAACTAAAGACGGAGATGACGGTGGGAGACGCCGCCGTAAGTGGCTTCGGACGGCCTAGGGATGATGGAGGAGACAATGACGACTTGGGAGAGAGAGAGGAGTGATAATTAAAGACTCAAGAAGAGATTGAAGCAATGGGTAGACTGACTCGTAAAATTGAGTCTCTCTTTATACGAATGACAAATGTGTGATGCCACCTTTCTTTTACATTTTCTTTTTAATTTTCTGGTGAAATTGTCTTTTAGCGTAATGTCTGAGAAATTTTCAAGAAATGACGTTATCTTTTATTTTAAATATAAGATAAAATTGATTTTATTTAAAGAGATTAAAAAATTAAATAAATTATTTAATTATATTATATATTATATATCTTTAAATTATATATTATTTTATTAATTAAATTAATTAGTTTAGAGAAAAAAATAAAAATATAAATATTTAAAAATAATATAATTAATTTTTTTTAATTTATTAAAAAAATCAATTTTATCCTATAATTATAATTAACATAAATAATCACTACCGACAAACACAAGTGTGGGAAAACATTTTGTCTTGCCCCCTGCTATACGCATTAACATATCACATGGGAGCCAGCTTGCTGAAGGTGATGGATGGATGCAAAGTCTTTTCCCTGTGATACAAACGAGTGACATTTTGGCATCATTGCTTTTTAAACATCACTGCAGGTTTCACATGGGAGCCTCGGGAAGCAAAAGTATTGTCCCGTCCCCGCATGCACTTTTTGAAAATTCAACCTTGAGAAAATTCAGCTAAATTATGAAAATGTTCTCCAGCTCTCAGTCGAAATAACAACATAGGAGTTGTTAATGGCGAATCTGGAGTTGTTAATGGCGATATAGGTGTTGTTATTGGCCCTGAAACTTGTTAATTGTGAAAGAAGAAATTAGAGTTGTTAATTTCGAATCTCGAGTTATTAATTAAGAGATGAGTATTGTTATTGGTTCTGAAACTTGTTAAGTGTGAAAGAAGAAATTAGAGTTGTTAATGTCGAATATGGAGTTGTTAATTAAGATATAGGTGTTTTTATTGGCTCTGAAACTTATAAAATGTGAAAGAAGAAATTGGAGTTGTTAATTAAGAGATAGATGTTGTTATTCCGAAGTGGAGGAAGAAAGTGGAGTTGTTAATGTAGAATACAGTGTTGTTAATAAAGAGAAAGGAGTTGTTATTCACCCTGAAACTTGCTTAGTATGAAAGAAAAAATTGAAGTTGTTAATGTCGAATCCAAAGTTGTTAATGGCGAGATAGGTGTTGTTATTGGCCCTGAAACTTGTTTAGTGTGAAAGAAGAAATTGGAGTTGTTAATGTCAAATCCGGAGTTGTTAATTAAGAGATAAGTGTTGTTATTGGCCATAAAATTTGTTAATTGTGAAAGAAGAAATTGGAGTTGTTAATATCGAATCCGGAGTTGTTAATGTCGAGATAGGTGTTGTTATTAGCTCTGAAACTTGTTAATTGTCAAAGAAGAATTGAAGTTGTTAATGTCGAATTCGGAGTTGTTAATTACAAGGATCATGTTATTATTCTGAAGTGGGGGATGAAGGGCTGAAGGGCATTTTCGTAATTTGGTCGAGATTTCAAAAGGATAGATTCCTCTGCCGTCTAACACCCCGCCTAAATTGTCATTTCCCATTTTCAATGTACCGAATTGACCTTTTCCATTTTCCAATGTAGTTTTTTAGAATTTTCCCTTGAACTTTTATGCGTGTCTTTTTCTATTTTTTTACTATTTTTTAAAACCTTTGTTTAATGAGGACTAGTTTTAAACTTTATATTTAATGGCATTAACTCTTTATGTGTGTTTGGATTAGTTTTGGGAGAATAGTTTTTACAATTTATGAAATATATATGTGAGAAAAGTTTTATCTCGATTTACGAAAACGGATTTTTAAAACCATGGTTTGGGGCTTACCCAAACACTTTTCATCTTCTTCCTTCCTTTGGATCGTTGTTTGTTCTAAGTATCTCTTCTCTCCTCCTCTCCATTTGTCCTCCTCTTTCTTATTTTTGTGTTGTATGTGGTTATGTGAGGGATGGATTATTATTATATATAACACCCTAAATTTTATATCCACTAAATATATTATAATTATTTGAGAAATTTAATAAAATGGTGAATATTCATGAATTTATGAATTTTATAAATGCTCATTTTCATGAGAAATTGGACAGAAATAATTATGGAATTAATTTGGGTAATTTAAAAAGCCCAATAGTAAGGTCCAAAAATGGAGAAATAATAGAGAAAATATTTGGTCCAAAAATTGATGAAAATCGGCCAAATAAAAAGAAAAAAAGAAATTGGATTAAAAAGGTAACGGTAAAATCATAATTTTTCCAATTTAAGCACAAAATTAATTATTTTCTGATTAATTGAAGGTAATTTCAATTAATTAAGGAACATAAGAAGGAAAAATATATTTAGAGTATTTTGGTTAATTTAATATGAATTTATGAAAAATTTGGGTAAAAAGTGTAATTTTGACTAAAATTGAGACTTTACGTATATACATAACCGGAGCAAGTTGTGAAGCCAATTGAGGCCATAGGGGGACCCCTAGGAGTCTCCTACATATAGCAAGAGGAAGGAAATATTGGTTGGGTTTAATGAGCATGGTTACATGTACATAGGATTATGTATATAAAATTGATTTTGAAATTTTTGGAAAATTGATTAAATAAATGAAATAACATATGATATATTATAATAAATCATCATCTTCCTCCTTATTCCAGCAAAAATTGACGCATACTCCTGCGGAAAGAGAGAGAGGATGTTGAGAGCATATAGAGAGAGAAAGAGGAGAAATCTCGTAAAGTAAGCCGATTTCTCTGATGATTTAGTTCCTAACGCGTATAACTCCGATACTAAGCTACTCCTCTATATTCTTTAAGGTTTGGAAACTCATCTTTTGGTGTAGAACAGCCAGGGTTTCAACCTTATCAAAGGAAAAGCTAGTGGGAGTTTGAGGTAACTTCCAAATTCTTGTATATTGATTATTCTGACTGCTGTGGACAATTTAATCGGTGAAATTTCGCTGAATTGTCTTTGTTTGTAATTTTTGGAAATGGGTTTCTTTAGGGATTATGCTACCCAAATTGATATTAAATGGTAGTTGTAACCTAATGGAATAGTTAATAAAGTGGTTAGAAGTAGAAAGGGACGAGTTTACGAAGCCGAAATCACAAAACCCTGATTTTTCCTGGAGTTGTGAGTATTTCAGTCAGGGCTGAACCAGGGGCTAAGAGTTTGATTTTCAATGATTTGATCATTCCATTAAGTTCAGGAGGAAAAATTAGCTGGGGTTACGATTAGCTACTTTTTCGGAAAGCCCGAAAAAACATAGTTACGAAAACACCCATGCAACCCAGAAAGTAGGGCTGTCAAGGGCAATTTTGTAATTTGGTAGTAGATTTGATAATTGTGAGTCCGGAAATGGATTCCTTGAGCAGAAATATGTCAAAATAGCCCTAGTCAAAATTTCAGAAAAAGTATAGCCGGGCCGGGGTCCTGGGGCATTTTGGTAAATTTTCACCATAGACTAATATAACTACAATAAACACTATAGAAGTGTCTAAAATGATATATGGATAGGTTATAACCTATTTCTTGTACATTTGGTATTTTAGAATCGATTTAGAAGCCTGAAGTTGGCACATACTACGAGGCAAGCATCTCGAGGTTAAAAAGGGTTGAGGTAGGGACATCATCCTTCATACTTCATGCCTTAGTCTATATGAATGTGTGGTTACCATTGTTTGTGCTTTTATTAATTAACATGGTATGCCTAGAGAGGGCAGTTAGTGCCAAAAGTGCACTTACACCTGAGGGATTGGATGAGAATCCAATTGGTATATGAGTAGTGGGGCTGGAGTTCCACTCATATATACATAATGATGTGTTATATTGTTTATTAATTGGTACATTCATGGTGCATATCTTATTTACTTATCACATGTTATGTGAACGATAATATGTTTCTACTAAGATTCCCCGTAATCTCATCTCTTTTTCTAAACAAAAATGTCTCAACAGGTACCAGCGGATTGAAAGGCAAGGACACAGAGACGGGGAACTGACAGACAAGTTTCCCGAGGCATAGACAATGGTTATATCTAGTCTGTGTTTGGGATATTTTTAGGATGTTCTATACATATTTGTAAATATTCTCAAATTTTGCACTATTGATTTCGATTTGTAAACTGTAACACCCCAAATTTTACATTCATCGAATATATTGTAATTATTCAAAAAATTCAATAAAATTGTGAATATTAATGGGAAAAATGAGCAAATTAATTCAAGAAATGAATTAGATTTTAATGGTAATAGCAAAGCTATAATTTTGCCAACTTAGCCAAGATTAATTATTTTCCAATTAATTGAAGTTAATTTCAATTAATCAAGAAAAATAATGGAAAATGTATAATTGAAATATTTTTGATGGAATAAATCAAGAGTTGTGAAATTAGATGGAATTATACATAATTCATTTAATTGAATTATAAAATGTTGAAAACAATTTTATTTCCATTTTCTTCCAAATTTTCGCCTAACAAGAAAACTAGAGGGAAAAATTGATTAACGGAATTAAAGATGCCAAGTGTCATTATCATATGAAGAGGGGATTATATTAGGATTTATGAAGATGAGCACATGTCCAAATGCATTAAAATAATGCTACATGAACATAGCAATTGTCACGCCCTTATCTCAATTTCACCTTTACCAGAGTATTCGCAGAAAACGACATGCGGTTCGGTAGGCAACACAGGATTAGCATGAATATACTGATATTATGTACATAATTACATAATTTCCCCCGAGGGGTTTGTACCTGATAAATTCAAATAATGTAGCCACACAAGGCTATTAGGGTATCTAAACCCATCCCAGTAAAACAGAGACATCTTTTCATCTTCGTTCCACCAATGCAATCCCCTCATATGGTTCTCTGCATTGTTCTCAGCATATCTTCTGTCTTCTCCTGTCTAAATTGTTGGTAGGGGAGGGTGAGATTCAAGAGAATCTCAGTAGGAAACAGATACCATAATGCATGCATGATTGATGCTATGTGTATGACATGTTAGCTTTATCTAGATGTATGCCCCATAATGACATTTCTGCATGCTCAATGTTTCATACAACAAGACTATGGCCACAGCGAAAATAGAAACAGAGCTTCATTTATTCAAATATGCTCTACACAATCAAGTAAAGCAATCACATACATCATTACACAAGCAAAGATATCAAATACATGCAAGTAAGGTAAGTCCCCTACCTCCAAATCTTTCTCCTCGATTTACGTGCCAACAACTCGACGCTCCATATTCGATCCTACAATGTCAAATGTACTATTTAGACACTTCCATAGTGTTTCTGGGGTTTGTATGAGTCTATCTTGAAAAATTACTAAAATACCCCCGGGGACTCGGCCCCATCGTACCCGGCCCGATGGCCCGTTTTCCCAAATTTTTGATTAGGGCTATCCTGACGTATTTTCATCCAAGGAATCCATTTATGGACTCAAAATCATCAAATTCAATATCAAATTACGAAATTGCCCTTGGCAGCCCTACTTTTAGGGTTTTAGGGGCGTTTCCGTAATTATGTTTTTCCGGCCTTTTCCGAAAAAGTGCCCAACTGTAACCCCACCTATTTTCGCCCACTGAATCCAATGGAATAATCAAACCATTGAAAATCCAACTCTAAGACCCATTTACAATGCTGACCGAAATATATGGGTTTTCCAGGGAAAATCAGGGTTTTTCGGTTTCGGCTCCGTAAACACGTTCCTTTCTACTCCTAACCACTTTATTAACTATTACATTAGGTTACAACTAACATTAAGACCCAATTTGGGCAGCATAACCCCTAGGCAACTCAATTTCCAAACTTTAAAACCAATGGCAATCCGGCGAAATTTCACCGATTAAATTGCCCACAACAGCCAGAATAAGCAATATACGAAAGTTTGGAAGTTACCTCAAGCTCCCACTGGCTTTTCCTCTTCTTGGCTGAAAACCCTAGATGCCAAACATCCAAATTTGAGCCTCCAAACCTTAAATCATATGCAAAGGAAGCTTAGGAACGAAGTTATATGCATTAGGAACCGATTTACCGAAGAAATCACTTACCTTTGTAAGTTTTTCCTCCTCCTTTTCTCTCTCTACAATTTTTCTCTTCCTCTCTCTATGTTCAGAAAAACTGACGAAAATGGTAGGAGGAAGATGATAAAATATGATTTTATAATATATTATAATTATCCAATAATTATTTTTCTATTTTCGGATTTTACAAAATTCTTGCAGATTTCTGCCCAAACTTTGAAAAATCATAACTAATTCTAGAAAAATCAAATTGAAGTGATTCCAAAGCCTATAGAACCCTCATTGAGTCTAGTTTCAAGAAAAAATATAGACTTTTGCTTAATGGAATCACAAAATTCCCAGAATTTCAATCTTTACATATTGTTCCAGAAAATTTCCAGTTTTTCTGGGCTAACTTCAAAAATTCATATCTTTTTGTGTATAGCTCTAATTGATTCATATTACCTATCAAATTAAAGCTTAGGATGTCTAATTTCATCCTATAAAATATCATAATTTTTTATCATCATTTGATCATTCAAATAAATATGACAAGCTTACTACCTCATAGGCGATTTCACCAAAAACATAATTACTTTCTCCAAAATTAACCATTTTATTTTCTTTAATGCCCCAAAGATATAAGGAACATTAGAGGATAGATTTGGGACATCTACTAAATCGGGGCTTAGTAGTCCACTCAATTTAGGCTTATTCCAAAGCCTCCAATCCCAAAATTCGGGGTATTACAGCAATCATTATTGATGATGGTAAGGATTATCTTAAGTGTAAGGTTGGAATTACCTTGAGTGTAAAGTTGGTCTAGTTGGAAGAAGCAATTGGTTTAGTCAGAGCACAAGAGGGGGGACTGTTTTATGAGGCTAACCAAGGGAGAAAAATTAGTCCAATGCTAATGGAAGCCAAATGGAATAATTATGATATAATTAGGAAGGAGGTATGGGTGGAGATATGGGTTTTGACAAGTGTCACCACAAGATTTAATCTTGAAAATCAAGGGCTAAGAGGAAAGAAGAGGCATTTCATTAAAACACATTCTCTTCCTCTTCACCTTGCACATTTCGGCCATCCAAGAGAAAGAAGAGAGAGAGAGAGCTTTGAAGAACTTGGAGGTTTTAGAGAGAAGAAGAAGAAGGTCAAGGTAAGAAGATTGATTCTCTTAAGCTTCTCTTGTCATTTTGCTTAAGAAACCTTCTCTAAACTCTTTTTCCTCATGCATCCATGATTTTGAAGACATATTCTTGGCTCAAGGGGGGGAGAGAGAGAGAGAGAGGAAATGCCTAGAGAGAGAGAGGATTCAAGATCTCAAGAGGTAACCTCACAAACCTTAAATCTATTCTTATATGAAGTTGTTGTTGAGGTTTGTGCTTGGTTTGGGTGATTTTTGGTCAGGTTGTGAATTTGGAAAGGCCTAACCCTAAGGGGTTATGCTGCCCAAATTTCTTTGAATCATGGCTAATATGTGTATAAACGAGTTAATAAAGGATTAGAAGTAGAAAAGTATAAGTTTTGGAAGCTAAAACACAAAAGAGTATTTTCCATTTTTTTCTAATATTTCGGCCAGCACTGTTCTGGGGGAAGGAGCTGAATTTTCATGAAATAGATGGTTACATTGGATTCATTGGGCAAAAATAGGTGGGATTACAATTAGTCGCTTTTTCTGAAAAGGCCAAAAAATGGTAATTACGAAAACGCCCTTAAAATCCCTAAACCGGGACTGTCAAGGGTATTTTCATAATTTGAGACTGAATTTAGTGATTCTAAGCACGGAAATGGATTCTTTGGGCGAAAATACGTCAGGATAGCTCTAGTCAAAAATTTGGGAAAACATGCCATCGGGTTGGGTACCTCAGGGCCGGGCCAGGGTCCTGGGGGCATTTTGGTAAATTTTTACCATAGACTAATATAACCACAAGAAACACTATGGAAGAGTCTAAAATGATACTTGGATAGGTTATGGCCTATTTCTTGTACATTTAATATTTTAAGACCGAGACGGAAGCCGGAAGCGACACATTTTACGAGGCATACTAAAAGGGGTTTAAAAGAACTTTGAGGTAGGGACATTATCCTTCATACATCATACCATAGTTATATGTTTGTGTGCTTTATTAATCAACATGTTTTGCCTAGAGAGGGGCATTTAGTGTCAGGGGCACTTACACTGGGAGTTGGTGAGAATCCAACCGGTGTAGATTGTGGGGTTGGGCCCTACACATGATACATGTAGATGATGTGTTTACAATGTTCATTAATTAGTGCATTCCTGATGCATATCATATGTACTTTTCGCATTTTCTATGAACGATAGTATGTTTCTATTGGGATTCCTTGGAATCTCACCCCTTTTTCTAAACAAACATCTCAGCGGTGCTAGTGGGACAAAAGGCAAAGGCATAGACGCCGAGAAGTGATTGGCATGTGTCTCGAGGCAAGGTTAAAGACGGTGGTTATAATTAATCTAATTTTAAGATACTTTGGGAATCCTGTAATTATTTGAACTTCCGCTGTATTTTGTATTTTGTGTACGAACGACGTTGGGATTGTAAACGAATACTTTTATTAGTATAATTGTACTTTTTTGTGTGCCCACGGAATTTTGTCTTTATTACTTTTCAAATATCGAAATGGAAATGGGTGCTGACATAAATAAATACTTTTATCAGTATATATGTACTCTTCTGTATACCTGCGGAATATAGTCTCTATTACTCTGTACATATCGAAATAGAAACGGATGTTGATATTATATATCTCTTCCACTTTTTGGCTGCTGCTGAATGCTTGGACTAGAGGAATAAATTTTTGTGGGCCATTGCTAAAAATGTTGAAGGAAACAAAGTTTATTTTTGGTACCAGGTATTATCTAGAATATGTGTGATTGCTATTATCTAGAATGATTGGATATCAAAACTTGAGGAGTTGCATTCCTCGCCTTGGCTGTTTCAGAAAATGAGTTTCAAGTGGGGTGCATGGAAAAAACAAAGACAAAAAAAAAAAAAGTGAAAATAGTAACAATTGCTTCAACAAGATCGTTTTACCCATATGAATGACTATTCTCATTCCTACGTGTTCGAATGGGGGATGAGGGATTATGCTGTTGTGTTGCTGCTTGAAATTTTATTATAGATTTAAATATGAAAAAGGAATTATTAATTGTAATTTTTATGCGTTATATGTGTCTGTTAAAATGTGTCGAAGGGGAAATTGGATGCAAGATGTATAACAAGAGATTTGAAGATTAAAAAAGCTTGTTGAAATTATTTGATTAGTGATGAACACAAGGTGTTTGTTAAAAAGGTTAAATGGAAATTATAACTCAAATGAGTAGTTATTGGTGGCTAAAGTAATATCAAGTAAATTATATTGTATAAATTTATTTGATCATCAAGTTAACTCATATGAAGCTGTTTCTTTATAACTTCAAAGAATTATAGATTAAGACTTCAATAAAAGGAGTTTTGATGCAAAGGTTATGGAAGAGCTAGAAATATAGATTTAAACTTTGAAATATATGTTGAATGGAAAAGTAAAGAAGCTATTTGTGACAAAAAGATTGGTTTGAACTACTGAATGCATGGAAGCCATTTTAGCGTTTGACTACCTTATATTGATTTTTTTTAATAAGAATTTATATAAGTGATGATTTACAATGTTCATATGTGTTTCAATTTTGTGGATTAGAGTACTTGAAAGACAAACAGAGTTACAATAGATGTTAATAAGTGCTCATTCTAACTGAAATCATAATTTGATTTCTATCATTAATACATACGTATTTTATGTATATTTATATAATGCCATTGGGATGAGGTTGGAAGTTTGCTTTTTTTTTTTTTTTTTTTACCGTTTCATAGTGTGTGCGTTTATATATGTATGTTTGTCTATTTTACTAGAGCAAAGTTTCAATGATTGAAAGAAAAGATTTCTTACAAGATTATGGACAGTTTTCTCAAAGGAACAAGACACACAATGTCTGTTATTCGTAGCTTTTGAGTTGCGCCTGTCATTTGTAACTTTTTAGCTGTGCATATTTCATAGCTTTCAGGTTGCGCGTGTTATTCGTAACCTTTGGGTTGCGCTTATCATTCATAGCCCTTTAGCTATGCTTGTTTCATAACCTTCGGGTTGCGCCTCTTATTCGTGATCTTCTAAATTGCGCTTGTCATTCGTAGCTTTTAAGCTGTGCCTATTTCATAGCTTTTGAGTTGCGTCTGTTATTTGTGATCTTTTGGTTGCGCCTGTTATTCGTGACTTTTATGTTGCGCCAGTTATTAGCGGTCCATTTCTTAGCAATATTTGAAAATGTCAAGCATACCATACCAATTAAATACGAGTTCACTTATTTTGATGAGAAGTATATATTTGACAAGATGTTTTAAATTCAAACGGCTGTTGGCATATTCCAATCTTTTTAATATCAAAAGTTAGGCTTTTAGCCAATATCATTATCAATAATAATAATATATACTCTTGCATTAATGAAATATTCAATAATATTTTATTGAAAAGTTTTGAGAAGAGGTTATCAAGCATCTCCGCCGTTTAAAATTTTATGCCATTAATAATATTATCAGATTCAAGATGAAATAATCTGAAATTCACTTGTTGATATTGGCTTCATTTTGATGTTATTTCGCTAGTCACAGTTGTTTAATTATTATTTTTAATAGAACCAAATAAATAAATTAACAATAATTCAATATTCTTTACTTAAGAGCATCATATTTGCTGTACTAAATAAAAGATCCAGTGTTAGTCATAACTCATAACCAAATGCATTTATTTTATTTTGAAAACAAATGATTCAACAATCCATTGTAAATGTGCACACCAGAAATAACAATTGAAATTTTGTGTGTACAGAAAGGTTAAGGTAAGTTGGATTCCAGGGTTCATCAATAATAAGATTCTTATATCGGTAGAATTTAAACTCACAATCACACTCTTATAGTTATAAATCAACCTTTCTTTGATGATGTGGGATCAAATTTCTGAAAAGAACATGAACGTGCAGATTGGGATTCATATCTTATCTAAAGGATCTTTACAAAATCCCCAAAAAAATTCTCATTTTAAATTCATTTACTGCTCTCTCTCTCTCTCTCTCTCTCTCTCTCTCTCTCTCTCTCTCTCTCTCTCTCTATATATATATATATATATATCTATATCAAAATCTCATATTCATCCTTAGATTAAAAAGGGGTTAAGGGGCAAAACAACCCTTAAACTTTTCTAAAAAATGTATCCACTATCATAAACTTTTTTTTTTATGTAAAAATAACCATGAACTTTCAAAAAGGGTGCAAAAGTAACCATGAACTTTTAAAAAGAGGGTAAAATTGACACTACCGTTAAAATTAACAAACGGCCATTTATTTAAAAGTGTTTAAGGGACAAAAATACTCATAAATTTTTCTCAAAAGTGCACTCACCACCATAAACTGTTTTTTTGTGTAAAAATAACCATAAACTTTAAAAAAGAGGGTAAAAATGATGTTTCTCTTACTAGGTTCAAATTTTCTTTTTGTAAAATTAGATATATAATAGCATAACTTCTGAGAATTTTCTAAGAAATCACAAACCAGTGATCACCGAAAAAAGCGGAATCAGTGCCAGATTCTATATGACTTTGAGTCTTTGAGGAAATAATTAAACATTGGTTTTATTACAAAAGAGGATAAAATAATTGTGTCAGCATTAGTTTGCTATTGAATATAGATTGGTTAAGTTTTCACATCATCGCGATTTTTTTCCTGGGAGAAATAACAACGCCACATCTTTAGTAGCTGCCAAGAAGCAACGCGGAATTGGATGTCTAGTTATGCTTAACTGACATTGGTTAAAACTGTTGTTGCCCAATCATGATTTTTTTTTTTGGATATTTTTTTTAACAAGTGATTTTAAGAATTGCAATTATATTTGAATTTCATTTATTAAAGGCACTCATGAATGTATAATTATGTCAGATATATACAAAAATTTGTGAGAAATTTTAGTTTCATATTAAATATTGATATTTTAGGTTTATAAAAATGGATTTATCAGGCATAATGTATGGGAATCGAAACTATCAAATATATATATATATATATATATAAAAGAGAAGTGATTTGATGAGCTTAAATGGCGAAAACATTATGAAGAAGGAGCAGGTTGATGAGCTCTGAGATAAACATACATAAAGGCCTAGATAAAAAAAAGAAACAAAACATATTTAAGAATTAAGGCCACTGATTCAAACCTGGCCTTAGATTTTAGAGCAAAGCTTGGATGCCATCAAGGCATGGTATATATCCACAAAGTCTTTGCAGTTTGATTCAGAATTCCAATTAATTGGTGGCCATGGTAATTTCATGTTGCCTGAATTCTTGCCAGTCCATATTCCATAAAAGCATATCTCTATTTCATCAATTTGGGGTAAGATCAATAAGGTCAAAGCACACATTTTTGCTGAATGCTATTACAACTCAATATCTTATTTAACAATTTTGTCCCTATAATTTGAAAAAGAAATTCATTGTCAAAATTTTCAAATTTGTCTACAAAAAGATTTTCTTAATAAATCAGTTCAAATTATAGAAGCTCATGGGACCAAAGTGCCTGATTATTACCATATTCAATGTGAACACGAGGCCAGTATTTCAACGCATTTAGTTGTTAATTAGTACTTTTTTCCACCATGACACGATTGGGGTCTCTCTCATTTTGAATAAGTAATCTGAACAACAACCCATCGTACTAGTTGGGTTCTGAAGAAGAAACGCGGAATTTGATCCAATTATGCAATTACACAGAAGCCCTACTATTCATAAATAATATTTCAATTTAATATGAAAATATTTAGCTCAGGAATTATCAATTATCCATTAATTAATGTTTTTTTATAAGAGTACTGCAATCCGAAACAAATTAAAATAAACCTTAGCTTTAAAAAAGACCCAGCCATTTTGTACATAATTATAATTAACACTAATAAAATATCAACATTAAAATAATAAAATTGAAATATAAAAGTCTACCAGAGGAATTTCCGAGAAATAACAAGGGAAAATCCCTATAAAATACTTGTGAAATATGGAAATCTCAAATCAGTGTGCCAAAATTGCAAAATCTCGGAGGTAAAAAGCGGAGTTATTAATGTAGGATGCAATGTTGTTAATCAAGAGTGATGTGTTGTTATTCTGTGTCAACACCCGTTTATATTTCGATAATCGAAAAGTAATAAAGACGGAATTCAATTAGCATACAGAAAAGTACAATTATACTGATAATAATATTCGTTTACAATTCCGATATCGTTCGTCGACGGAAAACAGAAAATACAGCGAAAGTTTTAATATTTACAAATTTCACCAAAATATCACGAAATAGACTAATTATGACCACGTTCTTGTCCTTGCCTCGAGACACGTGCCGTTCACTTTCAGGCTTATATGTCTTTTCCCTTCGCCCCACTGGTACCCGCTGAGGTGTTTATTTAAAAATAGGGTGAGATTCTGAAGAATCCCCGTAGAGACATAACATCGTTCATAGAAAATGCGAAAAGTAAATATGTCATGCGCCAAGGTATGCACAAATTAATGAACAATATAAACACATCATCGTCATGTATACATGAGTAGGGCCCAGCCCCACAATCTACACCGGTTGGACTTCTGCCAACTCTCAGTGTAAGTGCACCTCTGGCACTAACAGCCTCTCTCTAGGCAATTCATGTTAATTAATAAAGTGCATTTACAAAACAATGGCATCCACACAATCACATAACTTATGGCATAGTGTATGAAGGATAATGTCCCTACCTCAAAGCTTTAATATCCCCTATTTAATAGTGTCTCGTAAAGCGTGCTGTCCCGGCGTCCGACTCGGTCCTAAAATATTAAATGTACCAGAAGGGAAGGGATATTAGTCTATGGTTATATTAGTCTATGGTGAAAATTTACAAAAATGCCCCCGGGAACCCGGCCTGGCTCGCCGTACCCGGCCCAATGGCACGTTTTCTCAAAATTTTGACCAAAGCTATTTTGACTTATTTTTGCCTAAGGAATCCATTTTCAAGCTCCAAATCACCAAATTCAGTGTCAAATTACGAAAATACCCTGACAGCCCCTATTTAGGGATTTCAGTGGCGTTTTCATAATTATGCTTTTTCGGCCTCTACCGAAAAAATGCCCAACTGTAACCCCACCTATTTTTGCCCACTGAGTCCAATGGAACCATTTATTTCATGAAAATCCAACTCCTACTACCAGATCTGGTCTGGCCGAAATATTGGTCAAAAATTGAAAAAATGGAGTCTTATGTTTTAGCTTCTAAAACTTATACTTTCCCACTTCTAATCCTTAGTTAACTCATTTAAACACTTCATAGTCATGATTTAAAGAATTTTGGGCAGCATAACCCCTTAAGATTATGGCTTTTCCAATTTTACAACTTAACCAAAAATCACATAAACCAAACAACAATCATCAACAACAACTTCAATACACAAAGAAGTTGAGATTTTGGAGATTACCTCTTGATCCTTGGTGTTTCTCTCTCTAGGACGTCCTCTCTCTCTTCTCCTTAAGCTAAGAATGAGTTTTCAAGATCATAGATTCATGAAGAAACATGGTTTAGAGAAGGATCTAGGGGAAATGTTATAAGGAAAGCTTAAGAATCAACTCTTATCTTAAGATTTCTTCTTCCTCTTCCCTCTAACTCTTCAAGGTTTCTCCAAACTCTCTCCCTCTCTATGTTGAACGAAAATGCATGAAGGGAAGGGAAGATAAAGCCTTCATAAAAATGCTCCCTTGATTCCCAACCATTGATCTCATCTAAGGTTGTTATAGTGACACATGCCAACCACCATACTTGCCTCCATGCTTGCACCATACTTCCCTTTTGTGTGCACTCAATCTTGCCATACTTTCCTTTTGTGTACACTCAACCTTGATTATCATTTCCTTCTTCCTTGGTTGGCCAAAAACGTGCTCCCTCTTATGCTCCAACTAAATCAAGTGTTCCTTCCATTTACTCAAGTCAATTGGTACAAGAGTTGGCTACCTAACCTTATGACATAAGTAAGGACTTATGACACAACAATTATCTCCATCATCTTTCATGTGGTGTTGACACTTGGTCTCATTGGATTTTGACACTTGTCTTCTCCTCCTTCATCCCTTAATTTCTAAAATAATTAAGAGAACAAGGAAGATTACTTTATTTCTTAAATTTTCGGAATAATGCCAATTCTGGCAGATTTTCTGCGTTAACTTTGAAAAATCATAACTAATTTTGTAGATATCGTTTCAAAGCGATTCCAAAGCCTATGGAACCCTCATTGAGTTTAGTTTCAAGGAAAAATATGGAATCTTACTGGATAGGATCATATTATTCCCAGATTTTCAATATTTGATCGTTGCTCCAGAAACTTTCCAGATTCTCTGGATTAACTTCAAAAATTGGGAAAATCACTCTCAGGTCCCAAGGAAGCAAAATATTGTCAGAAAAGTCCCAGGAAAAACTGAAATATCTGAAAAGTCCCTAGGGACTTTTCATATATTATTTTCCAATGTAAAATGACATACATGCCCTAATGGAAATTTAAACTCTTCTTCTTCATTCGAAAGAGAGCAGAGCCCCAAATCGCATTCTAGAGAGACTTTTCAAAAATGAACTTCTGCGTCTCTATTGTCGTCCGGTGCTGTGCGGTGCGTGTCCGTCATTAGTGCCGTCATTTGTTGAGCCTGTCCGTCGCTAGTGGTCTGGCCGTTTGCCCTGCCTCACCGTCGGTGCTCCCTTCGTTCGCCATGCATGTCCGTTGCTGGTCGGCATCGTGTGGCCGTGTGTCGGTGCTTGTCTTGTAGTCGGCTGCGGCTGCCTCTCCGTCGGTGGTGTCTGGCGCCCAGAGTCATCCGGCGTTCCTCCACTTCGAGACTCCGTCGGTGCTCCAGTCGAAGGCGCCATTCCTGCCGGTGAGTGAAAGAAATCACTGTTTCTCATAAATTTTTTTGTTGGATTTAGGATTTAGGACTTCCACTCAAAATGTGTAATTTTTCTTCTAACAAAAATGGCATGATCTACATTTAGCTCCATATTGTAGGTAGTAATTGATTTTGGTTTTTTTTATAGATGCTTGTTTATATGGCATTAATCTATACCTCTTTAATGTTAACTTGTTTATATTGCGCCTATACTGTTTATAGTCTCTGCAGCTTTATTGTGCACCGTTTGATAGATGCTTGGTGCTATAATCATACTGAGTTGTTTTGTGATAAAACTGAACTGTGTGGACTTAGGTTAGAGTTTTGGTGCAGTGACTTGAATTTGTTGTCAAAATGTGGATGTTTGCTGAACGGTATATTCCAAAGCTTTGCATCCATCACTGAAATTCTGTACAGTTTGTTGAGTTTGGTGAAATTTCTGATATGAGCTTACTTGTCCAAATTTGCATTTGACATACATATTGACTGCTGAGGTAAGTTGTGTGACTTTAGGTGCATGTACTGAAATTTCAAAATTTTGGGCAATCTTAGAGGTGAATCTGATTTGTGACTGTGGAATTTACTGGTTATAAGCTATGCAAAGCAGTAGTCTCTTGCTGGCACCAAACTAGTGTTGTGTTGGAGTCATTTTAGATCATTGTTGTTGATATTGAGTTTTAATTTGCACACGAAAATAGTTTGAATCAGTGGACTGTACTCTGTGTTAAAGCTCTTGTTACTGAGTTTTGGAAGGATTGGATTAATTATTATGTTTCTGGTTAAGTAAAAAATGGTGAACAAAAGAAAAAGGGAAGATAAAGATGAAGAGAGGCAGCCAAAAATGTCAGCGTATGTATTGTTCACGCAAGAGTATTACCAGAACAAGAAGAAAAAGAATGAGCCAAAAAGGCCTTTTAAAGAGGAGAGTAAGTCGGTAAAAGAAGCTTGGAACGCTTTGAAAGATGATGAGAAGGAGACATATAAAGAGAGGGCAAAGAAATTAAGGAGAGGGGAAAAAGGGAAAAAATATGTGGTTCCATTCCTTACTCGGTGTGCCCCTAATCAGTTTATAGAGGTGTGCAAAAGTGTGAAGAACAAAGAAGAGCGGATAGAACGGTTAAAGAGAGTTGGATTTGATAAGTTGGTCAACATATGCTGCTCACAAATCCCCCGAGACTTATGTGGGCAGTTTATGGGTGCATTTGACCCTCCAACTTTTCCATTCGAGGGAGGTCACTTCACATTCGCCCGGAAGATGTAACAGAATTTATGGGGTTACTGTGTGTGGGGGGGACATTGAAAGAAATGCGATAAATGAAGACAAAAATTTTCAGCAATTAAAAACATTGTATGGGACAATGCCATATAAGACGATTGGGAAATGGCTGATTGAAAGAGAAGATGATGCAGATTTTGAATTTCTCTTTATTATGTATGCATTGGGCACGTTGTTGTGTCTCGGAGCCGGTGTTAAGGTGAGTGACCGAGTGTTAAAGGTGATGGTGGCTACAAAGCCAGCTTTTGGACAATGATTGGGCTACCTTTGTGTTGAGTGAACTATCAAATTCAGTTGGACAATACAAGAAAAAAGTCAGCAAAGGGAAAGCTTCAAGAAAAATCAATGTTGGAGGATGTATATATTTTCTTATGGTAAGTGCAACATAAGTTTTCATTGTATAATGATTCCTAAAGTTCTGCATTAATTGTTGACATTTACTTATTTTAAGTTGTTATTGACATTGTATGCAGGTTTTTTGCTTACAAAAATTTCCCCTCAGTGAACTACAAGCCTCTAAAAATGACGAAGCAGTTGGATATTGGAATGATAAAAACGTCAAGAAGAGAGTGCAAATAGAGAGGCACAGCAACCAAGGGTTGCTACATTCCGTGGGGCAAGTAGTTGGGGGTCCGGCCTCGGAATTGCATCAGCAGAATATTATAACACACCCGGTAAGTGATGAACTTTGATGTGAGGTTCAGATACCGTGCATATTATTGTGACTAATATTTCCCTCCTAATTTGTACGAATTGAAGAGAACATATGAAAGAATTATGTCAAGGGTAGTGTCAATTGTGCAAGAGGAACTGGTTTCCCTTGAGGCAAGGTTGTTAAGGGTCGGAGAAATGGATGGAGGGGCAAAAATTGATGAACAGTCATCGTCAGAAAATGATGATGAACAACCCTCCTCGGGAAGTGAAGCTGAAAAGGCTACCATAGGAAAATGAGATGATGAAGTTTGGACCATAAATGAATAATATGGGTTAGAGGAAGATAATAAAGGTGAAGCTAATAGGTCAGGCAACGAGGGGAAAGATGAGTGTTCTGAAGATGCATTAAAAGTGGAGGAAGAAGTACAATTGGGAAAATCGACAAGGGTAAAAAAACCTGCTCTTGTCTCTCCCTGGGTGACAACCATGACTAAGAAAAGAACGAAAGATGACAAGTACAAGGAAGCTTTATTCCAGCTGTGCACAACGAGACCCAACAAAGAGAATGTACAAGAGTAAGTAATTAAATGTCTACTATCTATAGCGAGTTCAAGAACAAAAACTGACTGCAAAATGCTTGTTTGTGTAATAGGCCATTTGTAGAAATCTATGACTATTTCGTCACACGAGGTGAACTATATTGTCTCCATGAAAAGGGGTGGATTAATAATAGGGTAAGTTACATATACATTGACAAGAACTGATACTTTGTTATTTTAGTACGATATTGACTAACTTTTTAGCTATTTTTTCTCAGTTTATGTCAATGGTCGCAAAGACATTAGTGGGGGATCAATTACAGAACTCTAGTCGCGTCAGTAGACACATCTTTTCGTCAAAGTTGATGGAAAAAATGTCGTCTGACCTGAAGAAGTGGTCCTGGCAAGCGCATGAATATGAGATCCTTCCTGAGCATATTGGATACAACATTGGGGATTGCGACTTAATCTTTTCTCCTACATTGCGGCTTGATCATTGGTTCTGTTATGTGTTGGATACCAAGACATTGCGTTTCTTTGCCCTTGACTCACTGGTTGACCAGCTCACATATTCAAGATTGCAAAAGAGGGAAGAAGATGCACTTTTAGAGGATGAGAAGACAAGTAAGAAGAAGAGATTGAGCCAAAAGCAACAAGAAGAATTGCGTGGCAAGGAGCGATTGGCAAGCCAGTGTGTAAGCACTCCAACTTAAGTTTATGCTTTATTTTGTAAATGTTGTCCTTACTGTGTTGTGTAATGTCAACATTATTTGCTTCATGCAGAGAGATTGCATCGTTAGTGTACTTCGCAGGGCTAAACCAGAATTATTTGGCAAAGGAAGAGAAATACCTAAAGACATCAACTGGCCAAAAGTGCATGTCCAAGCTGACATGTTAGTATTACCTTTTTTTTGTTGCTCAATACTTTGAAATGGTTGGTTGTGTTTCATATCGTTTGTTCCTTTCTGTTTGCAGCGATTCATATGGAGTCCATGTTCTTTCATGGTTATTCGGTTGGGATGGCTCGGCACAGGACAAAGGGGGGTATACGATGCCTAAGTTGTCTCCTGAACAAATTCGGCAGATTAAGGTCGATTCGTTATGGTGGCTTGTGACACATGACGGGAACATACATGCCAAAAAGGTGCTGTCCATTGCAGGTGGCAAGAAACAAATGCAGGGGAATAGAGACAAGTAGCATTTGTGATGTTATTATATACATATGTTGCTATTTTGTAGGTCCTTTGAGAACCTTATGTCTTTGTGTGACTATTTTGTAATTGTAGGAAGGGCAATCATGCAATGCTTTTTTGTTTACTGCCATGTTTAGGTGACAAGGACATATTTACAACTTCTTACGGCTATTGCACAACTGCATATGCCTTCTTGTACAAGTTGTAACATTTAAGTAATAGGGCGTTATTACAATGGTGATTTTTACAAGTCTTCAAGCATTTATTCACAACAGGTTATGTGGGCTTAACAACGTCCAACACGTTTTTCCTGCAGACGATGTTTTCTTACGTTATAACTAATGTGTTGTTTACAAGTCGTGAAGTGTTTATTAACAATCTGATGAGTTCGTTTTATAACTTCAAGGTATGGCGATTTACTTTTGCTTCACCACAGCGAAACAAAAGCAAAATGACATAAAAAATGGCCTATTCTAACCTCATTCGCTGTTTGTACGCCCCAGCTAACCAGCAGCGATAACACCTGATTTCGGTTTTACAACGCTTGAAGCGCTGATTTACAACCCTTAAAGCGTTCATTCACAACCTTTTGAGTTCAATTAACAACCTCCACCTATCGTTTCTCTCTGACAACGTTCTCTGACGTCAATTCTTGCAAATGAGATATTTACAACCCTTAAAGCGCTCATTAACAACCTATTGAGTTCAATTAACGACCTCCCCCTCGTTTCGCTCTGACAACGTTCTCTGACGTAAAGTGTTGCCAAATGAGCTATTTACAACCCTTAAAGCGTTCATTCACAACCTTTTGAGTTCAATTAACAACCTCCACCCATCGTTTCTCTCTGACAACGTTCTCTGACGTCAAGTATTGCAAATGAGATATTTATAACCCTTAAAACAACCTATTGAGTTCAATTAACGACCTCCCCCTCGTTTCGCTCTGACAACGTTCTCTGACGTTAAGTGTTGCCAAATGAGCTATTTACAACCCTTAAAGCATTCATTCACAACCTTTTGAGTTCAATTAAAAACCTCCACCCATCATTTCTCTCTGACAACGTTCTCTGAAGTCAAGTGTTGCAAATGAGATATTTACAACCCTTAAAGCACTCATTAACAACCTATTGAGTTCAATTAACGACCTCCCCCTCGTTTCGCTCTGACAACGTTCTCTGACGTAAAGTGTTGCCAAATGAGCTATTTACAACCCTTAAAGCGTTCATTCACAACATTTTGAGTTCAATTAACAACCTCCACCCATCATTTCTCTCTGACAACGTTCTCTGACGTCAAGTGTTGCAAATGAGATATTTACAACCCTTAAAGCGCTCATTAACAACCTATTGAGTTCAATTAACGACATCCCCCTCGTTTCGCTCTGACAACATTCTCTGACGTAAAGTGTTGCCAAATGAGCTATTTATAACCCTTAAAGCGTTCATTCACAACCTTTTGAGTTCAATTAACAACCTCCACCCATCGTTTCTCTCTGACAACGTTCTCTGATGTCAAGTGTTGGCAAATGAGCTATTTACAACCCTTAAAGCATTCATTCACAACATTTTGAGTTCAATTAACAACCTCCACCCATCGTTTCTCTCTGACAACGTTCTCTGACATCAAGTGTTGCAAATGAGATATTTACAACCCTTAAAGCGCTCATTAACAACCTATTGAGTTCAATTAACAACCTCCCCCTCGTTTCTCTCTGACAATGTTCTCTGACGTCAAGTGTTGGGAAATGAGATATTTACAACCCTTAAAGCGTTCATTAACAACCTATTGAGTTCAATTAACAACCTCCCCCTTGTTTCTCTCTGACAACGTTCTCTGACGTCAAGTGTTGCAAATGAGATATTTACAACCCTTAAAGCGCTCATTAACAACCTATTGAGTTCAATTAACAACCTCCCCCTCGTTTCTTTCTGACAACGTTCTCTGACGTCAAGTGTTGGGAAATGAGATATTTACAACCCTTAAAGCGTTCATTAACAACCTATTGAGTTCAATTAACAACCTCCCCCTCGTTTCTCTCTGACAACGTTCTCTGACGTCAAGTGTTGGCAAATGAGCTATTTACAACCCTTAAAGCGTTCATTAACAACCTATTGAGTTCAATTAACAACCTCCCCCTCGTTTCGCTCTGACAACGTTGTCTGACGTTAAGTGTTGGCGAATGAGCGATTTATAACCCTTAAAGCGTTCATTCACAACTCTTTGAGTTCAATTAACAACCTCCACCCATCCTTTCTCTCTGACACTACGTTTTCTCACCTTAACTGTTACCAGTTGAGCTATTTACAACCTGTAAGCGTTCATTAACAACCCTTTCAGTTCCTTTCACAACCTCATCGCGTGACTGCAGTAGTACTTCTGATAAGGCCGCTCACAACAGCTGAATTGTAGCATTCTTTATCAAGTGGTTGACAAGTTGTTAGCCTATTGTATGAAGTACGTTAGACACATGCACAAGTGAATGGTAAGTCTTCCATGACTTTATAAAGTGCACACCTCATCACTGTCACCTAAGGAACCCATGATTTTGACCACTTATAATGCCTATTTTATTTCAATTCCTGTTGCAAAATTTGACAGCAACTGATGCAAATTTTCACAACTCCTAATGTATGTTTTCACAACATAATGAGTTTTTTTCACAACTAATGCAACTTATGCAAATTTAAACAACTAATGCAACCTAATTTTCTAACTTTCTCATAGTGCATGTCACAAATTAGTAGCATATCATATCCACATATCAATTTACATTGAAATATTAAGTTGTATGAGTAAGTGGGTATTTTCACCTACTCATTTAACTTAATATCATACTATTTGTGTTTAAGTACACCAACATCCGGACCCATTCAAAAACCAATACGGGTCACAGGAAGGCACCAGTTAATGGTGTATATATACATAATCCAAAAAAAGTAGCTAACAAAAGAAAGTACATAATCCATCATTTTAGGTTGGATTTGGATTTTTGCAAGTCCTCACGGAGTGCCCAACCTTATGACATCGCCCATAAAGATAAAGCTTCTTGTTTTGAAACTGAGATTCCCTTCTTTTTCTTTTCAGCCTCCCTGCCGGCCTTGTAGTTGTTGGCGGATCCAAGAATGTTTGTGTGAGCAAATGTGTGACAGTCGGAGAACCAGCTCGTGGACAATCATATGTTGCAACTGGTCTCATGGTGTTTGCATATATTTTCTCATGTGCTTCCACTTTCAGCCAATCATGTACAAATGTGTACACATTACCGTTGAGTACCTTAATAGCTGCACATACATGGCCACAAGGTATTCCACTCATTTGCCATGCTAAACATGTGCATTTTCTTTGAGCAAGATCTACATTGACATAAATTGTCGCTTCACCACATCTAGTTCGCACCGAAAAGTTATGGTCTCCATAATATTCTGTATCCATATTTTCCGCATAGGTAACATGCTGCAGCACTTTCTCTTCAACATTGGGTCCAACTCCATTTTTCCAATTGGCCATTGCCATCTTGCTTGCAAGAAATTTCCGTGCCAATTTGTCTTGATGCTCATGAATTAGTATTGACACGCTATGCTTCCTCTCTTTCAACATCCATGCATTAAACGACTCCGCAATATTCGTGGTTATGTTATCCCACCTATTGAAAGGAAACTTGCTTAGAGCCCATTTGTCAACATCCCCATTGGTCTCCACCCATTGTGCCAATTGTGGATTGAACAATCTTAATTTTCCCATTGCACTTATAAAGTCCTCATCCAACCTTGCATAGGTAATTGCATCAAGAAGCTTGAGTGTAGTCTCTTTGCTATTCGCCGATGTACGTGCTCGACCTCTATTGATTTTCAAGAACTCTGCACTATAATTTTCCTTCACATGCCTGTAGCAATAGCCATGTCACTCGCTGCCAAATATTTCTTTAACAACACCGATAATTGCATTATTGCGATATGACACTATTGTTATCATGATTGATCCTATTATTTCTTTCAAATTGACTAGAAACCAAAGCCATTCATCGTATGCTTCACCGCTGACAATGGAATATGCTAAGGGAAACATTTGGTTGTCTGCATCGTATGCATAAGCTGACAACATTGTTCCCTTATAAGGGCCACTTAGATGACAGCCATCTATATAAACAATGGGCCGACAACCACCTATAAAACCTTTAACCGAGCAACCATAAGCAATAAATACCCGCTGAAATCTATTGTTAGATGAGCCTTCCCATTTTGCAACTGTGTCTGGATCACTTTTAATCAATCTATCACATATCCAAGGAATTTCTTGATAAGAGTCTTCTACTCGTCCATGTAATTCCTTTAACACTCTTTCTTTTGCCCTATATGCTTGAGGGTAGTTCAGTCGCACCCCATACTCTCTGTACAAGTCTGCTCGAATTTCATTGGAAGTCTTATCGATATTGGACCTTAAATCATCCATTACGATTGATGATGTCAAGCTAGACCTGTGTGGATGCCAGACAATTAGGCTGTCCTGTGCATGGTGAATGTGTTCACTTTTGTATGTTCGGATCGTTAGAAACTCCGTATCTTGATGTTCTCCTGATGAATAAGCACCCATGTACCACGGACAACCACTAACCTTGCACTTCACAATTATCTTCTGTTTATTATTCTTCACAAATTGGTATGAAAACTTGTGTGAAATGATGTATTTGTATAATGTCTAACGAAGGCTCACAGCATTCAGAAATATTTGTCCTTCTCCAATAATTAAATCCTTCCATTTGGTATGATTCATTCCCGGTATGGGTGTTGGCACCAATTGAGTACAACATGCCAACGATGAGACCTCTTAACTTTCATTTAACAAAGGCGGTGGGGACATACACAATCCTCCAGCACCTACAAACATTTGATCAATCCTGCAATAAATGACAAGTTAGACTTCTCTTTTGCATAATTAAGTTACAACAAATTACTTTTCTTAAGATAACTCGACTTACACTTCTTGCTCTTCCATTTGACCATTCAATGTTGGGACTGTATTCTCATCATCACCATCGTCTTCAATGTACACATGACCATATTGTTCATTATATTTCATAAAATGATCCACCCCTTCATCGTCTACAAGATCCACAAATGTTGATGTATCAATATAAACTTTGAATTTCACTTGAATTTCATTACTTTCATTTCCTGTTATAGATGATATGATTCGTAGCAACTCCTCATATGTTTTACTTTCCTGTACGCATCTTGTTCTTACCATACCACCAACATATTGCATTTCATCTGCTCCAACATTTAAAAACTTCCCCCCACATGAATGAAACACAATAGATTCTTCCCAAAACTAGTTGCCATCTTTCATGATAATCTGCACCATGAAGTTCGTATTAACAACTTCCAAAGCTATATTAACAACTGTATATGCACATATTAACAACACTTCTTTTACAATCATATAATCAAACAAAGCACAATCACATTCAATGACTCCCACTTTAAACAAAGACATACCTTTGTTAGGTTTCCAAACAATAGGTCTTTCTCTCTATTACATTGCCTTAAAACTTAAAAACATAGCACAGTTTTTGTATTAACAACTAAAACTGTTATATTCACAACTACTACTGCATGAATTAACAACTACTTATTTTTTTTACATATCACCCTTTTCACATCAACCCACCACCATGAGAATCAACTATTCCCACGTCAAACGTCCAACTTTCTTTGTTTTGTTTCCCAATAACAGAGCATTATGACACCCAAACCCATTTGCTGTATTAACAACTACTTCAGTTATATTAACAATACCAACTGCACGAATTAACAACAATTAAATTTCTTCCCATATCACATTTTTCACAGCACCCCACCAACCTGAAAATCAGCCATTCCCACTTTAAAGGTATCATTTCCTCTATCACCTCCCCAAAAAACAGAGCACTATGACATTAACACTACCCAACCTCATTCAAACCCCAACTACAATGCTCAAGCTCATATCTTTACCTAAATCATGCCATTACTCATCTACCTCCTACCACTTTGTCCACTATTGGCCCCAAGCACCAACCTTTCACCATCATTCAATTTCACTTTATCCAAATATCACACAGAACCAAAAACAAAAAATTCAGTTTGGTGTTCTACCTCTGTACCAGTACGTGGAGCTTGCAAATTTGATCATTTACCAAGAACTTCAACATTACACTTGATCCTTTCAATGTTGGAGTTCAAACCAGTCCCTTTCGCGTCGTTTCTGTGTCTCCGAAAAAAAAAGTTGCGCCTTCCCTCCTCTTTCTGAAGCTTCCACTTTTACATTAACAAGAGGGGCATGTGTGTCATTTTACATTGGAAAATAATATCAGAAAAGTCCCTAGGGACTTTTCAAATATTTCAGTTTTTCCTGGGACTTTTCTGACAATATTTTGCTTCCTCAGGACCTGAGAGTGATTTTCCCTCAAAAATTCATATCTTTTTGTACATAGCTTCAATTAAGTCATATGACCTATCCAATTAAAGCTTAGGATGCCTACTTACATTCTGTAAAATTTCATATTTTTTGATCATCATTTGGTCTTCCAAAACCACATGACAAACTCACTACCTCACAGGCGATTTCACTGAAAATACTATTCAACTTTCAATTTTCAATATTTAATTCCTTTGGTCTTAAATATTCACCATTTCATTGAATATATATAATAATTGCAATATATTCTTGGTGAATAAAATTTGGGATGTTACATTCTGTACTGGCATAACACTGATATGGGATTTTGCAATTTTGGCACACTGATTTGGGATTTTTCTATTTTCAAGATATATTTTTAGGATTTTCCCTAATGCACCAATATGATAGTAGTTGCGAAGAAGAAACGCACAAGAGGAAGAAAAGTTATGCTTAGCTCAAAAAGTCCAAGTCTACCATTGCCCCCAAGAAAAGGAAAGTTCTATAGTCTATTTATGTAACATATGCAGACTCGGTCTACTTTTTAATAAATGATATTTTAATTTAATATGAAAAGAATTATCTATTCTGGAAAAAAAAAAAGAAAAGAAAAGAATTATCTAAGGAATTACGCATTATTTAATGTTCTTCCCTTTTTTAATAGGAATGCTGCATTAAGACGGAAATAATTAAACAATAGTTTTAGAAAAGACCCCCATTTTATTTAGAGTCATATATAATAGTGTAACACCTACAAAAGAGGATAAAAAATTGTGTATTAACATTAGAAAAATAAAATAATAATAATATTTACAAGTTTGTGAGGGATTTTAGTTTTATATGAAATAATTGAGTTATCACATCACTGCCAAGAATTTTTCCAAAGAAACCTCGTAGCCACAAATGCAAAATAACAGAAGTTTAAAAGTTTTTTGAGGAATTTTTGTTTTATATTAAAGAATTGATTGGCTGTGAAGAAAGAACTCAGAATTTGATGAAAAAGTATGCTTAACTTGAAAAGTTCAAGTTTGCCATCGCCCATAAGAAAAGTAAACGTCGATCTATGTCACAACACGGAATACTCCAATTATCCGTTATTTAGCGCTCACCTTTTCTTATAAATAGGACTGCAATAAGGAGATAATTAAACAAAAATGGCTTCAGCAGCCGGATATTATGAAATACTGACTTATTGTTAACGATTTATTATATTTGATTTGTTTTATTATCTTCAACATATTTGTCAAAGAACAGGTTTATACGTGCGTACACAAGGATTCTAAAATCCAAATACAATGCCTAGGAATTAAAGATGTCCAATACAAGACAAGTTAATTGATGAGCTTAAGTCGGGATAAAGAAACACACATAAAGGTGATGCAAGTTTATAATTATAAAGCCTAAAACCAACGAAAAATTGTTGCATATTATTTTTTGTAGCACCTTGTTATTTTTGCTCTGATTAATAAAACTTGATTTCAAGTGCACTTACAAAACTCCCGTAGAGTAAAATTCCGATCGAAATGAACGACAGTGAAGGCTAGAAGATAAATAGATAAAATTTAGATTAATTTTCTTATATCTATTACTTAGGCCAACTTATCTAGTCACATTTGTTATTTTATTATTATTAATTGTGAAAATGTGTATATGCATTTATAAATTCACTTATGTGCTTAACCTAATGAAAAACATAAGCAATTTTTACCTCAATTTAGTAGGTACCATCTTAATAAACACGTAATGTGGGGGTGAGAACTGAGAAATTGATTTAAGAAAGGACGGTCAACACGGAGGCAATAAGGAAAAGACAATAATAGACTTGCCATTAGTGTTTAATTACCTTCCTTTTCTAAAATTGTCAGGAAATAAAATCACATTCTTCAAACAATAGTCATGGCAGTCCAAAAGCATGCATGGCATTCAATTTTTTTAAAAAAAAAAATTTATTTCATTTTTAAAAATATTCATAAGACCAAATAATTTGACAGTCTTCCAAGAAATGAATAATTCCACATTTTCAAATTTATTCAAGACAAGCAACAATCAGAACAATGTCTCTATGGATAAATTTTTCTAGCTAGCGCCACTACTTACACAAACATTAAAAGTACCCTTTTTGTGCAATGAACATAATAAAGCACTTGTATCAAAATGAGACCAAAAAAAAAAAACAGCCTTTTCTAGTGATTGCAAATTAAATTTGTCCATCCAGGCCCCCCAAAAAAAAAAATTGTCCATCCATTGTCAACATAGTTGCTTTTGCTTCTCTCAAATTAAGTTGCTTGGCTCAAGAAAACTGGGACTATGTCATAGAGGCGAACAGAGTGTCGTGCAGAAGTAGAATAACTATCCCTAAGCATTTAGAAATAATAAAGTATATTAATCACAAATTATTCAATAAATACATGCATGTATTGCTATGAAGGCATGAGTTTGCGTCCTTTGTCAATGTGAAATCTCATGTACTTATTATGTTTAAAAATATCTTCTTTCATTTCTTTGAACCTACTGTCAATATAAAAGTATCATGACATATTTATCATGGAAAGTTTTTTTTTTTCTCCTGAGATCCATCATATTTATTTATCTTGGATGTTTCTTTCATGCTAGTTACAGCTATACGGCTGTGTGTGTGGTGTGGACACAAAGAAGCCGACTAAGTGCAAAGTGTTGATACTAAGTTCACATGTGAATTAATGAATAATTGAATATGTCATATGATATACTGCTAAGCATGCTATAATCAGTTATGTCTGGTTTATTTGTTACTGAGATTCGTACAAACCTCACTATACTCAAAAATAAATGACAGCGAAGAATTTCAGGGAAAGAGAAAATAACCTAAGTCCCCCCCCCCCCCCCCCCCCCCCCGTTTTGGTATTTTGGTGTTGTTAATAGTTAATGGAGTCCAAAGATGATGTTGCGTGTGCTTTTCACTTCAAGATTATGTTGTACGTGCTCCGTTTTAATAGCTTTTCTTTAATGATTAATGAATTATTATACATTTGAGTTGTTTGATTTTGGCGAGGACTGTTTGGGAACATCAATATATAATCAAATTGTGTTCACTTTCGTAGAGACGTAAAACAACTGTTCATAAGCCGGTTCTCTCACATCTCCTCAACCAAGCCGCCTACCTCGGGCTCCGTGATGGTCTGTCCTACTTTCCATTTTGTTGCTTTTTCTTGACTAAATCTGAGTCCAGTGGGTCATTGAAAAGAGGGAAAATTGTTGGCGCGAAAGTTTAGTTTGAATTCATTCCATCATTTGGCCTCCTCTATATAATGCCTGCCCCTGTATGCACAACCATGAGGCAGCTCAACCACAACGACACTGATCCACGCCGGATATCTCTCTGGTCAGACTGCACGGCCAATGTGCAAGCATATTAATGTAAGTACTCATACCCCATTTTTTCCCAGCATTTTCACCTTCCTAATTCTCTCTACAAAGAATTCTTCATTAAGTTGACCCTCCTACCATTACAGATCGTGGTTGGAGCTTCTTCACCAGGGATCATATCAGGCAAGAAGATAAATAGATAAAATTTAGATTAATTTGCTTATATCTATTAATTAGGTTGGCTTATCCAGTTTCATTTGTCATTTTACTATTGGTAATTGTGAAAATGTGTATATGCATTAGTAAATTCACTTATAAACTTGACCTAACGGTAAAAATAAACAATTTCACCAAAATGTAGGCATCATCGTAATAAACTTGGAATGTGGGGGTGAGAACTGAGAAATTGATTTGGGAAAGGATGGTCAACACGGAGGTAATATGAAAAAGATAATACTCCATTCTGTCTTAAATATAAGATAGAGTTGACTTTCTTTGGAAAGATTAATGAAGCTAAATAAGTTACTTAATCATATCATATGTTGTGTATCATTAGATTATATATCAGTTTATTAATTAAAATAATTAGTTTGGAGGAGAAAATATAAATATAAATACCCTAAGCTAATTTAATTAGCTTCTTTAATCTCTCCAAAAAAATCAACTTCATATTATATTTAAGACCGGAGGGGAGTAATAGACTTGTCATTGTTTAGTGTTTAATTACCTTCCTTTTTGTAAAATTGTCATGAAATAAAATCACATTCTTCAGACAATAGCCACGGCAGTCCAAAAGCATGCAGGGCACTCAATTTTTTTTAAAAAAAATTGAATTTCATTTTTAAATAATATTCATAAGACCAAATAATTTGACAGTCTTCCAAGAAACGAATAATTCCACATTTTCAAATTTATGCAAGCCAAGCAACAATCAGAACAATGCTCGCTATCGGTAGATTTTTCTAGCTAGCCCAACTACTTAAACAAACATTAAAAGTACCCCTTTTTGTGCAATGAACATAATGAAGTACTTTTATCAAAATGAATGACAAAAAAAAAAAAAAAAACAGCCTTTTCTCCATCCAGGTCAAAAATAAATAAATAAATAAAATCTGTCCATCCAACATGCTTCCTTTTGCTTCTCTCAAATCAAGTTGATTGGCTCCAAAACAATGGGACTATGTGATAAAGGCGAACGGAGTGTCGTGCAAAATGAGCTGCGATTTAGAAATAATAAAGTATATTAATCACAAATTATTCAATAAAATACATGCATGTATTGCTATGAAGGCATGAGTTTGCGTACTTTGTGAATGTGAAATCTCATCTACTTATTATGTTTAAAAATATCCTCTTTCATGTCTTTGAACCTACTGTGACTTTAATAAAATATATTAATAACAAATTATTCAATAAAATACATGCATGTATTTTTTTTTAACAAGTGACTTCAAGAATTACGATTATATTTGAATTTCATTTATTAAAACAATCATGAATGTATGATTATGAAAAATGATATGAATTTTATAAAGTTATATTCAAGAAAGGAAACCGATTAGAATTATATATTTTTTTGTTTTGGCTTTTTGGTGTTGTTATTAATTGAATGTGTGAAGTATGTTTCTCGAATACAGGATAAGGGAATATATATATATTGAATGTTTTCTGGAGGATGTTGTACGTACTCTGTTTTAATCAAAGTAATTAAATTTAGACTAATAAAAAATGAAAAATTTTAGGCTTATTAATATAAAATTCTAAAAAGAAATAATTTTTTTTAAAATTAAAAACCTGACCCGGACTGGACCAGTCTACTGGTCGGTTTCCAGTCTGATCCAGGTCAGATAACCATGGTTTTAATACATTTTCTTTAATGAAGAATTATTATAAATTTGAATTGTTTCACTTTGATGACAGCTGTTTGGCAATGTTGTTATGGTAAGGTAAAAATGAGTAAGTTCAGATCTATGTGGATTGCATAAGTCAGCTTGAACTATTTGTACATTAAATAAAATTGAGAAACAGAGCATCATCGTTATAAGGGAAATCGAGCGTGCAGCCACGTTACGCTGGAAGAGAGAGTCTGAACGTATTATAAATTAATACGTTTTCGGGTAATAAGGAGTACATAGATTATCTTAAAAGGAGCATGGAATAGATTTTGTAACTTGACTAGACGAGATGATTATTTACTCCTCTGGTCCTTAATATAAGATATATTTATCTAATTTAATTAGATAAAGGAAGTTAGTTAAATTAGTTAATATGATATGTATTTTTAAAACATCTTAGCCATCTTCTTTAATTCCCCCCTTATCTCTCGCCCTTAATTATTATTAAGAGAATATCAATATGTGTAAATTAGAAAAATATCAATAAATATAAAAAATATATCTTATAAAAAATATGACAATCCCAGAAGCAACAGTCTTTCACATAAAATCATTGGTAAAATGCCGTTACAATAAAATCTTATTAAACACACCTAATAGCATGCTCTGTTCTGTTCCACAAGTGTAAACTGTAATGAAAAAAAATTATACACTCCAAACAATATCAAAGCCATGGCAAATTGAGAAGCATAGCTGGAGAATGAAACTGAGTTGCATTAATTGACAGTAGTATAACATGTTCTCCATCTGAATACAATCATAACTTGGGTGAAAAGAACTGCTGCTAACTCGGCGTTCCTCTGTTTTTAAATTGAAATAGTTTCGCAGAGACATATTTTTCATACAAATAAAAATCGCAATTGACTAATGAAATATTCATAAATTAAAGAGAAATGCATCAATATTCTTCTTCTAAGAATAAAAATACCTGTTACAAATTGCCACGTCATTACTCATCATTTATGCTGTCATTGTAGATTACTATCTCCTTTCCTTTGGCATCTTCTGTTGTCTTCAAAGCCTTCTGGAACTTGTTCACCAATACTGGTGGAAGGTACATTTTCCTGTTGCTAAAATTCTGGAATCCAAACATGAACCAACAATTTAATTTAATTTGTTTAAAATCTTACGTTACCTTGGCCAGTAATAGTGGAATCCGATGTTTGATAAGGATTTGTAAATGAGGTATCTTCCATCTCACATAAAGTAGTTTGATTACATGCACTCCGCTCTCTTCTACACGGTAAAGAAATGGCAGCTAACAAAAAGATAGATGGACGCTTCGATTGCTTTTCTCAAACTCAAACCTATCAACACGGAAATACAAACATGAGTTTGACGCAAAGGGTTGACTTATAAGCTGGTCTCTAACAAGATAGTCCAAATGGTTTTTTTTTTTTTTTTTTGACTCTTTCATTTCAGCTAGATTTTACGCCATGTAGTCCGATGCACACGAATTTGAATCCTCTATTTTGTTCGAGGGGATTGGAAGAAGGAAAAGTGATAAAAGATTTTAATGAATAGTTGTAAGAGGATTAAATAAGAAAAATAAATTGAAAATTCTTAATTTCACTTCTCCAATTTTCAAATCTAACTCATTAAACCTTCCCATCTCATTCCCTCCGTTCCTCTCAAAACAGAACAGATCAAAGAAGTTAAAAGTAATATGCAAGACAAATAGGAAATATATTTTAGATGGTTAAAATATACGTTTGGTCTTCAAAATTTACATTAAATTTCAATTTAATCCCTTAATTTTGGAAAATGTTCATTTAATCCCTTAACCTTAACATCGTTAGCCTTATTCAATAGAAAATGTTGACCAAACAAATTAAAAAGGTGACTTTACAATTAAATGTAGATAAAGCATGTTCTAAATTTTAATTCTTCAATATAATATTTTTTTCAAAAAAATTAAGGTGTATGACTTAATCTATTCTATTGATAAGAGAATGACGAAACTTGATAAGCAATTATTTTTTAAAAATTTCCTGATTTAAAATTTTACAATTTCAAAATTCTTTTTCTGTCTTTCTGTAAAAAAAAAAAAAGTCTATTATATAGTAGAAAAAAATATGTATAGAAATGATAATAAAGTGTAGTTTATATTTTTCATACAATGGAGGTCGAGCTCACCTGCAGATCCGGCGTTCTCCGTCGGCTTGCCAGATCTGGACGACGTTGAGCCACTGAAGAGTGAAGACGGATATGACGGATGGATGATGAAGGAGACAAGCTGAATCTCATAATATAGTGCCAGCAACTTCCTCTTGACTTTTTTTTTTTGATGGTTTATGCAATGGACCATTTTTTGCCTTCAATGCACCCACCTTCCAGGTATCCGGCGTTAACCTGAAGGCCAATGCCGGATTTACTGACATGGGCCCCCGAGAACCGACTAGTCCTGGCACCCCCAATCTGATAGGCCTAACAGGAATTCACCTCTTTGAGGAACCCCAGGGGAGAGAGCTCCCAACGGAAATTCTCTACACCTTTCGTTTCCTGGGATCGAACCCAGAAACGGATTGGTGTGGCGCAGATGCCTACCCATCTGCGCCAACTTCCGTTGGTAGCTTCCTCTTGACTTTGAGTGGGGAAATGGTTCACACTGAGGCTCTTTCTACTTATTAATAAATACTGTAATACTATTCTGAATTAAGAGGAAAAACCTTAACTAAGAAATTTTCCATTATTTAGTGCTCCCCTTTTCCTAATAGGATTGCAATAAGGAAATAATTAAAGGACAATGTCTGTACAAACAAAAAAAATAAGGAAATAATTAAAGACAATTTCTTTTCCTAATATAATCTAATGTTCATATGAATAAAGGAAAATCAGTATACAATAATGACAAATCACTAGCTAACTTGATGTATGCATGTAGGTCTTGAGTATGAAAAAAAAAATTGAGTATTAATTAAAAATAAAAAGATATAATTGGACAAAAATAGCAATGTTGTTATAAAAAAAAAAAGTTGTGGAGCATGCATTATTGAACCAAAGATGGTAAAACCTGAATGGGGTAAGGCCCTCAATTGGATTGGGCCGGAGCATGGGGTCATGTGAATATACGCTTAAATTTGTGAAGGTATTGTTTAATAAAAAAGAATATGAAGAAAAAAGAATAATAATATTTTATTGATTTATTAAAATAGATATTTTATTGTCTGATATTAAATTATATGAGAATTCAATCGTTAGAAGAATTTATATAAATAAATTATTTTGGTCATTTTCCCATATCAACTAAAAACATTTACAAATAGCAATGTCGTGCTCAGGAAATTTTTTTTTTTTTTTTTTAAAAAGGCAGTAGCATGTGAGAGTTTCAGAACTTCGTTATTCTTTGTTTTCTTTATACAACTTGACCTTTTTTTAATGAGGATATTGCAGCAATAATTAAAGTGAAAGATCCATAGCCAAGAAACAAAGTACCGCTTCCTGGCATCATGTTAATCACTCTTGACTTGGTCGGAGGTTAACACATAATCTCCGCAAGTGTTGGCTCACGCGCCGTCAACAAGTTCATAATCATAACATTCCTTAGATTTATATAATATGACATTTTTAGTTAATTCACATAAATTAAAGAATATTAATTAAGTCATTTAATGTATCTTAAATTAATAAAAAATATCTATTTTATCTTTATTAAAGAATGTGATTTTTAAATATATATATATATATGTAATATCTATTCTCTTTTCTCTCTCCTACATAGGGTAAAAATAGAAATCAATAGTTAATTATCTTGTCAATTTCTTGTATTTTAGACTTTCTTGTATTTTAAACCAAAATTTCCTTTTAGAATACTTTTTATATTATGGACTAAAAAGAGTATTTCATGCACACATCATTAAGCCTGAAGATGATATTAACCAAGCCCAAATTCATCCAACCATTTACAAGCATGCATAAAAAAATGTTTTCCATTTAAATAACACCTTCCGAATCAAGAAATTAATTCAGATAAAAAAAAAAAATGACAAAAGAAAGGTTCTTAAATGCTATGAGAAAAGGGGAAAAATGTCTTTACTAAACCCTCTCTTAACTTAATTTCTCTACCACTCAATTAGCTTTTATGTGCCTAACGCACGAAAATTCAGAATGTCAATAGTCTAGCCTATTGAAAACCTTTTAAAGGTGTCAGTATTACAATAGGTGAAGGATTATAATATGGGTTTGCAGGCATTCAGCTTTTAAAAAAAAAAATGATTTTTTTAAATAATATTCATAACCACTGACCAAATTCAAAATTATTCAAGCCAATCAAGCAACAATAATATTCAGAGCAATACTCTCCATCGATAAGTTCTTTTAGCCACCATAACTACTTGAACAAACATAAAAATAGTCCTTTTTTAGTTTGCGGTATGAAATAATAAAGTACACCAAAACAAATGACAAAAACTGCCTTTTCCTGTGATTACGAATTTGTCCATCTACTATCAACATCCTTAATTGCTTCTCTCAAATTAATAAGTTGGCTTCTCTCTCATTGGCATAAAGACGAACAGAGTGTAGTGCAGAATGACTATCCCAAAGCTGCAATTTAAAATAAAATAAAGATGAATCCGAGTCATAATGATTACTGGCAATGACAAATAATTAATCACTAATTATTCAATACTCATTAATGTTGTCATTGTAGATTATTATCTCCTTTCTTTTGGTTTTTCTGTTGTCTTCAAAGTTCTTTGAAACTTGTTCAACATTATTGAAAGCTATATTTTCTTGATACTGAAATTCTTTAATCCGAACACCAAATAAGATTTTTAATTTGTTTAACATATTCTATCCAATTTCATGAAATCAAGATGTCTATTATTACACATCAATTAATTATATTTTCTTTAAAACTTGTTCTATTATATTTTCTTCTTCTATATATAGGATGCAATGGGGACAAGAAAAAGGAATATTATCTTGATTGTAAAGTGCTATGTCACTAATATTTTAAATCAATAGTCTGCAATCATGTCTAGTTTATGCTTCTGGGAAAAAAAAACAGATGTCTAGTTTATGCAGAGATGAACTCTAGAGTTACAATGAAAAAAGAAATTGTTGTACTCGTAGCACATTTAGATTAAATATATGTTATATCAAAAGTTGTATTCATATAAAAATTGGTGAAATTGCAGTCTAATTGAAGTTATTGGGTTGAATGTAGTACCTTGATCATTATTAATTATTTCTTGATCTCTTTGAGCATATAAAGGCAGCTGAACTCTGCAAGTTAAATGTCATAAATTGAAACATTATTAACATGAAAGGCCACCACACAGCTGCATAAAGACAAGGGTTCAGAATGAAGAGGGGGTCCCAAAGCTTCATAACCCAGGAAATATAGTTTGACCTCATTCTCGTCTCAACTTAAAGCAAACAGATTTGGAACTTTGCATAACAGAGCATACAACATATATCAATTATAAGAATAACCTAAAACCATATATAGCCCATGGATTATTCATATACATTAAAAAAGAATGATATAAGTACACAAATCACAGCACATCAACAACAAAATCATGGTAATATACGGCTAGAACTAGAATGTAACCTTATTAAACAGAGATAATAGCATGCTCTGTTTCGTTCTGCAAGTGTAAACTGTAATAAAATTAAATCATAAATATTCTTCAAACAATAAAGTAATAGCTATGGTAACTGAGAAGCATAAGCAGTAATTGACAGCCTAACATGTTATCTATCTGAATACAATCATATAGCTTTGGATGAAAAGAACATGAAATTCCAACCAAATATGTTCCTGTGCTTCTTTAGTTTCTGCTCTTCTTTTCCTAAGTTTGTTCAAACAGAACAGATTTAAATTGATTAACAAATTACAGAGATACGCCAACAATGACAAGTCTAGATGAATCCTGAACTCAACAACTCGCATTTAATTATGTGCACTGTACAGACACCATAACTATAGTTTTGAACGGTGTCTGTATTACTACTGCTAAGATTCGCATGAATCTTACTCTTTAAAAACTAAATGAATGTGCAAAGTTCAAGAAAAATAACGGAAATGTGAAGCATGCAAGTCATCATGGCATGTATTCAGAATGGTGAGACCGATTATGGAATGGTGACATGATAATTTTCCGTGCAGCATCATAAGGTGGTACATCAGTTACATTTCATTTTATTTTAAGTCTACAGCAAACAAAGACAACGTATCTAAGTAATTAAACTGGTGTAGAAAGGCATGGAATCAATTCCAGGAGATGATAATTTGATTTCATGAGGTCATGGTTTTACAGAACAACTTTAATTTGGAGTCACAAATAAAGAATGAGAAATAGTTTAATTTCATAAAGTGAGAAAACTTTAATATACACAGATATATTTTTCAACCAAACTGCTATTAAAACACATAATTAACCAATGAAAGATTAAAAAATTAAATCGAAATGCAACAACATTCTTTTTGCAATTAATGATAAGAATACCTACTACACATTGCCATGTCATTACTCATTTATGTTGTTATCATAGATTACTATCTCCTTTCCTTTGGCTTTTCTAGTGTCTTCGAAGCTCTTTGAAACTTGTTCAACATTGGTGGAAGTTATATCTTTTTGTTGCTGAAGTTCTGCAATCCAAACACCAATTAAGATTTTTATTTGTTCAAAATCTTATATACACTTTCATGAAATGCACATATCTGTTATTACCTTGGTGATTGGCTGACTCATCATAAAAAGGCGTTTCCCAACAGGGACATAAGGATAGCCACTCGCCATCTTCAATACTATTGCCTGTTAGTCATTTATTTTGTTTGTTTTAGTTTAGATAGAGATTTGCATTATGTTGGGGGTAAATTGGTGGATTATATTCAAAACAAGGATGCACCTAAACAAGGGTATCAAGAGAGCCACTTTACTCATTATTAATATTACTTACAATTACATATATCAATTTAATAGAGCTTTGAAATTAACCTGTTTGGCAAGTAATTAATGTGATTATTATTGTGTCACATTGTCATTTAATTACCACTCTTATCTTTATTATACATCTAGTTCGTAAAAAAAAAATTGTTCCTAAATATAAGTCATCAAGTTGTTTTTCAATTTTAACCCTATTGAAAATGTAGGTGAGAGAGAGTGTATAACATCTCCTTTTTTTTTTTCAATACTCATTATTAAATAAGGGCAAATTTTGAAAACTGAATCAATTTAACATATATATATGTTAATGGTCTGAATTTTTATTTCTTATTATGTGATATTTGATTAAATTGGACATAGGACTAGAGTGACACCTTAGTGTCATTATATTCACCCTGAAAGTGAAATTAGGCCAATTCTCTTTAAAACGTGAGCTAGTTCAGTTTCTTTTATTATTATGATAAAAGGAATACTTTAATTTATTTGTTGTAGAGTGTTTTTTCACTAATGTTTTACATAACTTGTCTCCAATTATGTACATTATTTGAAGAAAAAAAGAAGTTATGGCAAATTGAAATATGTGATATATCAAAAGTTGTATGCATATAAAAATTGGTGAAAATTGCAGTCTAGTTGTAGGTATTGGGTTGAATATAGTGTACCTTGATTATTATTAATTATCTCACAAGCTTTGACAAATGGGACTTGAGGTGTGGCCTCATTGTCATCCTGATTGATTGGACATATAAAGGCAGTTGAGCTCTGCAAGTTAATTGTTGTAATAAATTAAACATGATTAACAAGAAAGGCCACCAACACTATATATATCAAATATTTTATAGAACGTAAAAAAATATGGACTTACTGAGGCAAAATTGTCATTCCCCATCAACCTTCTTTTTTTATTAATTGCTACTTCTTCCTCCTCCATCCTTGTACCCACTTGTCCTGCTAAAGGATGACAAATGGTATCAAATATTTTATAGAACGTAAAAAAATATGGACTTACTGAGGCAAAATTGTCATTCCCCATCAACCTTCTTTTTTTATTAATTGCTACTTCTTCCTCCTCCATCCTTGTACCCACTTGTCCTGCTAAAGGATGACAAATGGTTATTTACAATTACATATATCAATTTAATAGAGCTTTGAAATTAACCTGTTTGGCAAGTAATTAATGTGATTATTATTGTGTCACACTGTCACTTAATTTACCACTCTTATCTTTATTATACATCTAGTTTGTTAAAAAAAAATGTTCCTAAATATAAGTCATTAAGTTGTTTTTCCATTTTAACCCTATTGAAAATGTAGGTGAGAGAGAGTGTATAACATCTCCCTTTTTTTTTTCAATACTCATTATTAAATAAGGGCAAATTTTGAAAACTGAATCAATTTAACATCTATATATATATATATGTTAATGGTCTTAATTTTTATTTCTTATTATTTAGTGATATTTGATTAAATTGGACATAAAATAAGGACTAGAGTGATACCTTGGTGTCATTATATTTACCCTGAAAGTGAAGCTAGGCCAATTCTCTTTAAAACTTGAGCTGTTTCAGTTTCTTTTATTATTCTGATAAAAGGAATACTTTAATTTATTTGTTGTAGAGTGTTTTTTCACTAATATTTTACATAACTTGTCTCCAATTATGTACATTATTTGAAGAAAAAAAGAAGTTATGGCACATTGAAATATGTGATATATCAAAAGTTGTATGCATATAAAAATTGGTGAAATTTGCAGTCTAGTTGTAGGTATTGGGTTGAATATAGTGTACCTTGATTATTTGTAATTATTTCACGGGCTTTGACAAATGGGACTTGAGGTGTTGTGTCATTGTCAACCTGATTGATCGGGCATATAAAGGAAGTTGAGCTCTGCGAGTTAATTGTTGTAATAAATTAAACATGATTAATAAGAAGGCCACCAACACTATATATATAAAGTATTTTACATAACATAAAAAATATGGACTTACTGCTGCAAAATTGTCATCCCCCATCAACCTTCTTTTTTTGTTAACTGCTGCTTCTTTCTCCTCCATCCTTGTACCCACTTGTTCTGCTGAAGGACGACAAATAGTTATTTTGTTCCAAATCATATCTATCAGGGCTTCACTTTAGAAAATTAATGAAAATAAAATTTCCTTACTCGTGATAACACATGCCTATGTTATTGTTTTAACTGTACATGTGATGACATATAGACTGAAATATATCTAGAAATGATTCTAATGGTAATTTAAGTATATGCCTAATCATATGTATGAGTTTTGTTTTTACATTGTCAAATGGATCTTATGATCATTTTAAAAGATAAAATCATGCATCAAAGACATCCGACCATACAAAATTCAGCAAAATAATGTTTGTATTACCATAACAATCAACTGATGAAAACTAATAAATAAATAAAAAATTTGAACTCAAACTTCAAGCCTAAGTCTAATAAAAATACTACTTGGGGGTATATTTGTGTGCTTCTCAATACTCACTCTTTTTAAGTTATATAATGCAATTAAATATGAATTATATCACCTATAATAAAGTTTTTAATAAGGAAATGTTATCATATTCTTCAATGATAAGAAAAATTTGAAATGAGATTTAATAGTAAATATGAGAAGAATAAAGCAACTTAAAGAAGTTGATTGATTATAAATTAGAGAGAGGAAACAAGGAGATTATTACCATTATTATCATTATTTGAATTTGTATCAACAACATCATCATCTTGATCATCTGAGATTTCTGAGATTTCATCATCAAATAGATATTCACCATCATCATCATCTGTGTTACTATAACAATCAACTGATGGAAACTCAAATGGATATTCCCCATCATCATCTGTGTTATGCACATAAATATATTAGAAAAGGTTGTGGAAATGACAACAAACTCTAATCAATATGTAATTTGGAGAATGATGCAATTCTAATTTGAAAAACTCAAACTAGTAGGGATAGAGGAAGAGCTCATAGGCTTACCTTGGTTACCCCAAGTGGAATCCAATGTTTGATGATAAGGATTTGTAAAAGTGATATCTTCCATCTCACAAAGTTCTTTGATTACATACATCCCGCTCTCTTCTATAACCATGCCTTCATAAACTTCAGATATATATGAAGATATATATGATGGGGATGACTCTACAGAAACCTGTGCATGATACCACTTATTTTTTAGCCGAAGTCTTTTTTTCCTAAACATACGTATATCATCCTCTTTTAGATTGGTCACAACTAAATGATCATCATCACAATATAGTGACTCAAATGATAAACCCGGGAATCTATGATAAGATGCCAGTTCCTCATTGATTTCCACCCGCGCAAGAAAACACTCAGAGTCTGATAAAACATCTTTAAGGAGAAAACAGAGGCATAGAGTTGGGAAGGAGTTACGAAACCAAAAAGAAATAGAAGCTCCTTTGCTTCTGTGATCAAACCACGTTGGTATGCTTGTACCCGGCACACAAAAATAGCACGGTTGTTCTTCCTCTGAATTATAATTGTATCTGTCAGCAGCCCCATGTAATTCCTGTGAATCAAAACAAGCGTTGAGCTATATACACTAACTCAATAGATATATTTAGTGAATATAACAAGGACTAAAAATCAAAGAGAGAAATTGATGACGACCTCACTCAATATGAAGCGTTGGGACTTTGAACTCAGTGACATGCAGTCTGTTGCTTCTAAATGTCTTATGCGTGGTGGAATCCCTTCAACTTCTTTCAGATTCTTGCAATCATTTAACAAAAGTGTCTCCAAAAATTGACATTCTTTTATCCATGCAGGCAAAATTGTGAAATCATTACCCGATAAGTTCAAATACTTCACGTTCATAAATCGACTAAGATCAGTTCTGAGGATCTCATCTGATATATTACAATCTCGAAGATCAAACGCAACTTTGTTGGGACATTGCTTGGACCGAATTGCCTCTTCTTTGGCTTCCTTCGAATTGCATGATATCACCTTCCCAACACCACTATCCACTATGATCTCTTGTATTTCCGGCAATAGAAAAATAAGATTCGGGATCTCAATGACAGACTCATTCTCTTCAATAACTAACGTCCTGAGCTCAGAAAGATTGAAAATCGACCAAGGCAGTTTTTCTATTCCTGTTTCTTTTAAAGATAGCTCTCTTATTTTCACTTTCTCAAGTATTTCCGGAAAGTACTTCAGACTTGAGCAACATTCAAGGTTGAGTTCTCTAAGGGAGGGTAACTTGATGGCACGTGGAAAGGTTTTAAGTTGCCAACAACACTCTACATCCAAGATCTCAAGTTTTGGTAAATAGCCAATTGAATCGTGAATTTCAGTCAAATTCTCACAATCGCCAAGGTTTAATTTCTTCAAATTTTTGAGATTCGATAAATCAGGTATCTTTACAACATCTTCGCAACATTTAAGATTCAAAATGCCCAAATTATCTGAAGTCTGCAATAACCAAATCCATCTAAAAATTTTAATAACAAAAAAGAAAGAAATTGTCAAGTACAATATAGCTAACTAGAAATGCTTATAAGATAGGGATCTTGCCTTAATTATTGTTTCCAACGAACTCAAACGAGAAAAACTCATGTCGAGAACAACAAGCTTCTTTGAACTAAAATTAGGAGGCAAACATGAAGAAGGATAATCACTCCACTCCAGCACTTTTAAGCCATCAGGAAGATATTTGGGATCTTCTGAAAATTCCACATTCTTAAAAATGAGAATTTTCAACTCTTTCATATTCTTGAAGGCTTCTCCATCCCAGTTTACTTTTATGTAATTCATCCAATTGTCTTGAACTATCATCCTAACTTTATTTGTGCCCTTCCAAGCCAATAAAAAATGAAAGTCATCATGAACAAATTAGAAATTTGAAGCATATGTAATAATAGATAGAAAACTTTTTTCCACAAATTCGAAATAGTGACATACTTTGGCATGTACAATCCCAAAAATATCTTCAAATTGACCAAAAATATCTTCAGCTCAGCCTCAACATATATGAATATAAAACTCTTAACAATCGAACCTTGACTTTAATAAGTGATTTAATGGCTTTGATTATTAAAAATCTCTTAAATCGTCTCAAAAGGTTTTAATCATTAATTGCGGCTAATCAGAATATTTATTTGATTGCAGTACTTAAGGAATCTGCTGAGAGCAATCTAAGTTCACTGAATCAAGATAAATTGGTTGTGTCAACTTCTCTACTTTTACTCTTTCAACCATCTATGTATGTTTAAACATACACACACTCTCAAACTCGTTACCTTACTTATAGATAATATTTATTCAATCACTAAATATTTAGGAGTTTCTTCCTATGAGATTTCAACAATAGCATAAATATAAATGTATTTTTTCTTATTTATTTATGGATAATCTTAATTATTGTAGGTTTTGATATGGTGAGTTTAAACATTCATTTATCTTATATAAAATTTGAAGTGATAGCATTTTTCAGATTATATCTAGCCAAATATAATTAAAACTAATTCAAAATATAAACTACCATCTATTACATAATTGAAAGTTGAACTTTATATGCTTTTCCACAAAAAAGAAAATTGAATTTTTCCGGACGATTAATTTACTGATTATATATTTACTTTTGAATGATGTCAAATCTTTTAGAGATTTTAAAAATAAAAATAAATTTTGAGATTTGAATGGTAAAAAATTTCATTGACTAAATCTATAAAATCATCAGTTCTAAAAATCCAACAGTTCAGACACAAAACAGTTTTTTTTTAACCTGATGAAAAACTAATTCACTCCATTTATTCATTAAATTCCATGCATTGAATTTATGAGCGAGACAAAAGCCATAACAACTATGCATAAAAAATCGAGTTAATAACTTCACAAAATAAGGAAAATATAGATAGCATTGATAAGGATATGCCACGAAGAGATTGTGAAAATAACAATAAAATTACAATGCAGAAAAGTTAAAATAAGTAAATAAATCGTCGCAATTAGTGTTACTTACCATATTGCCTTCCAAAACATTAACAATATCTTGATGGCACATTAATCTGCTCCGTGCTCCTGGATTGTTTAGTGATTCTTTACGAACAATTGTTCTCCCCATATCTCGTATCAAATCATGCATTTCAATACAATTAGACCACTTTGCAATCTTTAAAAGGCTTTTATCTCCTAACACTCCAATAGAATAACTTAGATTATTAGAGTCATAAACTGCTTCAACCATATCTTTGACATATTCCAAGTTTTTCCCATTAAAGAAACAAGCAATATCAAGGAATATTTCTTTTTCAACTTCTTCTAGGTCCTCATAGCTCACCCTCAATACTTGTTCAATGCCTTTGTAGGGACTTGATTTATATGTGTCAAGCGCAGATTCCCATTCATTTATAGGCTTTCCACACAAGTTAGAGCCAATTACTTCAAGGGCAATTGGAAGGCCTTGTGCATAAGTTACTACATCATTCAAAACATCCTTGTAATGTGGATCTACTGGGCGATTGCCAAAAGCATTCCAGCTTAACAATTCAAAAGCTTCTTTTGCATTGAGAGCCTCCATGTTGTATATACTTTCAACCCCATGCCTTACAAGTAAATGTTTGTCCCTTGTGGTTACAATGATCCTACTCCCAGCACTGAACCAATCGCAATCACCAGCTAATTTTTTCAATTGCTCATGTTTGCCAATATTATCGAGAATCAAAAGAATTTTCTTTTCTTTGAATCTCTTTTTTATCACTTGAACTCCTTCATGAACATCTTGTATTTTGATGTCCACTCCTACAATCGTTGAAAGAATTGTCTCTTGGATTCTTTCTAGGCCAAGTTTCTTTGATTTTTCTCTGACATCATGGAGAAAGCACAAACCTTCAAATTTATCAGCAATTGAATTATACAGAGCACGTGCTATTGTTGTTTTACCCAGCCCCCCCATTCCACAAATTCCTACCATGATGACCTTGTCATTTGACCCAATTTGTAATAGAGAGGCTATTGCTTTCATCCGAGGCTCTAATCCAACAGGATAGTCAGAAATATGTAAAAGAACCCTATTAATTTGACTAGAGATTTCTTTCACAATCCTTTCAATAAATTTATATTCATAACCATTTTTCCTGAAAAGTCACAAAAAAAAAATATCAATTCAAATTACATTTATCCTAGAAAAAAATTTAAGTTTATTTACTTATAGACTAATTTGAAGATAGGAAAGGAGAAAAACCAGAGTAAAAAAAACAAGATGAAAGTTGCGAATTACCTTGGATTAAAATGGTATCCAGACATATTTGCCACTTCAAGCAATGCATGCTTCCAACTTTGTATTTTGTCCTCATTAGCCTTTAGGTTTTTGATATGCATAGATAATGATTGTTCATAATTATCTTTTTGATATAGCACTACTGAAGGCTCTACATCATAAAAAATTGGCCAAACCAACCGACCCTTTCTTTTAATGCACTCATGGATATGAACAAGTTCATTGAGACAAAATGTGGAGGAAGCATAGTTCTTAGAAAACACGGTAATGGCCATTCTAGAATTTTCAATTTCATTGAGAAGTGTTGGTGTAACTTCATCCCCTCTTCTTAATTCCTCATCATCAAGGAAGGTGCGAACTCCCGCTTTTTTTAAAGCATGATACAGATTTCCTGTAAAACCATGACGAGTATCTTCGCCTCTAAAATTGATAAAGACATCATACTTCCATTGGTGACTGATGGAAGAAGAGTCTGGTGCTAACCCTGTCATGATGACTTCTAGTAGAAACGAAGGAACCAATGTTAATTTAACTTACAAAAATTATGGAGTGTGATGATATATATATGGAGATGATGATACGAATGAGCTTATTTAATACCAACAAAACTGAAGTTGTTGATGAAGAAGTAGGTGTGGGGCACACACGATAAAGCAATGGGAACTAACAAAAAGAAAGATAAAGGCTTCAATTGCCTTTCTTAAACTCAAATCAAAATGTAAAAATAAGTATTAAGTTCGAGCCTCTGAGGAGACACTTGTATTCGGAGAAGCCATCACAAACCTTAAAAAAAAAAAGCATTGAGTTTGACACAACGGCTTGACTAATAAACTAGTCTAACAAGAGAGTACTTGATAAATCATAGTGATAGTTATATATTTTATCGCATAATCATCTAAGATTTTAATGATAAGTTTGAGTTTAATAGGTATTTTAAATAAAGAGTAATAATGTCACGAAGGTGTAAAATAGAATTGCATAAATAATTACGAGTGAATAATTATAACAATAATATATTCTTATTATCCGTGCCTTGGTTTTTAATAATTAGAAGAAATAATCAATAACGAGTTTATTTTATTTTAGTCAGGAATGGATACAGAAGCTACCCTTTGGGGGCCAAGATGCAAAACTACTTGAAAGCAGGGGGCTAAAACTAATTGTAACATTCTTACAAATAAAAATAAACCAATTTTAATGCAAATTTTGCAGGATGGGGAGGCGAGTGATGGCCCCAATCCTTTCTGATGTTAGTATATAAATAAATTTTTATAACCAGGCTAAAGATTTCAAGCATGCTTTATTTTAGAATTTGTTTCTTATATACGGTATAAATAGCTTTATATTGTATAAATAACTGTTTCATTTTATTTAAAATATAAAGAAAAATAATTTGTTTTGTACATATTCAAATTATCTTAGAATATACTAGCTCTGGCATATTAAGAATTAAGAATATATAAACAACTATTTGTTTGATTACGATACATATCACTATTGTTTTTAAATTGTTATCTCAATGTAAATTAAAATTTAAAGTAGTTTTAATTTAGAATTTATTATCTTGTGCATAAGTACTCCGTGCCTCTTGCGAGGTACTCCGTGCGAAATGGAATATTTCAAGCAGTGAGAACATGGAAAACGATTTTATATATCTAAAGATTTGGTTTTGGAACACCAACACCTACTGTGATAAGACTTTATTGTTGTTATTGTTATTGTGAGAATGATTTATCAACTCCAACTCACTAACAATTTCTTCCCCAATTCTTTCTTAAAAAATCGAGAAAAAGACCCTATTACTATTCTTCTTCGAGAACTCAAACAAATCATAGAGAACACAAATGAAATATTCAGATCAAGCACAAATGAAAATCACAGATTCGAGCTCACCAGATGTAGACCAAGGAGGGCGACGTTGTCTCTCGATCTACTGAAGACGGAGGGAGACGCCGCCGTAAGTGGCTTCGCACGGCCGAGGGATGATGAAGGAGAAAAGGACGACTCTATATATAGAGAGAGAGAGAGAGACGAGAGTGATAATTGAAGACTTGGGCAGAGATTGAAGCAATGGGTAGAAAGCTGACTCATGAAACAAATCACAACACAGTCACTATATATAAATAACAAATGTGTGATGGCCCCTTTATTTTACATTTTTTTTAAAAATTTTCTTATGAAATTACATGATAGCGTATAAGCGTAACTTCTGAGAAATTTCCAAAAAATGATAAACCAGCAACCACTCCCGACAAAAATGAGTATTTAAATCCCATTTAAATACACTTAAAATTATTTAACCCTAAAAAATCTATTAACACTTTAAAATAATATAAAGATGATAAGTATTAAATTGAGATTTTAAAATGTTGAACTTTTTATCATTTTGCCCTTCAACTATTTCTTACAAAAAAAGAATTTTGCCCCCCGGTCGGAGCACCACTGTCGGCAAGCCGGCCTGCATTGGTCGCCGCGTGACCTCCTGTCGGTCGTGGTAGGAGCTTTGGCCGGGGGGCTTTTTTAGGGGGGTGTATTTTTTTTTTTCTAAAAAATAGTGATTGAGGATGGTAAGGGTGGGATCGGATCGAACCCATCCCACCCCTTTACCAAAGGAGCACGGTGGTCATTGGACCATCAAAGCTCCTTTGATATATATATGCATTACTAAATATATATAATATAAATAAAGGCATAATGGCTTTAACAAAATCAGTAATGAAAATAACATAATCCATAATTGTGTATATTTATGTATTACTCGTTTAATCAATACCATTATGGATTCTGTTATTTCCATTACTGAATTTATCAAAGTCATTACTGATTTTGTTAAAGCCGTTATGCTCTTATTATATTACTTGTTTAGTTAATACCATTACAGATTTTATTATTTCCATTACTTATTAGTTATTACACATTTTTGCTGAATGTTATTACAACTCCATATCTTATTTAACAATTTTGTCCCTATAATAATTTGAAAAAGAAATTAATTGTCAAGATTTTCAAGTTTGTCTACAAAAAGATTTTCTTAGTAAATCAGTTCAAATTACAGAAGCCCATGGGGCCAAAATGTCTGATTATTTCCATATTCAATGTGAACACGAGGCCAGTATTCCACGCGTTTATTTGTTAATTAGTACTTTTATCCACCATGACACGATTGGGGTCTCTCTCATTTTGAATAAGCAATTAATCTGAGCAACAACCCATCGTGCTAGTTGGGTTCTGAAGAAGAAACGCGGAATTTGATCCAATTATGCAATTACACGGAAGCCCTACTATTCATAAATAATATTTCAATTTAATATGAAAATATTTAGCTCAGGAATTATCAGTTATCCATTAATTAATGTTCACTGTTTTTTCATAAGAGTACTGCAAACACGCAATGTGGGTTGAGAACTGACAACTTGACTTGAGAAAGGTATGGTCAACACGGAGGCAATTTTGGGAACGACAATAATAGAGTTGCTGTTGGAGTTTTAAAGTAGTTTCTCAGTGATTAATGATATATAAAATAAATATGCTCAATTTATATAGATACGTTTCTTTAGAATTTCAAAAATATTCTAAACATACACCATGGTTCCCGGACCCGGACCGGACTGGCCGGTCCGGACCGGAAACTGCCGAACCGGTCGCTAGACCGGTCCGGTTCCCGGTCCGGTCCGGGTCCCAATTTAAAAAGAAAAAAAAATTTTTTAACTTTTTCTTTTAGAATTTCATACTATAAACCTAAAATTTTCAATTACTCACCGGTTTGGTCCCGGTTTAGCTTCGGTTTGACCCCGGTTTGATCCACTGACCCTTAACCCAGTACCCCGACCGGTTCAATACCCGGTCCGAGTTTTAATACCTTGACATACACATTATTTAGTGTTCACCTTCCTTTTTTAAAAGTAACCCCAGTACGGACTAATTAAACATCGGTTTTACAAAAAAAAAAACCCGCCATTTTGTATATATAGAGTCATGAATCTAATATGAGAGGATAAAAAATATGTGTTTGCATTGAAAATTGGTTAATCACATTGACTAAAAACTATTATTTAGACCGTTAAGTTTTGTCCAGAATATTTAACGTGTTAATAGGGTTAACTATTTGGATCCTTGTCTTGTAATCTTAATAATATATTAACCTCAAAGCCTAACATATTAATTTCATGATTTGTTTTCCATTTGGGTTATCACATTGACCTCGAAGCCTAACATATTGATTTCATGGTTTTTACATAACAGTCATCTGTAGCTTCATTAACGTGTTAACTAAAACGCATTAATTATGCCCTAAGCACCTGGTCTTAAACGTCATCAGTAATTTAATTGACGCGTTAACTAAATTTTGGATTATTATTCCACTTCTAATGATTTTCCCAGCACGTTAGTCATTCCAGCTCCCTTATAAAATGTATGTGTGGTCCTCACTTTTTTGCGTTTTATTTTTCAGTTTTCTTATAAAATTAAATACCATAACTTCTAAGAATTTTCCAAGAAACCACTGACCTTTGATTTTTTTTCAAATTCTTTTTATTTTTTGCTGGAAATTATATTTCTCAAATTCTGAGGCGTTGTGAGGATTTTTTTCTTTTTGTGAGAAAGTTAAGTCCTTCTTGAATAGAACAAAACATAAATCATTATGTTAATAAAAAAAACGTACAGATTCGTTATTTAATTATTAGGGAGTGAGATGGATTTATAAAAAATATATTATATTCCCTCTTGTCCACAACATAAATCATTTCTAAAAATGATTTTTAAATGTACAATATAGGTCATTTACAGAATAATAATTAATACTTATTTAACAATTTTATCTATGTAATTAATATTTACATGTGACTAATGTCTTTTTTCTCTCCTTCTAGAGTGAGGGAGGCCCCGCACACAATTTTAGCATCAAATTTGTATTCTTTTTCCCTCCTTCTCATCTCATTTAAGTAAGATGGGTAAAACTGAAAAAAAAATCAATTTAATTAAGATAGATTAAGGGTATGTTCGGATTAACTTTTGGATAATAGTTTTTGGAGAAAAAAAAGGAGAACAACTTCTGAAAAATAGATTCTGAGCAGAATAGATTATGAAAAAAAAAATGATTTTAATAAAATGAGAGTTAGGTATTGTGATTAGAATAACTTTTTTTTATGTGTGGGGCCCACATAATGATAAATGACCAATGAAAGAGAAAGGATGGGCCCACATAAGGAAAAATGATTAATGAGAGAGAGAGGGTGAGACCCACACAAGAAAAAAAGCAAAAAAAAAAAAAAAAAGCTTTTTCCAAAACCTAGGTTTGAGACCAAAATCTAGGTTTGAAAAAATTTTGAGTGTTCGTTAATCAAACCATAGTTTTGAATCAAAACCTAAGTTTTGATTGGTATGCTGAATACACACTAAATGAGTTAACTCTTGTTTCTTAATTCATAGATGAGTTGAAAGTAACTTATATTATAGATCGGATGAAGTGTATATATACACACACAGGGATTTGAAAAAGAAATTCATTATCAAGATTTTCAAGTTTGTCTTCAAAAAGATTTTCTTAATAAATCAGTCCAAATTACAGAAGCTCATGGGACCAAAGTGTCTGATTATTTCCATAATCAATGTGAACACGAGGCCAATATTTCTTCGCATTTATTTGTTGATTAGTACTTTTTCCCCCATGACACGATTGGGGTCTCTCTCATTTTGAATAAGCAATCTGAATGACAACCCATCGTACAACTTGGGTTCTGAAGAAGAAACGCGGAATTTGATCCAATTATGCAATTACACGGAAGCCCCACTATTCATAAATAATATTTCAATTTAATATGAAAATATTTACCTCAGGAATTATCAATTATCCATTAATTAATGTTCACTCTTTTTTCATAAGAGTACTGCAATACGAAACAAATTAAAATAAACCTTAGCTTTAAAAAAGACCGAGCCATTTTGTACATAATTATAACACTAATAAAATATCAACATTAAAATAATAAAATTGAAATATAGAAGCCTGCGTGAGGAATTTCCGAGAAAGAACAATGCACCAATATGATAGTAGTTGTGAAGAAGAAACGCTGAAGAGGAAGAAAAGTTATGCTTAGCCCAAAAAGTCCAAGTCTACCATTGCCCCCAAGAAAAGGAAAGTTCTATACTTCTATAGTCTATTTATGTAACATATGTAGACCCGGTCTACTTTTTAATAAATGATATTTTAATTTAATATGAAAAGAATTATCTATTCTGGAAAAATTAAAAAAAGAAAAGAATTATCTTAGGAATTATGCATTATTTAATGTTCTTCCCTTTTTTAATAGGAATACTGCATTAAGACGGAAATAATTAAACAATAGTTTTAGAAAAGACCCACGGATTTTAGTTTATATGAAATAATTGAGTTATCACATTCACTGCCAAGAATTTTTCCAAAGAAACCTCGGAACCACAAATGCAAAATAACAGAAGTTTAAAAGTTTTTTGAGGAATTTTTGTTTTATATTTAAGAATTGATTGGCTGTGAAGAAAGAACTCAGAATTTGATGAAAAGTATGCTTAACTCGAAAAGTTCAAGTTTGCCATCGCCCATAAGAAAAGTAAACGTCGATCTATGTCACAACACGGAATACTCCAATTATCCGTTATTTATCGTCTACCTTTTCTTATAAATAGGAGATAATTAAACAAAAATGGCTTCAGCAGCCGGATATTATGAAATACTGACTTATTGTTAATGATTTATTATATTTGATTTGTTTTATTATCTTCAACATATTTGTCAAAGAACAGGTTTATACGTACGCACACAAGGGTTCTAAAATCCAAATACAATGCCTAGGAATTAAAGATGTCCAATACAAGACAAGTTAATTGATGAGCTTAAGTGACGAGAAGAACATACATGGCATTAGTCGGGATAAAGAAACACAAATAAAGGTGATGCAAGTTCATAATTATAAAAGCCTAAAACCAACGAAAAATTGTTGCATATTATTTTGTGTAGCATCATGTTATTTTTGCTCTGATTAATAAAACTTGATTTCAAGTGCACTTACAAAACTCTTGTAGAGTAAAATTCCGATTGAAATGAACGACAGTGAAGGCTAGAAGATAAATAGATAAAATTTAGATTAATTTGCTTATATCTATTAATTAGGTCGACTTATCTAGTTACCTTTGTTATTTTACTATTGTTAATTGTGAAAATGTGTATATGCATTAGAAAATTTACTTATAAACTTGACCTAACGGTAAAAATAAGCAATTTCACCTAAATGTAGGCACCATCGTAATAAACTTGGAATGTGGGGGTGAGAACTGAGAAATTGATTTGGGAAAGGATGGTCAACACGGAGGTAATATGGAAAAAACAATACTCCATCCGGTCTTAAATATAGGAGGGAGTTGATTTTCTTTGGATAAATTAAGGAAGCTAAATAAGTTATTTAATTATATCATATGTTGTATATTATTAGATTATATATCAGTTTATTAGTCAAAATAATTAGTTTGGAAGAAAAAATATAAATATAAATACTCTAAGCTAATTTAATTAGCTTCATTAATCTCTCAAAAAAAATAATTTTATCTTATATTTAGGATCGGATGGAGTAATAAACTATTGCCATTATTTAGTGTTTAATTACCTTCCTTTGTTTAAAATTGTCATGAAATAATAAGATCACGTTCTTCAGACAATAGCCACGGCAGTCCAAAAGCATGCAAGGCATACAATTTTTTTTTTTAAAAAAATTGAATTTCATTTTAAAATAATATTCATAAGACCAAATAATTTGACAGTCTTCCAAGAAATGAATAATTCCACATTTTCAAATTTATTCAAGCCAAGCAACAATCAGAACAATGCTCTCTATCGGTAAATTTTTCTAGCTAGCCCAACTACTTAAACTTTTTTTTTTTTCGCCAATAGCCCAACTACTTAAACAAACATTAAAAGTACCCCTTTTTGTGAAATGAACATAATGAAGTACTTTTATCAAAATGAATGACAAAAAAAAAAAAAAACAGCCTTTTCTCCATTCAGGTCAAAAATAAATAAATAAATAAATAAAATCTGTCCATCTATTGTCAACATGCTTCTTGTGCTTCTCTCGAATGGTTGGCTCAGAAAAATGGGGACTATGCCATAAAGGCTAACAGAGTGTCGTGCAAAATGAGCTGCGATTCAGAAATAATAAAGTATATTAATCACAAATTATTCAATAAAAATGGGTGAAAATAACTGCTGCTAACTCGGCGTTCCTCTGTTTTTAATTTGAAATAGTTTAGCAGAGACATATATTTTTCACACAAATAAAAATCGCAATTGACTAATGAAGTATTCATAAATTAAAGAGAAATGCATCAATATTCTTCTTCTAAGAATAAAAATGCCTGTTACAAATTGCCACGTCATTGCTCGTCATTTACGCTGTCATTGTAGATTCCTATCTCCTTTCCTTTGGCATCTTCCGTTGTCTTCAAAGCTTTCTGGAACTTGTTCAACAATATTGTTGGAAGTCACATTTCCCTGTTGCTAAAATTCTCGAATCCAAACATGAACCAATAATTTAATTTGTTTAAAATCTTATGTACAGTTTCATGAAATATACATGTTTGTTGCTACCTTGGTGACTAGCAGACTCATCAAAAAAGCGTGCTTCCCAACGACAACAAGGACAAGAGCAGAAAAACTTGCCACCTTCAATTTTAAAACCTGTTAATTAGTTACGTTTGTTGTTTCGGTTTAGATAGAGATTTGCATATCAATTAAATAGAGCTTGGTGTCATTATATATACCCCTGAAAGTGAAGCTAGCCCAATTCTGCTTAAAATTTGTGCTATTATATTTTGTGACTAATATTTTACATAAATAGCCGTCTAGTTTATGCAGAGACGAACTGAGATTTACAACGGGAAGAGGTTGAGGAAATGACAACAATCAATATGTAATACCTCTGGTCTTAAGTAAAAGTCCCAATTAATTTTTTTAATGAGATTAAGAAAGTTAATTAAATTACTTTAAAGTATTTATATTCATCGTTTTTCTTCAAATTAATTTACCTAACCTATAAACTGATATATAATATAATAATACACAACATATGATATGATAAATTAACTTATTTAACTTCCTTAATCTCTTCAAAAAAAAGTCAACTATGTCTTATATTTAATACCGTAGGGAATAATTTGTAAGACTTTGACAAATCCCTATTTTATTATATATTTTCATATTTTATTTGGAGATTTTGTCATGATAATTGAGCTTTAAATGTCTCTTTTATAATTAATTGTGATTAAATATGTTTAAATGAAATTAAGGTTGAAAAAGGATAAAAATGTCATATATTTTTTGATTTGCATTAATTGTTTAATTTTTGGAATATAAGGTATTATAATATGGGTTTATTTTATTTGCCTATCAATTTTGTAAAAGTTACAGAATTAACCCAAAATTTTTAGGAAATCAAATTGATGGAGGAATGAATCAGAGGCAATTGCAGAAAAGGGCCTATAATTTTTGAGAATTATAGTTTTACCCAAAAAGGTTTCAAATTCACATTCCACTCCCTCCTAGAAAAGATTTCAATTGTTTAATTTTAGTCCCTTAGCCAAAACGTGCGTTTTGACCAAGGGTTAGGGGAGACACGGAAGCTGAAGGAGGGAGCTAGAGACTTTAATATTGCAGAGAGCTTCCACGATATAGAGGCAGCAGCCACGAGAATCAGGGAGCTAAGATCTCCACCTTCATTTCCTTCGCTTTCTTCTTCTTCTCTCGCCAGCGTCGTCATCCACCACCACAGGCCACCGACGAGCATCATCCACAGCTGCGGCAGAGAAACATATTGGAGCTGGGGCCGAAACCAGCCTTGGCGAGGAACAGAGCTTAGAGGAGGGAGCATGCGAGACGAGAGCTGAGAGTGAGCTAGAGGCCTCCTTCTTCGAACTCTCATTTCCGGCGTTGTTGCACTTCTCCACCACACCGCCACCTCCGTCCTTCCACAATCAACAGAGAGGAAGGTCGAATCTGAAGCTCTATACGGAGGCGCCATTCAGAGGATTAGAGTGGAGCAATCACAGAGTTCACAGAGCTTAGACGCCACCACCATTCACTTCCACCGGACTTCATCGTCCTCCATCGCTGTGCTTCCCCTGTTTCTGAAATCACCACAACCCGTGGCTTCTCTGTCTCTTGATTCATATTCAACACCAACATCTCTTATTTCAGTATTAATCGGTTACTTAAATTGGTATTCTATATGTCGGGAATTGGAAGTGTGTGGTATAGCTGTGTTGATGGATGGCAGTGGCTAATTTTCATAATCCGTTGTAGCAAGAGGCAATGACATAATTCCCTCCGCGTGAGGGCCATTTTTTTCTCTCCTCCAGTGAGAGCTTCTGGTTTTCTCCTTCGTCGGAGCGACTACCTTTTCTGATCGGAGCGTTGTGCTCCGGCGAACACGGGTACTCTCTTCTTCTCACAGATTTACTACCGTCGTCGGTTTATCCTGCGTATTTGGTTCTCTGTTTTCCGTTTCTCAGCGTCTTTTCATTTTTCTATATCTGTGGTTGTGGGTCCAATCGGATACTTTTCCAGTCCGATCTAGTGTTGTTTTGTTGCATTATGGAGGTTACTACGATAGATCTGAACGAATGTGCTTTGGATTGGGACGATGAAGAATCGAAGATTGGGGGTTTTGGTCTTATTGGTAAGCTGGTGTCGTACCGTCCAATTAATCGCACTACGTTTAGGAAATCCATAGCTAGAAGCTGGAATGTTAGGGGTAAACTGGAAATTGGGTCCCTCGATGATAATGTATACACATTCCAGTTTGAGGATAAGCAAGAACATGATCGTATTCGGGATAGTCCATGGGCTGTGGATGGACTTCTACTCAATTTACGTCCATGGTCGCCGGTTCTTACGGTAAAGGAAGTCTTGTCTAGTAAATGTGTTTATTGGGTCCAGGCACATGAGCTGCCTCCAAAAATTATGACAAGGAAAAATATTGTGAAGATTGGCAGTGTGGTGGGAGAGGTTATTTGCTTTGAAGACCCTAAGATTGATGATATGCTTTTTCGTGATTTTGCAAGAATCCGAGTTGAGGTTGATCTCACTAAGCCGTTGACTGCTGGAGTCTGGGTTTCGAGACCAGATTTGGAGAAGCTATGGATAGCCTTTAAATATGAGAAGCTTCAAGGTGTCTGTTATAATTGTGGCCGTGTTGGGCATGATTATCGCGTCTGTGACAGTGAGAAAGTCATGTCATGATCCTTCTAAGCCTATGTTTACGGCAGACTTATGGGCAAATCCAGTTAAAACAGTTTCTACGGTGGTGATGATTAGAGAAGGCGAGTATGCATCAGTCCAGATGACCTCGGCCAGAGAGAGCTCGTCATCCAGGAAGAGTGGGGAGGAGGATGGTTCTCGTGTAGGGGAGAAGGGTGTAGGTCTTTTGTTAAGAAGGGAAGGGAAAGATAGTGTTAAATTATCAGAAGATGGTTCAGCAAATGGAGTTCTGGGAGGGTTAGACATTGATATGGATTATGAAGATGTTACAAGTCCAGTTAAAAACAAAGCTCTTGTCCTGAAGGAAGATAGCATGATTCGAGAGGTTGGCTCTATGCTTAGCAAAACTGAGTCAGAAATGGTCCAAGTCAAACATCCAAATATGGCTATGGCAGGGCCAAGTCAATGGTTTAGGCGTATAACTGGTGATTGTCGCAAGGCTTTATTCACAACTGTAGAGGATAAACCAGTACTAGCAGTCTCAGAGCCTTATATTGTAGAGTTACCTGAGGATAAGGAGCCAGGAAGACTGAGTTTACCAGTACGTAAGTTCACCAGAATTATAAGACAGCCTGTCCTACAACTCACATATGAGAAAGCATTGGTTCAGAAGTTTGAGAAGGTAAATTTGAAGAGGGCTATGGATGAATTAGAGGAAAGAGGAGGTATAAAGAAGCAGAAGGCTGCTCAGCCACAGTTTAAAGTAGAAGTGCAAGAGGGTGGTGTTACATTTGCTAAAGGGAAAGAAGGGCTTTCTAAGTTAGAGAAACAGAGAAATAAGAAAACAAATAGTGGAGAATGAGTTAGAACTCTGGGCTGATTGAGATACCAATTATGGAGGTAAATGAGTTTAACATCAAGAAGTGGTCAGGGATTTCTGTGTCTCAGAACTTTATTTTTGCTGCTGAAGGGCATGGTGGTCAGCCTCAAATGGCCACCAAGTCGCCATGAGCCTTTTAAGCTGGAACTGTCAAGGGTTAAGGTCTCCCTTGACAGGCAGAAATCTACGATTTCTGTGTAAGAAACATAAACCCTCTCTGGTGTTTTTGATGGAAACCAGAGTAAATATGAACAAAGTAGAATAGTGCAGAAAGAGTGTACAGTTGAACTACAAATTTTATGTTGAACTGGTGGGTATTGGCGGTGGATTAGTGGTATGGTGGAAAAATGATGTGCAAGTTGAAGTGCTGCAAGCTGATTCTAATTTCATTCATCTCAAGATAACAGCAGGTTTGATGCCCTTTCAAGGTTTCTGACGTTGGTTTATGGTCCTCTAAAGGATCAACAGAGAAGTACATGGTGGAGAAAGCTGAAGAGTCTAAATCCTGGTGGGACAACCCCATAGCTTTGTATGGGAGATTTCAACAAGCTGTTATATGATTTTGAGAAGGTGGGAGTTAGAACTCTCTCTCTCTGAAATCTTTTGGGGATTTTCAAGAATTTATGTCACAATGTGAAATGGATGATTTGGGGTCGAAAGGTTTGAGGTTCACATGGTCAAACAATAGACTGGATGCTGATAATATTCAAGAACGACTTGACCTTGCTGTTAGCAATGGTTGTTGGCGTGATCTCTGTCCAGCTGCACAAGTAAGTAATTTAGAACCTTTAGGTTCTAATCATTTACCTTTACTTCTTGAATTGATGTATTCTAGTTTCAAATGTGCTAATTGGATTGATCATAAGGATTATGAACTTCTTATTGAGGGAAATTGGAATAGGGGGATCAGTGGATAGGGACACTGTGGACTGTTTTAGGCAGAATTTGGATAGGATTAGGAGAATTCTGATTGACTGGAGCAAAAAGGAATTCCTTAATAATAATAGGCTTTTGGCTGACTTGTTGAAGGACTTCTGGGAGTGTTATGATCAGGAGTGGACTGCTGAAAATGCTACAAGAGCTAAGGATTTAGGGGCTAAAATAGAAGAGATATGGGCAAGAGAAGAGAAGTACTGGTTCAAAAAGTGAGAGTGAATTGGTTAAAGTGGGGGGATGGTAACTAAGTTTTTCCATGCTACAGCTGCCCAACATAGAAGACGGAATAAGATTGTGAGACTAAAAACTGACCTAGGGGTTTGGATAGATAATTTGAATGAGATTAGCCACTCATTTGCTAGTTTTTATAAGAATCTTTTTGCTAGAAGTGTCACTGGGCAGACTCATTCTGTTCTGGATTATGTGTTACCTGTGATTTCTGAAGAGGATAATAATAGGCTACTTTTACCAATCTCGGAGGAAGAAATTAAGGTGGCAGTCCATGACTTAGGAGGCCTAAAAGCACCAGGACCTGATGGCTTTCCAGGATTGTTCTATCACCATTCTTGGGCTCAAGTTAAGGAGCAAAAATGTCAGGTAGTACAATCTTGCTTTAATCATGAGTCTAGCATTAGTAGTCTTAATGATACTGATCTAGTTCTTATTCCAAAGGTGGATTCTCCTGAAATTGTGGGGCATCTTCGCCCAATCAGTTTGTGTAATTTCAGTTATAAAGTGTTTTCTAAAGTCCTAAGTAATAAAATGAGGCCTATTATGAGTAGAGTAGTCACTGAACAGTAGAAAGCCTTTGTGCCAGATAGACTTATTCAGGATAATATCTTCATAGTACATGAGGCTTTTCATTATCTAAAGAATAAGACAGGGAATAAGTTTGAAGTTGCAGTCAAGTTAGATATAAATAAGGCTTATGATAGGGTGGAATGGGGTTTTCTAGAGTTGGTGCTTTTAAAAATGAACTTTCATCCAAGGTGGGTTAAAAACATTATGGATTGTGTCACATCAGTCCGTTTTAATCTTCGAGTTGAAGGAAGAAAGAATGAAGAATTCCATCCCAGATATGGCCTTAGGAAAGGTGACCCACTATCTCCCTATTTGTTCATTCTTGTTGTAGATGTTCTATCTAAGATGATTACTAGTCATGTTGATAGGAAAGATCTTATTGGAATCAAGTTAGCCAACAAGTGTCCTATACTCTCTCACTGTTTGTTTACTGATGACTCAATATTCTTCCTTAGAGCAACTAGGAAAAATTGTATTATTTTTAAAACCTTGCTGGAGGATTACTGTAATGCATCAGGTCAACGGATTAATGTAGAGAAATCTTGTATTTTTGCCTCCAAAAATTCTCCTGAGGAGGTACAGTCTATAGTTAAGCAGATCCTAGGATTTGATTTGGCAAAGTCTCCTGGTAAATACTTAGGTCTCCCAATTCTGTGGGGTCAGTCTAAAGTTGAAGCTCTAGCTTGTGTGAGAGACAAGTTAAGGAAGAAAGTGTTGGGATGGAATAAAAATTTTCTTTCTCATGCTGGTAGGGAAGTCTTAGTTAAGGCAGTTGCAAATGCTATTCCTACTTACTCGATGTCTTGTTTCCTTTATCCAAAGAAAACTTGTCAAAAGTTGGATAGCATAATATCCAATTTTTGGTGGGGTGGTTCAGAGAATAAGAAGAAAATACATTGGAAAGCATGGGATACCTTAACTAGGAGAAAACAGGATGGAGGTTTAGGTTTTAAGGATTTCCAAAACTATAATTTGGCCTTAATTGGGAAGCAATACTGGTGCTTAATGAGTAGGCCTGAGGACTATTGGGCCAAAATGATAAAAGGGATCTACTTTCCTAATGGTTCTTTTTTAAGGGATCTACTTATTGTGACATATTTGTTGGCTTGAAAGGAAATAAAGAAGCCTTGCTAGAGTGGTTGCAGGAACATGCTTACAATAGCCTACATCTTCAGATTGCCCCGAAGCCCTGAACTCCACTTCATGTTACTTTTGAAAACTTGGTCATGTGTAGTTATATCAATATGCCTGACTTTATGTATGTTACTTTTGAAAACTTTGTCATATGTAGTTATATCGGTATGCCTGACTTTATGTATGTTTTGATAGTACTTATGTTAGATGACGCAGCTATATGTTAAGCCAGTTGTGAATGTTACTAACTTCTGCTGTATGATGTGAATTTACTTGCACATTTTATAGTCGTATTTGATTTCATACAATCTTCGCAAAAACACAGGTTATATCGTCTATGGCAAGTTCGAGTGGTGCAAATATGTCGGAGCAAATAGAGGAAGTACGATTGTCTCGTGCAGATAGAAGGTCTCTGCTCATATCCCTTTTAGATGAAGAGTTGACAGAGTATGAACACATAGCTGCGTTGATGGCTCAATATCTTGTGCCTTATATTTACAAAGAGCCATGCAGAACTAGCAAGCAAACAGGTGCACAGTGGGTGCAAGAGGTATTGGAAGGGCATGATGGAATTTGTCATGAAAATTTCTGAGTGGAAAAACGTGTCTTCTTTCTTTTATGCTCAAAATTGGTAGAACATAGGTTACGGCGAACTAGGTATATTGGAATTGAACAAATAGTTGCCATGTTCTTATATACAGTTGGACATGCACAAGGAAATAGAATCCTACAAGAACGATTTCAGCATTCTGGAGAAACCGTTAGTAGGATCTTCCACATGGTTTTAAATACTTGTGTCAAGCTATCGACAAAAATTATCAAACCGGTTGATCCCGAGTTCCGTCATTGTTACCCAAAAATAAGCAATGATCGGCGATATTACCCCTATTTTCAGGATGCAATAGAAGCAATTGATGGAACTCACATCAAGTGTGTGGTCAGTTAGTCTGGGCGGGAGAGATATATCGGGAGAAAGGGATATCTGACACAGAATATCATGACCATATGTGATTGGGATATGTGCTTCACTTTTGTGTTGGCAAGGTGGGAGGGAATTGAACATGATGCTCGTGTCTTTCAAACTACTATCTCTACTTTATCTATGAATTATCCTCATCCACCTCAAGGTATATATCCAACACCCAATTGATACATTGTGTCTTTTTCCCCCTCACATTTTCTATAATTTTACAGTATAAATACAAATTCCATCTATTTATCAGGGAAATATTATTTGGTCGATGCTAGCTATCCAACACCTGTTGGATATCTTGGTCTGTATAGACGTGAGCGTTATCATCTTCCAGACTTCAGGCGACGCAAGGGATTTGCAAATCCCAACGAGATGTTCAATTATTATCATTCAAGTTTGCGGACTACTATAGAAAGGACGTTTGGAGTCTGGAAGCATAGGTTTCAGCTCTTGGGGGAAATGAAGTCATATAGCTTTGAAACATAAGTCTACATAGTTTGTGTGACAATGGCTATACATAATCTTATCCGGAGAAATTCCCAAACAGACATGGATTTTTGAGAAGCTGAACAAGGAAATATACCTGATCAAGATACTAATGATCCGATTGATGTCACATCAACTATCCGTAGATTATCGTCAACACAAATGAATCATGTTCGTGACACAATCAGAGACCAACTTGTTAGGGGTAAATGATCCAATAATGAGACATTTCATGTATGCATTCTAATTTAGATATAAATTTATCCATTTTTAATTGAAGTGGCTTTAGTATATTTTTCTTTTTCTTTTCAATAATAATTGAAATTTTATTATTTTATCAAATTTTATTTATATTTTTTCACTTCAATTATCACAATATATACAACTAATATGTATATAAAGTATTCAATAAGATTCATGCCCTTTTCAGTCATTTTTTTTTATCTAAATGGACTTTTCAAACACCAATCCAAACACTTTTAAGGTTAGAAAAAAATTCATTTTCTCTACCACCAATTCAAACACAAATCACTTCTACATTCTGACTTTTTTTTATCTGACTTTTCTAAAAATCAGATAGCAAAAAAAGCTACTTTTCTACCGCTAATCCAAACAGACACTAAACTACTCCGAGAGCGACAATAGCCTCGAGTCGACTCATAAAAAATGGGTCTCTCTTTGAAACATTTCCACTTCACTGCGCCTTACGCGTATTACTTACTGGCTTCACCGGTAAAAAAAGTCTCAACTAACCACCCTATCAACTTCCTCCCTACTTAATTTATTTATTATTAGATTGATTTTTAATAGTTGAGATTTTATACTATGTTAAAAATATTGTTGTAATATTAAATGATAACAATGTTTTTATAAAATACATCTGAACAATTAAAAGTCAATCCAATAATAAATAAATTAAGTGAAGGGAATGGTTAGCAAAGAGATTCCGAGATCATCAAGGGCTCGTTAAGTGAAGTGTGATGGATGGATGGATTGGATGCAGGAAGGCACAAAGTCCTGTTCCGTCTCATCTCTACAGGCAATTTTTCCCTTTAAAAAAAACAAAATAGGAAACAAAAATCGTATGGACGTTTTTCCCTCAGAAAAATTGGGGAAAATTCCGGTTGAAAATTTTATAATGGGAGACTCTTCCCCAATTTTCCCTTTCCTTTTCACAAATTTGTGCTCAGGTTCAAAAAATTTTCTGTACCATCGTTTACAAGAAGCTCTTGTTTTCATAAATTCTGAAGTGTTGTGAGAGTTTTTATTTCGGGAGGATTTCATTGTACTCCCACATAAATAAATAATATTTTAATTTAATATGAAAAGACTTGGTTAAAGAATTATCCATCCATCGGAAGCATCTTGAACATATTTGTTGATAACTGCGCCCATATATGCCTCGCGTGAGATAAGCTATATCACTCTAGTTTTATTTATAAGTCCCTTTTAATTAATTCTCATATATAAAAAAGAGTTAGTTAACTCATTAGCTATGGGCTAAATTTCTAATTTCGCCCTTATCTATGATTGGTTCCAAAAATCAACATGAATAAATTCCTTTTGTTTATTGCAATTAATAGGGATAAAAAAAGTAAAAAATGCATTTACTACCTTGAAAATCGATTTATAAATAAGACCAAAGTTTTTTTTATCAAAAAGGACTTATAAATAGAACCAGAATGATATATAATAGCATACATGTGTGTTTAAATTAGCTTTTAAAATATGGCTTGTGGATAAAAAGTTAAAAAAGTAATTTCAGATAATAGATTTTTCTTATTATCTTCTGAAAAGGTAAAAAAAAAAAAAAAAAAAGCTTATGAAATATCATGGTTTTGAATCCTTAAACTATGGTTTTCAGTCAAAATCATAGTTCTGAAAAATTTAACAAGTGTTTGAGTAACTTAATGCAAACCATAATTTTTAAGAAAAAAGTACTTCAACCGTTTTTTCTCAAGTGTTTGGGAATTTTTTTTCAAGCATGGTCTTGACTTCAAAATTGTTTTTTTTATTGTTATGCAAGCACACATATGTTCCAGGTAAAAAAAAAAAAAAGAACAATATTCTATATGTTTGCCTAAATTGAACTCAACAAAAGCCCAAACTTATTAGTCAAGGACAATTATATCCTGTTGTATTTTAAAGCCAAGACTTTTCAACGGGTAAACCTACTTGACAAAAATATCCGTGAAGATACGTTGGAAATATTCCGAACCCAAAATAGAAAACTTGGTGCTTGTTTGGTAAACTATAAAAAACACTTTTTTAAACACTTTTTCATAAGTCAAAAGAAAACTCTTCTCACATACTTCCCTTATAAATTATAAATACACTTATAAAAAGCTAAGACAAATAGAATCTTAATCCAAAGATAAGCTATACATATAACAAACATACTTGCAAAACTCCTATTGAAATGAACAATACTGAAAGCTAGAGGATAACTAAATCCAAGTATTTTGCGTCCAAGATAACTTATTTACATATTTAGCTTCCCAACATCCTCATTACAAAGCATGTTTCATTATGTGTGTCATGAAGCATAGCTAAATTAGCAATTAAATATCTTGCTTTGGCTTACAGCTCAATTCTGAGTAATGGCCACCCATTAGTTGCAAAATCTCACGCCACAAATCTTCTGACGAATATGAGGAAGCTTCGCAAAGCAAACTTGAGCTACATGCAACTACATACCAATAATTTGATTCAATCTTCTCGCTCAACTGATCTAGCTGCCATCCTGCATAACCAACGAAGAATCTAAAATCCTGCAGCTTTTGTATCCCCTTCTTCACCAGCACTGCCGCTTCAACCAAACTATTTCTAGCTCCAAAGCATAGGTCGAGGACCACCACTTCGAATCCCGGTAGCTTCAACTTCTCTTTTGTTCCCAGCAAAAACTTGCTTGCCTCAAGAGGTCCCCCAAAATGCAAGGGACAGTCAGAGAAAGTGGTTGCTAGATCAAGATTAGTAGGATTTATGTTCTTGATCCTTTTTGCGGAGTGGGTGACTGATGATAACTCCAAAAGGCCCTTCTTGTGGGTGCCTAGTTCTAGATCTCAGAAGCAGAACAGCACTTCTTTCAAATGTGCGCATACCATCAAGCTTTTCTGTTGCAACAAGTACACAACCAGTCTCAGGTACCAGAATAAGGTGAGCCCACTTTGCGCCAAGTGGTTTGGAACTGTGCAATGTCCCACCTTGATTGTGACCATTGGATTCTACTACTTCTTTCTATTAATCAAGTGAGTACTTTAAGATATAATAAAGCACAACCAAAGGTAGCACTTATTACTTCTTACATATGCACTAATTATAAATTGTCGATTTCTCATAAAGAGAGTTTAGTAATTCAACAAGTCAGCAAGTGTATAATATAGAAAATTCTAACTTTTGAGAAGTTTAATAATAAGAGGACAGACAAAAGCAAGTTGTAGCCTCAACTAATTCATGGCCCCCAAATAGATGACATTATTTTGCAAATCAATCAAAAAGACATCATCTTGCAACTGTCATGCACGAAGAACAAGGAAATAACCATAACTTTTGGAGCAAGGAGACTTGTGTGTTTGGCATCACTTATTTTTGGGCAACAAGTCCTTATTACGTAAGTCGAGATAAAACTCCCCTCACATACTTACCTCGTATAAAGTAAATCACGATTTATAAGCACTTATAAGTCAAAAATAAGCTATCCCGGACGAGCACAAATACATTACCTAAGAATGCATGAAACATGACTTGGAATGCTCTTGTTAGCTACTAAACTATCTACGACTCAAGCAAAAATGCAATCATTTTTATATTTTAATTTCTGAGCATACATTTTTCAAAAATCAAAATCTCCTTTAACAAAAAAGGGGGAGAATGACATCTAGGTATCATTAAAATAGGCATATGACAGAGTGGTCCCACAAAATGCCCTGATACAAGTAAAGTCCCAAGGGACTTGAATGGAATTAAAATTTACCAAAAAAATATACACGAGGTTCCTCATTGTGCATGTGTGTGTTTTCAGATTTCAGACTAGCTCTTTCCAACGCATGTTTCAATCTAGAATATAACAAATGTTCTCAAATGTAAATACAGTTTCAAAACTCATAAAATCAAAATTATCAAAACAAGGATGCAGGAGCTACAGAAAAAGCCAACAGAGAGATGACAGCTTAACATGCTTTCAAGGAAAATATATTACCAGCTCATCTCTGAAGAGCTCTGCTCGAAATTCTCTTCAGTCCAAATTAGCACGATCAGATTTCCCAGAATCCATGTCTGATTTGGTGCCATCAGAGGTATTGTTACCTCCAACACCATCTCCTTCGGGGATAGACCGCTCACCATCTCCTGTAGTGAACAAGTATATCCATAAATGGGGACAAGATTCTACTCATAAGATCCAATGAAATCATAGTTATAAAATCTTCCATAGGAAATTCTCATATTTGTTATCTCGATCATGTGTCAATGAATTAATATATACTCTTTCATTGGTCCGAAATCATGAAAATTTTACAACAGGTCATTTAGAATTTGAAGGTTCAATCCTTATGGAAGGAATTAACGCCTTGTCACATTGGGGAGTTTTTTAAAGTATGAATTAATTGTGGTTCTCATTTTTTTGTTTTTTCTGTAAATTAAAACAAAGCTGCATAAATTATCATGCTTAACAGCTAAACAAGTTGGGAGCAGCAATAAATAGAAAGAAATCTAAAAGCCAGTTAAATTGTCCTAAAATCAAATCAAATCAAATTTAAAGGGGGGAAAAAGAAAACAAAATTTGGGGCCTTGGGGGGTGTTGGGGGGTAGGCGTGGGTACCAATGAATACAATGATACTTAAGAATCTCGTATTTGTTTTTGTTGTCATTGTTGTTGTTCTTTTTGTTAACAAAAACCCTATCTACAACAAAAGGACTTGCATGACTTATTATTGAAGGACAACATCAACTCAATAAAAACTAGCTGAATATAGCTGAAGCTTATGAATTGCTGTCATTTTCATTCAGAGAAAACAGATAAAGACAGAGGGATCTCGGCAAAAAGTTCAAAATGATGAAGGAAAACATAAAGCCAATTAGAAGTTAAAGAATTCCACAAGTAACCTGGATCAGAATTCCTCCATGAATTGAGATCTTGAGGATGCTTCATTGTATCACTCTACCTCAAAGCCTCAGTCACAGAGCAGGAATTTCATTATATCCTTTTACCCTTAAAAACAACAGCCCATTGGCTATACATAAGAGAGAAAACATTTAAGGACAAAGGTCACAGTCTTGTCTTCCTATCATCAACAGTATGGCCACTACCATAGTTTAAGGCCACCACAGCCATAGCATCTGCCATGACTTGAGGGTTTTATAGCAGGGACTCAATCAGTCCCTAATAAGATTACTTTTGCTTCCCACACATATAAACGAAGACCTAGGCAGATTCATGAAAATGGACCACTGCCTTTGGTTGCTCAGACCGTTGACTTGGAGACTCCTAACAATTTGGAGAAAGATCTAAACAACTAAGTGGCGGTAGGATGGCTGTAGCTGTTTTGCTAAAAGTGCATTAGGGAAAGTGACATGCACCTTTTGCAATATTTTAAGGAATAGTGTCCTTCAAGAGGGTCATGGCTTATTTTGTGTTGACTGAGGTTAGGAGAGGCTGGACTCTTGAATCACCATAGGGTTCATTGTGTTTGTTTTGTTCCTTGTTATTGTTCTGTATTTTGGTACTTAAGGGTTGCTGCTGAATCAATGTAGCATTTCCTTTGTAATCCTGATTCCATCGACTACATTCATATCAACCCTCAGTTTCATTCTTATTTTTTGGGTCATTGCTATCTGTTTCTATCGTTATAGTGCTAGGCTGTATCATTTGGTATCAGAACCCATGATCTTCAGGCTTTGTGGGCGACACGATGGAGAGGCGATTAGTGGATGAAGTGCAGGAGCTCAAGGAAATGGTAGGGGTAGTATCACGAGGAGTAGATGGAGATAATGAAAGGCTAACCAGAGAGATGGATGGGGTCAAGGGCATGATGCAAAGGATGCAAGACACGTTGGGACAACTATTAGAAAAGCAAAGGCACGTTGAAGAGTCCCATGTTGACCCCCCAGGGTGACCGAACGGAGAAGGGAGTTCAAAAACTCACCACGAGGCAGGAAAAGAGACGAGCGAAGTTACCTGTGTTTGATGGGGATGATCCATTGGGCTGGATCTTCAAGGTTGAGAGGTATTTTAGTGTCAATGCTGTGATGGAACCTCTGAAGCTTGAAGCTGTGGTGGTATGTGTAATATCTCAATTTTTGATTAAGGGCTAATGACAATTATTATGGATAATTGTGAATTAAAATGTGAATTATTATGTGTTTTGTGGCTATTTTAATTAATATGTCATAATTGGTTGAATATTGGAAGAATGGAATTATTGGCCAAAAGTTAGTGATTAATGGAGAAATTAATTACTAGCTAAGAGAAAAAAAATGAGAAGTGTGATTAAATGACTAATGGAGGGATTAAGTGCCTAATTGGGTGTTTACCTTTATGAGAGCCAATGATAATGTGACACTTGGCAAGCTCACATGTGGAGAGAGTATGGGGAAGGTCAAATGGAGTTTTTAATTTTTCTCTTTCCTCCCCTCTCCTTGTTTTCGGCTGTGGCAGCATGGGTGAGAGAGAATAATCATTTTCTCTTCTTCCTCAAGCACTCATCCCTCTCTTCTCTGTCCAAAACCGTCAGCCATTGTTGGGCAAGAAAGAAAAAGAACAAGCTTGAGAAAAAGGTAAGCAAATGGCCTCCATTGCTCAAGTTCTCTTCTTTAATGTTGTTCTTTAGAGTGAGAGCTTCATTTTGATGTTTATAGTGTGACTATTGGTGTTGATTTGTGCCCACACGAAATTTTGGAGATTGGTGAATCAAGAAATCTCTTTGGCAAAATGAAAGAGGTAAGTGAGACCAATCTTTCCATCTAAGTTTTATGCCAAATGGATTAGTTTGGAATTTCTGGGATTTTTGGCCTTAAATTCGAAAATGAGAGTCATTGGGTATTTGGCATGTTATTGGTATGAAAATAGGTGTTTTGGTATGTGTTTTGGATAGATAGATTGAAATGTTAGTTTTGGAGATTTTGGAAATTTGCATTGATTGTGGATTAAGACCAAAGCATGATAATGGAATAGAAATTTGATAATTCTGATGTTTCCATTGGATTCCTTGTATGTTTTTGTGTGGGAGTAGCTTTGGTTGAGGTTTTGAGTCCATTGGGAACACTTGGGCAATTGTTGGGAAGAGCTGTTAGTTTTCCTGCATTTTATGGTTTCTGATAAAATCACTCGAGTGAGAGTGAGTTCACTCGAGTGAGGGAAGAACATCACTCGAGTGAGGGTGGGATCACTCGAGTGCGTTAGTGTATTTTCCCATCTGGCCTTCGGTTTTCATGTTGCACTTCCGGGTCGAGAGGCAAGAGTGTTGCCTCACTTGCAAGTGTTGTGGGTTCTCACTCGAATGAGACTCCTCTCACTTGAGTGCGGGTGTATTTGACAACATGATCCATTGTCTCGGGTTGTCACTCGCGTCCAAAATTCAAGAGTGCGCTTTAACACTTGCGAGTGTTAAGTTGTCACTCGAGTTAGATCTTCTTCACTCGAGTGCTCCTTTTCTTTGAAAGTTCTTGTGCTCTCGGGCAAACACTTTCTGTCCTCACTTTCTAGCACTTGAAGTGCAGACCGCACTATCGCTCGAGTTAGGCCTTCTTCACTCGAGTGTCTGTACCAACACTCGAGTGAGGCCATCTTCACTCAAGTGCAGCAGTGGAAAATATCATTTTTGAGCTTCCAAAAGGGGATCTTTGGGGATAATCTTCCAACCCTTTAGAACTATTGATAGGGTTATTTATGGGTACTAAAACAGCAATAATGATAACCAAACTAAGTGTTAAGAAGTCATTGAGAGTTGGAATAGAGAATTGACGCTTCGTCCCTAATTATAAATATAGGATTTGACATTTTCCCTACTCAGGAGAGACCGACGTTAGGACACGCACGGAAGGATCAATGTAGTGACTTTTCTCTCATGTTGTATATGATACTTGGTATGCATGTTTATCGTCGTGAATGTGTTATCGGCCATAGGGCATTACAGCGCGAGCAGTTCAGTGTGAGCCATCGTAGGGGGCAATGCTCATGATACCTACCCTGGCCGTTGTATCTGCCGTTGTAAGTGCCGAGGCTGCGTTATGGAATCATGGATTCCTGTTTGAGTATCCAGCCCGTGGGGCTGTGTTGTGGAATGTTTTATATAGATTCTAGCTGTAGTGATATATGTAATATGTTGATGTGTATGTGCAATACAGCACGTAGTTCAGCATGAGCCGTCATAGGAGGGGCAATGCCCATGATACCTACCCCGGCTGTTGTAACTGTTGTTATGATTGCTGTGTGTTGTATGAATGATTTACTTTCATGCTTTGATGTTGTGCATATTATGAGTGATTTGTTACTACAGGAATTCTTTAGAATCTCACTCTCCCAAAAACACAAATTTTTAGACAAGGCTGAAGGATCCAAGGGAAAGCGGGTGACGAAGAGTAGTTAGAGCTCCGAGCAAGGAGTTTTACTTTTGGAATATTTGGTTATCATTTTGTAAATCATTTGGATATATTTTGTCGGGTATTACATGTACATATTGGATAGTATTTGTGTAATCCCCTTATTATGGGAAATTCTATAGGCGGTTGTGCCTTGTAGACCCTTCATTAATCAATGGAACCCGAGTATGTCGGGAATTTATGCTGTACTCTGATATGTATGAATGAAATAAACCTATACAGGCCATTTATGTATTGAAATGTGAATATGAGACCGCTGTGAACAGGTTTTGTAAAAGTTTTTGTAAACCCTGATTTTAGGAAGTTTAATTTTCTATAAGTCCCAAATCATCTTACGGTCTCTAATTTCACATAATTACATATTTATGAACTAATCTCGGCCTATGTCGTAGGGGGTTACATTTGTGGTATCAAAGCTGTAGTTCCTGGCAAGGGTAGAATTTGCTAGGATAGCTCTCTAGTTGGCCTTAGTTATTTGGCTTAACGTAACTTGAGGGTTGATAATTGTAGTTGTATGCACATGAGTATTTCTACTGTTTGTGGATATATCTAAGTCTTATGGATTATGTGTATACATTTGCTTTGAAACTGACATGGTGAATCATTGTAGAGTTAAAAGACAACATGGTTCGCCTTAGAGTTAGGCAAGAGGATCCAGAGGTGGAGGAGTTGAATGACAATCCTCCTGATCCAGTGTGAGAAATGATGGATCTCATACGAGAGCAACGAGACATGATAGCTGAGCTGAGGGAAGAGCTCAGAGAAGAAAGGGCCAAGCGTAATGAGGAAAAGGTCTAGACTACACAAGAAGAGACTCATGTTGAGACTCGTCATGAGGAGACAGCTGAGGAGTTAAATGGATCCCATGAATCCCCACCTCACATGGTGCCCAATCAGGAGTCTCAAGGGGTACCGATTCGTGAGGGAAGAGGCTTGCAATACTGGGTTTCTAAGTTTTGCAAGCATATGCCTCCGGTGTTCAAGGGGAGGTTTGAGCCCCAAGTTGCTGAGGACTGATTGAATCGTCTAGAGAAGATTTTTGAGGTCCTCGAGTGCTCTACAGAGGTGAAGGCTAAACTAGCAGTGTATAAGCTAGAGGGGGATGCAAACCAGTAGTGGCGGAATATCGCCATGACACTTCAAAGCCGGAATGTGCCATTGACTTGGGAGGTGTTCCAAGAAAAGTTTAATGAGAAATACTTCCCCAAGTTAATGAGACTTGAAAAAGAATTCGAATTCCTCTCCAGATACGGGAGTTTTGATGAGTATCTTTCCTACTTCATCCGGCTATCTCGGTACTCTACACATCTCTGAGATAAGGATGATGAGGAGTGGAGCTCCGATATGCTTATCAGGGGCTTGAGGCGTGACCTGAAAAAGAGATTAGCCACTCACCTGTTTACTGACTTCAACAAGGCGGTGGAGCAGTGTAGGATTGTTGAGAACAATATGAGAGAATTGTACCCAGCTAAGGGTAAAGACAGCCGCAGTGAGCCTAACAAGGCTAATACTTCCCAGAAGCGGAAGGGGTAAGGATCCTCATATGGGGGTAGTAACAAGAAGCCCTACCAATCTGGGTGTTGTAGTAACCAGAGACCTCCAGCGGGATCAGTTTGTAATCAGTGTAGAAAGTACCATCCAGGCAGAACCTGTACTGGGGAGGTGATTTGCTTCAACTGCAAGCAAGTGGGTCACATCTCTACTAAGTGCCCATGACAGCCGGCAGAGCAAAGGCCCAGAATCCGGGTCGAGTGTTTGCAATGACACATGAGGAGGCCCGGAAGTCGCCTGAACTAATCCAAAGTAAAATCCTTCTCGGTGATAATGAATTAAATGCTTTGTTTGATTCGGGTGCAAGTCATTCGTTTATAGCTTATAACTGTGTTAAACGCCTGGAGTTAGTTGTGCATAAATTGCCGTTTGACTTGGTTGTATCAACGCCGATGGGTGTCAAGGCTGTGACGGCCAAAGCCTGCTTAAATTGTGTGATAGTTGTTGAGGGTCGGGAGTCTACTATTGATTTGATCTATTTGTCACTTCAACAACTAGAAGTCATTTTGGTTTTTGACTGGTTGACAGCAAATAATATACTGCTTGATTGTGGTAATAAGAGGATAACCTTCCATAATGTACGGCGGGAGAACAATGTGAACGCCGGTTTGAATTTACTTTCAACGGCAAAAGCTGAGAAATATCTTGAGAAAGGATGCCAGGGGTATATGGTGTTCTTTTCCGTGTAAGGGCAGTAAGAGGAAACTCTAGAAAGCATACCCATGGTGAGAGAATTCCTTGAGGTATTCCTGGACGATCTTAGCGGATTGCCTCCGGAAAGGGAAGTGCAGTTCCCAATTGAGATTATGCCTGGAGCTGGTTCGATATCGAAAGCCCCATATCGTATGACCCCGAACAAAATGGCGGAGTTGAAAAAGCAAATTGAAGAGTTGCTTGAAAAAGGGTTCATCTAACCCAGTATATCGTCGTGAGGAGCTCCAGTATTGTTTGTGAAAAAGAAAGATGGAAGCTTGAGGCTTTGTATCGATTACAGAGAACTTAAAAAGGTTACTATTAAGAACAAGTATCCCCTCTCAAGAATTGATGGCCTGTTAGATCAATTGTTTGGCTCATGTGTATTCTCCAAAATTGATCTAAGGTCGGGATATCATCAGTTGTGTGTGAAGGCAGCGGATGTTCCGAAGACTGCTTTCAGAACGAGGTATGGGCACTATGAGTTCCTTGTGATGCCCTTTGGGTTGACAAATGCACCGGTGGTATTCATGGACTATATGAACCGCGTCTTCCGACAATATCTTGACCAGTTCGTGGTAGTGTTTATCGACGACATTGTGATATACTCTAAGAGTAGAGAAGAACATGAGCTACATCTGAGAATAGAGCTGAGAATCTTGCAGGAAAAGTAACTCTATGCCAAGCTGAGTGTGAGTTTTGGCTTACGAAATTGAAGTTCCTTGGCCATGTGATCTCACGAGATGGGGTATCGGTGGATCCCAGTAAGGTGGAAGCAGTACTTGATTGGAAGAGGCCAGAAACTGTTTCTAAGATTCACAGTTTTCTAGGTCTTGCTGGTTATTACCGGAGGTTTATTCAGAACTTCTCGCGTATTGCATTGCCAATGACCAAGCTCCCGAGGAAGGATCAACCGTTTTTGTGGGATGAACGTTGTAAGCGGAGTTTCACTGAGCTGAAGGAGAGGTTGACTACGGCATCAGTGTTGATTATACCTGATCCCAGTGAGGCTTACATCGTGTACAGTAATGCGAGCAAGTAGGGGTTAGGGTGTGTCCTGATGCAGCAGGGAAGAGTAGTGGCCTATGCCTCTTGACAGCTGAAACCGCATGAGATGAACTACCCCACTCATGATGTGAAGCTTGCGGCAATAGTGTTTGCATTGAAAATTTGGCGTCATTACCTGTACGGTGTGACAGTGGAACTGTACTGCGACCACAAAAGTCTCAAATATCTATATGATCAGAAAGAGTTGAACATAAGACAGCGTTAGTGGATGAAGTTGCTGAAAGATTACAACCTGGAGATCAAATATCATCCGGGTAAGGCTAATGTCATCACTGATGCTTTGAGTCGGAAGGCAGTGCTGGTGGCAACGATGATGATCCAGGAATGGAAACTGATAGAGGATTTTCGGGATTTGAATCTCTCGAATGATATCCTGTGCGCTAATTATGGTGTGGTCCAAAGGGAGAATGACCTGAGGACTGAAATTGAAGAGGCTAAGATGCATGATGAGCGAGCCCAGTCGATCCGAGCTATGATTGAGCGAGGAGAAATTCGAAACTATGACTTGTCACCAAGTGGACTGGTGCGTTACCAGAAGAGAATTTATATTCCACTGAAGGCTGACTTGAGACTTACAAAAGGGGATCTTTGGGGATAGTCTTCCAACCCTTTAGAGCTATTGATAGGGTTATTTATGGGTACTAAAAGAGCAATAATGATAACCAAACTAAGTGTTAAGAAGTCATTGAGAGTTGGAATAGAGAATTGACGCTTCATCCCTAATTATGAATATAGGATTTGACATTTGCCCTACTCGGGAGAGACCGGCGCTAGGACACGCACGGAAGGATCAAGGTAGTGACTTTTCTCTCATGTTGTGTATGATACTTGGTATGCATGTTTATCATTGTGAATGTGTTATATGCCATAGGGCATTACAGCGTGAGCAGTTCAGCATGAGCCGTCGTAGGGGGCAATGCTGATGATACCTACCCCGGCCATTGTATCTGCCGTTGTAAGTGCCGAGGCTGCGTTATGGAATCATGATTCCTGTTTGAGTATCCAGCCTGTAGGGCTACGTGTTGTGAAATGTTTTATATAGATCCCTGCTGTGGCGATATATGTGATATGTTCATGTGGATGTGCAATACAGCAAGCAGTTCAGCGTGAGCCGTCGTAGGGGGCGATGCCCATGATACCTACCCCGACTGTTGCAACCATGGTTGTGATTGCTGTGTGTTGTATGAATGATTTACTTTCATGCTTTGATGTTGTGCATATCATAAATGATTTGTTATTACGAGGATTCTTTAGAATCTCACTCTCTGAAAAACACAAATTTTTAGAGAGGACTGAAGGATCCAAGGGAAAGCGGGCGACGAAGAATAGTTAGAGCTCCGAGCAAGGAGTTTTACTTTTGGAATATTTGGTTATCATTTTGTAAATCATTTGGATATATTTTGTCGGGTATTACAGGTACATATTGGATAATATTTGTGTAATCCCCTTATTATGGGAAATTCTATAGGCGGTTGTGCCTTGTAGACCCTTCATTAATCAATGGAACCCGAGTATGTCGGGAATTTATGCTGTACTCTGATATGTATGAATGAAATCAACCTATACAAGCCATTTATGTATTGAAATGTGAATATGAGACCGCTGTGAACAGGTTTTGTAAAAGTTTTTGTAAACCCTGATTTTAGGAAGTTTAATTTTCTACAAGTCACAAATCATCTTACGGTCTCTAATTTCACATAATTACATAATTATGAACTAATCTCGGCTTATGTCGGAGGTGGGGTTACAGTATGCCTCGAAGGAAGAGCCCTCAACTGGTACCAGTGGGTAGAAGGCCGAACTCTAATCCATAGCTGGCCGGAATTCAAACAAGAACTTCTGTACCATTTCCATCCCTCTCAACTAGGAGACGAATAAGAGATGCTGCTAGCTCTGAAGCAAGAGCGATCGGTCGTGGAGTTGGTGGAGGAATATGAAAAGCTTTCGGGGCCTCTCAAAGATGTGCCAAAGGAATGCATGATAGGCACTTTCAAAAATGCCTTGAGGCTGGAAATCAGGGCAAAGCTCAGGCTATCGAATGTGACCTTGATGCAAGATGTGATAAGGATGGCTATTCGTATCGAAGAGAAGAACCTCGTGGCTGACCAAGTGAAGGAGAACAGGGTGGGTAAGATTCAACGTTTCGGTAATAGACCGAGCCCCGACCCGACCCGACCCGACCAACTCACATTCGAGTAACTTAGCCAAATGAACCGACCCGACTCGTGTATGTGCCTTCAACAAACACGAGTTCATAATAAAAGAAAAATGAACCACACCCAATAGAATCATGAGCCGAAAGTAACCCATCCGGAAACTTTTTAGTTAAACAAGGCTGGAGATCGTATCGATTGCCCGAAGCCGAGATCAGTCGGAGAAGGGAACTCGAATTATGCTTCAAATGTGGAGACAAATTTAGCCCCAATCATACCTGTAAACAAGAAAGCCTGCAGGTGCTGATTCTGGAGAAAGAAGACAAGAGATTAGGAGAAGTGCAGGTGGCCGAACAAGGGGAGGAAGAATTTTTGGAGTGCATCGACTCAATAACTCAGATGGAATTATCACTTAATTCGATTGCCAACTTCGGAGAGGCACACACTATGAAGGTTCGGGGAGAGATTAAAGGACGAGAAGTTGTGATCCTATGAAACAGCGGCGCAACGCACAATTTCATATCCCAGGAGTTGCAGAAAAGCTTGAACCTGCCAACCAATGAGATTGCCGATTATAGAGTTACAGTCGGCGACAGATACACCCTCACACATCGGCAGCAATGCAGAGACTTGCATTTTAAGGTACAAGGTTTTGAAATCAATCAGACTTTCTACCCTTTTCCTTTAAATGGCATTGATGCGATGTTGGGCATGGAATGGTTGAAGTCTCTAGGTGAAGTCAAAATGGACTGGAGTCAATTGACAATGAAATTTGCTAAGAAGAAGGAGCCAGTATGCTTGTGAGGTGACCCCTCTTTGACCAAGACGCAGGTCACCCTCAAATCTATTGTGCGTACTTTGAGAAAGAAGGGAGAGGCCAACCTGATCGAGTTTAATGGCATTAGTAGTGAAGGAGAGAATTCAACATATCTTCCTGTCGAGATTCAGAACCTCTTGAGTCAATTTCCTGAAGTTTGCACGGCTCAAGAGGGTCTTCCCCCATCTCGGTCCCATAACCATGCCATTATCATTAAGCTAGGGGAACAACCACCAAACATAAGGCCTTATCAGTACCCTCACATGTAGAAGAACGAAATTGAAAATATGGTACAAGAAATGTTGAGAAATGGGATCATCCAGCCAAGCACCGGTCCATATTCGAGCCCTATGTTATTAGTCAAATAAAAGGATGGCAACTGGAGGTTTTGTGTTAACTATCGGGCTTCAAACAAAATCACAGTTCCAGACAAATTTCACATTCCTGCTATTGATGAACTGTTAGACGAACATAAGGAAGTTGTTGTCTTCTCCAAATTGGACCTCAAATCCAGCTACCATCAGATTCGAATCAAAGTAAGGGACAAATATAAGACTGCCTTCCGGACTCACGAGGGCCACTACGAGTTCAAAGTTATGCCCTTTGGACTCACTAATGCACCCTCCACCTTCTAGTTGCTCATGAATGAGGTATTTTGCCCATACTTGCTTAAATTCGTATTAGTATTTTTTGATGACATACTTATATAGTGTAGCAATTTAGCAACTCATTTAAAGCACCTCAGCATTGTATTGACTTGCCTGAAAGAAAATCTGCTAGTAATCAATTTGAAGAAGTGCAGTTTTGCCCAGCCAAGAATTGAATATCTTGGCCATATTATTTCTCAAGAGGGTGTACAAGCAGATCCGGCAAAGATAGACAGCATGGTGAAATGGCCAAGGCCTACCAATGTGAAATCCTTGAGGGGTTTCTTAGGGCTGACTGGGTATTACCCGCGATTCGTGAAAATTATGGCAAGATAGCCAGTGTTCTTACTAACTTACTTAAGAAAGATGCTTTCAAATGGACACCGGAAGCTGATGGGGCTTTTGAGCGACTCAAGACAGCAATGACTTCACTCTCGGTGCTTGTTATGCCAGATTTCACAATACCCTTCGAGATGGATACAAATGCTTCCAGGACTGGCGTGGGGGCTGTCTTAATGCAACATGGGAGGCCCATAGCATATTTCAGCCAAAAATTATCCAACCGAGCCCAGCAGAGCTCAGTGTACAAACGGGAAACATGGCTATAGTTATGGCAGTCAAGAACTGGCGGCATTATTTATGGGGATGGAAATTTATCATTCGAACAGATCAGAAAGCCCTGAAATATCTTCTGGAGCAGCGAATAGTAGAAGAAAACCAGCAAAAATGGATCTCAAAACTAATGGGATTCAAATTTGAAATTGCATGCAAACTTGGGAAAGAGAATAGAGTGGCAGATGCATTGTCTTGGCAAGAAGGGACCATGGAATTAAAAGGGTTTTCACTATGGCAGCATGATGATCTTGAAAAATGGGAGAGAGAAATCCAAGCTGACCCGAAACTCAATCACATCACCCAGCAAATTATTGTCAAACCAGGGAGTTTAGAAGGGTACAGCCTACAGAAGGTGTGCCTCCAGTACAAGGGCAGATTGGTTTTACCAAAAAACTTAACTCAAATACCCTTGCTACTCAAGGAATACCACAATTCCCGGGTAGGTGGACATGTTGGCTACCTTCACACCTATAAACACCTAGCTAATATGGTGTATTGGGAGAGCATGAAGAGCACTATTCAGAAATATGTAGCACAATGTGATGTGTCAGCACAACAAATATCAGGCTTTATCCCTAGCAGGGTTGATGCAGCCACTTGCTATTCCTCACAATGTTTGGGAAGATATTAACATGGATTTTATTACTGGACTCCCTAAATCACATCGGTATGACACTATCTTAGTGGTTGTCGATAGATTCACCAAATATGCCTACTTCTTGCCTATTTCCCATCCTTTCACAGCAAAGGAAGTTGCTGATCTGTTTATACGTTAAATCGTGAGGCTGCATGGGTTTCCAAAAACCATTGTTTCATACCGAGACAGGGCCTTTATCAGCCAATTTTGGAGGGAGCTGTTCAAGTAGGCTGGTACCCACCTATGTCTTAGTTCTGCTATAACCCGGAGACAGATGGCCAAACCAAGGTCCTGAATCGGGGATTGGAGACATACTTACGTTGTTTTACCAGCGAAAAGCCTAAACAATGGGCTCAATGGCTATCATGGGCCAAGGATTGGTACAACACTCCCCATCACAGCGCTGCCAACATGACGCCCTTCAAAGCAGTCTATGGGAGGGACCCGCCAACATTCTTTAAGCTTCAGGATGAACCATCAGCTATAGAGGAAGTTAATGAGCAAATCCAAGCTCGGAATGCAATCATCTCCACGCTGAAAGAGAACTTGTCCAGGGCACAGCACAAGATAAAGGAGCAAGCTGATAAGCATCGCCGAGACATTCACTTTGAGGTCGGAGAGCGGGTTTATGTGAAGATAAAACCTTACCGGTTGCGATCATTAGCTAGGAGAGTCAATGAAAAGCTCAGCCCTCGGTATTATGGCCCTTTTAAAATACTTGAGAAAGTTTGAACAGTGGCATATCGACTTGAACTTCCCCCCACAACCCAAGTTCATCTGGTGTTCCATGCCTCGAATCTGAAAAAATCAGTGCACCCAGCTGTTGTAACATCAGCCATTCCTTCCTTTCTGTCCGAGGATTTCGAATTGCAAGTACAACCGGAAGACATCCGCAAGGTCCGCCAGCTGGTTAATGGTAAGTTGGAAGTCTTGTTCAAATGGCAGGGCAAGCAAGAGTTTGAAAATTCTTGGGAAGAGGCTGCCACCATCCACAAACAATTTCCAGCCTTTCCCCTTGAGGACAAGGTGAATCTTTTAGGGGTGGGTAATGATAAGATTACTTTTGCTGCCCACACATATAAACCAAGACCTAGGCAAATTCATGAAAATGGACCACTACCTTTAGTTGCTCAGACCGTTGACTTGGAGACTCCTAACAATTTGGAGAAAGATCTAAACAACTAGGTGGTGGTGGTGGTGGTAGGATGGCTGTAGCTGTTTTGCTAAAAGTGCATTGGGGAAAGTGACATGCACCTTTTGTAATATTTAAGGAATAGTGTCCTTCACGAGAGTTATGGCTTATTTTTTGTTTTGAGTGAGGTTAGGAGCGGCTGAACACTCGAATCACCAAAGGGTTCCTTGTGTTTGTTTTGTTCCGTGTTATTGTTCTGTATTTTGGTACTTAAGGGTCACTGTTGAATCAGTATAGCATTTCCTTTGTAATCCTGATTCCGTCAACTACACTAATATCAACCCTCAGTTTCATTCTGATTTTTTGGGTCGTTGCTATCTGTTTCTATCGTTATAGTGCTAGGCTGAATCAGTCCCTAAATCACCACACCACTTCACCATTGACACTTGTGACATTACAGCAAATTTTGTGAGTAAGTTATCAAGGAAGCGCAGCACCAAAGAAAAAGAAGCCCTTCTACTCTATAGAAGTTGTGAATTAATTTCAGTCACTGCAAGGAACGAATCTTTAAACTTTGAGATATACACTTTCAAGCAACCGCATAATCTGTTTTCAAAGACAAAAGAAATTTCTCTTGCGCCATGTTCAGACAGTGAGGCAATTTGTGGAGGACATAACACTGGACTTCAAAGGTTTCAACTTAAGATTATATCAATTCATAATAGATGCAAGAGAAATATATTTTCTTTAAGCAGTTTAACATAAGAATTGATCAAAACTGCGCAGAAGGAAGTTCTTGACTGACATGTAAAAATAATAAATAAGAGTAGTTAGTTTGGATATTAGTTGGAGGCAAGTAGAAGAGATTACCACTAGTAGCTAAATGCTATAAATAAGTGGCTTAGGACTAATTGTAAGGAGGCATGGAATGATATGAATAGAGTTCCTCTCCCCCACAACACAACCCCCCCCCCCCCCAAAAAAAAAAACCCTTCTCTTCTACCTACATATACATCTCTCTTCTCTATTCCCTCACAATCCATTCTCTCTCTTCCTTCCACACTTTTCTATACATCACTGACTCAAATTTCAACTCACTTTCTGGAATGCATTCCAAGAAAACTTTGCTTCTGGAACTCTTTCATTTCATGTCTTCTCTTCCAACCTCAAATCGTGTTTTCAAGTTTCAGCCCAACTATCTTTATGATAAGAGAAAGTATAGGAACTGGATTGCAAATTGAATGAACAAGAACAAGTATTTTTTAAAAGATAGATGTGACTTTCAACAAGTCACTTCTGTTGAAGGAAAGAAAGATAGTATATCAAAATCCATATAAACTTCCAGCTGCAGGAGAAAATGGTAAATAACACTTGTGAACTTCTACAAGAAGTACCTATCCACCTCAGCACATAACAATTTATGCCTTGTACCAACAAGGGCAAGCGTTAAAATATGAATCCAGTTGTAACCAACACACGCGCACAGACTAAAAAAGCTGTATTTCAAATTAGGAATTAAGATTTAATTATAATATTAGTGTACTTCATTTCCATAGTCAACCAACATGAGAAAAATCTAGGGAAGCCTCGTTATTTGGTAAGATATGTTGATGAAAGGCCCAATTGTCTCTGTATGGAAAGATTAAACTTATCATTTCACAAAAAAAAAAAAAAAAGAATCTTTCTTTTTTCCTTTACACCATTTCCCAATGCACTATATATGATGGAGTTCTCTACCAGCCCATATCGCCCCCAATTTTGTGGTAATTTAAGTGGACTATTTTCTATAGAATATGATATTATTCATCAAAATTGAATGCAATTGTGATGCACGGTCAGTTACAGCCATTTATGTCTCGGCTACCTTGATAGATTTTCAGTAACCAACAAAAAGACTGAAAAGATCTTCTTCGGTCTAATAAGTGTTAGAATTTGAAGGATTGAAATAGAGAGGAAACAAAAGCCTCTGAATATTATTAAATCCTTAATAGTTAATCCTTAGTACAAACAACTGAGCAAGAGCCTTTATATAGGCAAACCTAGACTAATCCTAGAATTTAATCTAATCTAATCTGAATAAATCAAATAATAATATTAACGTAAAATATATAATATCTCAACATGAAAAAATATCAAATATTAATATAAAATATAATAATATCTTAACACCCCCTTTAAACTCAAGATCATTTTGAGTTTGTCAACTAAAAACTGGGAGCGACAACCAAAAGTAGCAGCTACTACATCAGGTGGACTAAAAACAACATTTTGGAGCAAGCGTCGATCTAGACGAAACAAAACGATGTCGAGCTGCTCTAGACGAACTAGGCAACAAAAACAACTTGGAGCAAGCATTGATCTAGATGGAACAGAAACAAAGTTGAGCTAATAATCTGGACGGAAACAGCGTATTTGGGCGAAACCTGATGCTCTTCAAATTTGGGTAGAATCAGATGGTCTTCCGATCTGAACGAGACGGGCAAAAGATCAGGGCGAAACCATATGGTCGAAAGATGGTCAGAGGATCTGGATGGAACCTTGGGATGGAACCAAAAACTTTCCAGGGAACGAATCTGGGATAGAACCCGATAGTCTGCAAAGGGAAGAACACGTACGTAGCGATGTCCACTACCCACCGGACGGAGGAAGGTAACCGGAGTCAGGAACTCCTTCATAGGCCAAGACGACTGAGAGAACAACCGAGAAAGAATGTGAGGAAAAGTCACTCTTGTCAAGAAAAAGAAGGTTCATGAGCATTAATCTCAACGCTCAAAGGTACAACAAACTAGATAGTGGATCTACTATTATGGTTGAGAAGGAATGGACACTCCATTCTTCTTGTTCTTCTACTACTACTACTTGAGCTACAAGCAACCACATACAAATAATCTGACTCGATCTCCTCTCTCAACTGATCTAGCTGCAATCCTACATGGTCGATGAAGAATTTGAAATCTTGTGTTTACCTTCTTTACAAACACTGCTGCTTCAACCAAACTGTTTCGAGCTCCAAAGCAAAGGCTAGGGACCACCTCTTCAAATCTTGGTAGCTTCTACTTCTCTCCTGTTCTTAACGAAATCATGCTTGCCTCAAGAGAAAGTGGTTTCTTGATATAGATTAGTTGGATCTACGTTTTTAATCCTTTTCTGAAGCGGGCGGTTGATGGTAACTCCAAAAAGCCCTTCCTATGGCAACAAGCACTCGGCCAGTCTCAGGCAATGGAATAGGGTGAGCATCAGATTCTGCTACTTCTTTCTGTAAATCAAGCGAGTGCTTTAAGATATAATGAAACGCAATCAAAGGTAGCACTTTCTCGTTACTTCTTACATGAGCACCAATTATACATTACGGATTCTTCAAAAAGAGAGATTAGTGATTTAACATGTCAGCAAGAGAAGTGGATAATAGAAACTTCTAGCTTTAGATAAGTTTAATAAGACGACAGTCAAAATCAAGTTGTAGCTTCAGCCAATTAATTTCCCCCAAATTGATATCATTAAAGAAAATCAATCAAAAAGGCATCATCTCGCAACTGTGGTGCATATTTCTATGAAAAGCACCAAGAACAAGGAAATCACTGTATCCTTTGAAGCATGAAGACTAACAAGGACATTACCTGATAATGTGGAATGCTCTAGTTAGCTACTAAGCTACATACTACTCAACCAAAAAATGCAATCATTTTATATTCTAATTTCTTATCACATATTTTTTTAGAAACCAAAATCTCCTTAACCAAAAGAAAAAGGGGAGAATAACATCTAGGTACAATTAAAATAGGCATATGACAGAATGGCCTCATGAAATGGGATTTTCCCGGTACTGGCGTTGTCTTATAGATTCTTACAACCCAGGGATCTCATTCCAAATCTGAGAAAACTTGGTCTTAAAAGCTCAGAGTGTTTCTTTGCCAAGATTCCATGGTGGCTGCTATCATATGGCATAAAAGAGATGATCGATGCACTTCTCTTTGGGTTATTACTATTTGTATAATAAACACAGAACATACAACAATTGAAAAGGGCCAAAGTTAGCTTGCTATTGCCAGCCAATGAATGCTTCCACAAGATCACCAAAAGCGCCGAGAAAGTGAGTGGAAAAAGGGTGGATAGAGAAAAGGACACGATCTTACATATGATTTTTATGAAGATGTAAGAAAATCCTTTGTTGAAACACACAGACAGACACGCACACACTCACGAAAATAAGTTTTCTATATAAGATCAATCAAAATCCCAATTGGTAGCCATGGTTCATGTTGCTTGAATTCTTGTCATCAATCCTTTCCATAAACCACATCTCTGTCTCCATTAATTAAATATATCTGTGTTTCAATTTTGGGTGACATCACTAAGATTATAGTTCACATCCTTGCTCAATGATATTGCCACTTCATATTTTATTTTCAGTATTACTGTCCACAGGGTTATTGATTATCAAACCCCATTTTAATTTTACTTCATTGTATATATGGTTAAGACTAGCCATGCATCAGTTTTGCCCCAAAAATTCAAATCTTTTTTTTTTAAAGAAAAATCTTTTAACTACATCGGTAGCATTAGTTCATCTCCAAAAATATTCCTACGGTATTATAAAATATCCTTAACCCTAAAAATGATATTAACCAAGCCCAAATTCGGAGCAATGGCCACCCATTAGTTGCATATGTACTTGAATTGATTTAAGCGTACAGGCTTGAACTTCACATATCTACTTGAAAAACAGAGCAAACAACATAATAGCATGTAATTCAATCTGTTCCATCATTACATCACTACAGATACTTGTGACAATACGACTGTGGAAAAGTCACAGTACATCATCGACCACAGATTTAAACTCATCACCATGAACTTCCTACCCACTACGTTCCTCTTTTTTCTTTCAATAACTAAAGGAAAGAATCATTACCAAATTTAAGCTTCAACCAAGGCTAAGGCAGTGAGATGGGTTCATACAAAGTTACAGAGATACGACAACAATGATGAGTCAATCCTGAACTAAACAACTCGTACCTTAATTATTTACACTGCACAGACATCATAACTATCGTTTTGAATGGTGTCTACATTACTACTACTGAGATTCGTAAGAATCCCACTTTTCTCAAAATAAATGAAAGTTCAGGCAAAATAACGGAAAGTGAAGCATGCAAGTCATTATTATAGCATGTACTTAGAATATAGAATAGAGGGAATATATATACATATATTGGACGTGCTGTGTTTTAATAGCTTTTCTATAATAATGAATTGTTATAAATTTGAGTTGCTTGACTTCTGAGGGCTGTTTGGGAACATTCTTGTGACAAGATATAAAGGAGTAAGTTTAAATCTGTGTGGATGGCATAAGTCAGCTTATACTTTGTACATGAAAGGAAACTGAAAAAGAGAGCATTATTATGTCTTCTTGTTCATACCAATTTTTAATGGACATCATAAGAAATAATATATAAAATTTAATATTTCTAATTATGTTTTCCGTGAAGCATAATAATTTTCAGACTTTGCAAATAAAAGTCTAGCTATAAGAGGGCAAAAATGGAATGGTGAAATCGACTATATATGGTACATCAATTACGTTTCATTTTATTTCAAGTCTACAGAAAACAAAGACAACATATCTAATAAATTGATGTAGAAAGGCAGGGAATCGATTCCAGGAGATGATGACATGGTTTTGCAAAACACAACTTTAATTTGGAGTTAGAAATGAAGAGTGAGAAATAGTTTAATTTGGTAATTGGTAGAGTGAGAAATAGTTTAATATACACAGATATATTTTTCACACAAACTGCAATTAGTCAAGATTAATTAACTAACGAAACATTCATAAATTAAAGAGAAATACAACAATATTCTTTTTCTAATGATAAAAATACCTGCCACAAATTGCCACGGAGTTACTCATTTATGTTATCATTGTAGATTACAATCTCATTTCCTTTAGCTTTATTGTTGTCTTCAAATCTGTCTTGAACTTGCTCAACATTGACGGAAGTTACATCTTGCTGCTGAACTTCTGGAATCCAAGCACAAATTAAGCTTTTTAATTTGCTTAAAATCTCACATACAGTTTCATGAAATCCACATATATATTATCACCATGGTGATTGGCAGACTCATCATAAATGGATGTTTCCCAACAAGGACGCAAGGAGAGCGACTTTTTCATCTTCAGTACTATGACCTGTTAATCATATTTAATTTTTTGTTTTATTTTAGATAGAAATTTGCATATTATTGCGTGTAAATTGATTGATTATTACTATTTTATGAACATACCTTGGTTTGTGAAGGTGTCACAAGCCTGCTCCGTCCATGGCAACATTGGCAGTGAAGTAGTATTCAAGTCCACCAAGGATGCTTCTGAACAAGGATATCAAGAAAGCCACTTTACTCATTAATATTATTTACAATTACATATATCAATTAAATAAAGCTTTGAAGCCTGTTTGGGTTGTAATTAACCTGATTATTATTGTGTCACTTACCACTCTTGTCTGTTATTAAGTCTAGTTCGTAAAAAATATTTTGTTCCCAAATACAAATCCACCCTGAGAGTCATTAATTTATTTTCCAATTTAAACCCTATTGAAAATACAGGTGAGAGTGTATCACACACATATATATTAAATGTCTTAACTTCCATTTCTTATAAAGTGAGATTTGATTAAACTCGACATATAATAAAGACCAGAGTGGTATCTTGTTGCCATTATATATACCCAGGAAGTGAAGCTAGCCCAATTCTCTTTAAAACTTGAGCTATTTCAGTTTCTTTTATTAGTCTTATAAAAGGAATAGTTTATTTGTTGTAAAGTGTTTTTTCACTAATATTTTACATAAATTGTCTCCAATGATGTATATTAATTGAAGAAAAAAAGTTATGGCACACTGAAATATGTGATATATCAAAAGTTGTATGCATATAAAAATTGGTGAAAATTGCAGTCTAGTTGTAGGTATTGGGTTGAATATAGTGTACCTTGATTATTTGTAATTATTTCACGAGCTTTGACAAATGGGACTTGAGGTGTTACGTCATTGTCATCCTAATTGATTGGGCATATAAAGGCAGTTGAGCTCTGCGAGTCAATTGTTGTAATAAATTAAACATGATTAATAAGAAAGGCCACCAACACCATATATATCAAGTATTTTAAATAACGTAAAAAATATGGACTTACTGAGGCAAAATTGCCATCCTCCATCAACCTTCTTTTTTCATTAACTGCTGCTTCTCTCTCCTCCATCATTGTACCCACTTGTTCTGCTGAAGGACGACGAATAGTTATTTTGTCCCAAATCAAATCTATTAGAGGTTCACTTTAGAAAATTAATGAAAATAAAGTTTCCTTACTTGTGATAACACATGCCTATGTTATTGTTTTAACTGTACATGTGATGACATACAGACTGAAATATATCTACAAATGATTCTAACAGTAATTTAATTATATGCCTAAACATATGTATGAGTTTTGTTTTTACATTGCCAAATGGATCTTATGATCATTTTAAATGATAAAATCATGCATCAAAGACATCCGACCACACAAAATTCAGCAAAATAATGTTTGTATTACTATAACAATCAACTGATGAAAACTAATAAATAAATAAAAACCTTAAACTCAAAATTCAAGCCTAAGTCTACCAAAAATACTACTTTGGGGTATATTTGAGTGCTTCTCAGTACTGACTCTTTTTAAGTTATATAATGTAATTAAATATGAATTATATCACCTACAATAAAGTTTTTAACAAGGAAATGTTATCATATTCTTCAATGATAAGAAAAATTTGAAATGAGATTTAATAATAAATATGAGAAGAATAAAGCAACTTAAAGAAGTTCATTGATTATAAAATTAGAGAGAGGAAAGCTAGGAGATTATTACCATTATTATCATTATTTGAATTTGAATCAACAACGCCACCATCTTCATCATCTGACGTGTCTGTGATATATCATAGTATATACTAGTATGTGACAAAGGTTGAGGAAGTGACAACAAACTGATTCATATATATGTAATTTGGAGGATAATGCAGTTTCGTAAAAGTCAAATGAGGAAGAGCACATAGGCTTACCTTGGTTACCCCAAGTGGAATGATGATAAGGATTTGTAAAAGTGATATCTTCCATATCACAAAGTTGTTTGATTACATATATCCCGCTCTCTTCTATAGCCCTGGTTTTATCACTTGTATATGACTGTACACAAACCTCTGCATGATACCACCGATCTTCAAGATGAAGTCGTTTTCTCTCACACTCACGTAGATGATTCTCTTCTAGATAGTACACAACTAAATGATCATCATCCAAATCTGTTGTCCAGTAAAATAAAGGCAATTGACGATAAGATGCTGGTTCCTTATTGATGTACAACCGCACACAAAAGGAATAACATTCAACATCCGATGGTTTAAGAAGAACACAAAAGCAGAGAGCAGGAGGGAAGGAGTGTCGAAACCAAAATGTAAGAGAAGCTCCCTTGCTTCTGTGATCAAACCACTTTGGTATGCTTCTACTCAGCACCCAAAATAAGCACATTTCTTCTTCCTCTGAATTATAATTGTATCTGCCAGGAGCCCCGTGTAATTCCTGTGAATCAAAACAAGTGTTGAGCTATATACACCAACTCAATAAATATATTTTGTCAATATAATAAGGAGTAAAAATCAGAGCGAGAAATTGATGACAACCTCACTCAATAGTAAGCTTTTGGACTCTGAACTCAATGACACGCAATTTGTTGCTTCTAAACATCTTATGCGTGGCGGAATCCCTTCAACTTCTCTCAGATGCTGGCACTCATTTAACTTGAGTGTCTTCAAAAACTGACATTCTTTCAGCCATGCCGGCAAAATTGTGAAATCATTACCCGATAAGTTCAAATACTTCACGTTCATAAATCGACTAAGATCAGTTCTAAGTATATCATCTGATATATTACAAACCGGGAGATCAAACTTAACTCTGTTGGGACATTGTTTGTTTGAAATTGCCTCTTCTTTGGCTTCCTTCGAATTGCATGATATCACCTTCCCACCCCCAATAGCCACTATGATCACTTCTATTTCCGGCAATAGAAAAATACTATTCGGGATTTCAATGACTGACTCATTATCTGCAATAACTAACGTCCTAAGCTCAGAAAGATTGCAAATCGACCAAGGCAATTTTTGCATCCTTGTTCGCACTAAAGATAACTCTGTTATTTTCATTTTATCAAGAATTTCCGGAAAGCACTTCAGACTTGAGCAGTATCTAAGATTGAGGTTTCTAAGCTCAGAAAGATTGCAAATCGACCGAGGCAATTCTTCTATTCCTGATCCCTGTAAAGATAGCTCTGTTATTTTCATTTTATCAAGTATTTCCGGAAAACACTTCAGACTTGAGCAGTATCCAAGATCGAGGTTTCTAAGCTCAGAAAGATTGCAAATCGACCGAGGCAATTCTTCTATTCCTGATCCCTGTAAAGATAGCTCTGTTATTTTCATTTTATCAAGTATTTCCGGAAAGCACTTCAGACTTGAGCAGTATCCAAGATCGAGGTTTCTAAGCTCAGAAAGATTGCAAATCGACCGAGGCAATTCTTCTATTCCTGATCCCTGTAAAGATAGCTCTGTTATTTTCATTTTATCAAGTATTTCCGGAAAGTGCTTCAGACTTGAGCAGCATCCAAGATCGAGGTTTCTAAGCTCAGAAAGATTGCAAATCGACCGAGGCAATTCTTCTATTCCTGATCCCCGTAAAGATAGCTCTGTTATTTTCATTTTATAAAGTATTTCTGGAAAGTGCTTCAGACTTGAGCAGCATCCAAGATCGAGGTTTCTAAGCTCAGAAAGATTGCAAATCGACCGAGGCAATTCTTCTATTCCTGATCCCCGTAAAGATAGCTCTGTTATTTTCATTTTATCAAGTATTTCCGGAAAGTGTTTCAGACTTGAGCAGCATCCAAGATCGAGGTTTCTAAGCTCAGAAAGATTGCAAATCGACCGAGGCAATTCTTCTATTCCTGATCCCTGTAAAGATAGCTCTATTATTTTCATTTTATCAAGTATTTCCGGAAAGTGCTTCAGACTTGAGCAGTATCCAAGATTGAGGTTTCTAAGCTCAGAAAGATTGCCAATCGACCGAGGCAATTCTTCTATTCTTGATGCTCGTAAAGATAGCTCTGTTATTTTCATTTTATCAAGTATTTCCGGAAAGTGCTTCAGACTTAAGCAGCCACATAGATCAAGGTTTCTAAGCTCAGAAAGATTGCAAATCGACCGAGGCAATTCTTCTATTCCTGATTGTTGTAAAGATAGCTCTGTTATTTTCATTTTATCAAGTATTTCTGGAAAGTACTTCAGACTTGAGCAGCAACTAAGATTGAGGTTTCTAAGGGAGGGTAACTTGATGGCACGTGGAAAGGTTTCAAGTCGGGAACAATAGCTTACATTCAAGATCTCAAGTTTTGGTAAATAGCCAATTGAATCATGAATTTCAATCAAATTCATGCAACCCATCAGGCTTAGTTTCTTCAAATTTTTGAGATTTGATAGATCAGGTATCTCTTTAACATGATTGCAAATTTCAAGATTCAAAATGCCCAAATTGTCTGAAGTCTGCAATAACCAAATCCATCTATAAAAATTTTAATAACAAAAAGGAAAGAAATTATCAAGTAAAAGATAGCTAACAACAAATGCTTATAAGATATATAGGGATCTTGCCTTAGTTATTGTTTCCAGCGAACTCAAATAACCATACCCCATGTCAAGCACAAGAAGCTTCTTTGGAATAATATTAGGAGGCAAACATGAAGAAGGATACCATCTCCACTCCAACACTTTTAAACTCTCAGGAAGATATTTGGGATCTTCTGAAAATGTCACATTCCCAAAAATGAGAATTTTTAACTCTTTCATACTCTTGAAGGCTTCTCCGTCCGAGTTTACTTCTATGCATTCACTCCCATTGTCTTGAACTATCATCCTAACTTTATTTGTGCCCTTTCAAGCGAATAATAAATGAAAGTCATCATGAACATATTAGAAATTTGAAGCATATGTAATAATAGATAGAAAACTTTTTTCCACAAATTCGAAATAGTGACATACTTTGGCATTTACAATCCCACAACCCACTAAATGGACCAAAAATATCTTCAACTCAGCCTCAACATGTATGAATATAAAACTCTTAACAATCGAACCATGACTTTAGTGAGTGAGTTAATGGCTTTGATTATTACAAATCTCTTAAATTATCTCAAAAGGTTTTAATCATTAATTGCAACTAATCAGAATATTTATTTGATTGCAATGTTTAAGGAATCTGCTAAGAGCAATGAGTTCACTAAATCAAGATAAATTGGTTGTGTCTACTTCTCTACTCTTACTCTTTCGACCATCTGTGTTTAAACACATTCTCAAACTCGTTTCCTTACTTATAGAAAATGTTTATTCATTCACTAAATATTTAGGAGTTTCTTCAAATGAGATTTCAACAATAGCATAAATATAAATGTAACTTTTCTTAATTATTTATGCATAATCTTAATTATTCTAGGTTTTGATGTGTTAAATTTAAACATTCATTTATTTTGTATAAAATTTGAAGTGATAGCGTTTTTCATATTATATCTAGCCAAATCTAATTAAAACTAATTCAAAATATACACTATCATCGTTTATTACATAATTGAAAGTTGAAATTTAAAGGCTTTTTCAAAAAAAGGAAAATTGAATTTTTCCTGATGATTAATTTACTGATTATATATTTACCTTGAATGATGGGAAATCTTTCAGAGATTTTAAAAATAAAAATAAATTTTGAGATTTGAATGGTCAAAAATTTCATTGACTAAATCTATAAAATCAGTTCTAAAAATCCAACAGGTCAGGCACAAAACAGTTTTTTTTAACCTTATCAAAAATTAATTCACCCCATTCATTCATTAAATTCCATGCATTGAATTTATGTGAGAGACAAAAGGACTTAACAACTATGCATAAAAAATCGAGTTAATAACTTCACAAAATAAGGAAAATATACATCACATCGGTAAGGATATGCCACCAAGAGATTGTGAAAATAACAATAAAATTACAATGCAGAAGAGTAAAAATAAATAAATAAATCATCCCAATTAGTGTTACTTACCGTATTGCCTTTCAAAACATTAACAATATCTTGATGGCTCCATAATCTGCTCCATTCTCCTGGATTATTTGGTGATTCTTCACGAACAATTTTTCTCCCCATATCTCGTATCAAATCATGCATTTCAATATAATTATAATACTTTTCAATCTTTATAAGGCTTTTATCTTTCAACACTCCAATAGAATAACTTAGATTATTAGAGTCATAAACTGCTTCAACCATATCTTCGACATATTTCAACTTTTTCCCATTGAAGAAACAAGCAATATCAAGGAATATTTCTTTTTCAACTTCTTCTAGACCCTCATAGCTCACCCTCAATACTTGTTCAATGTCTTTATGGAGACTTAATTTATAGGCGTCAGCCGCAGATTCCCATTCATTTATAGTCTTTCCACACAAGTTAGAGCCAATTACTTCAAGGGCAAGTGGAAGGCCTTGTGCATAAGTTACCAAACGATGCAACACATTCATGTAACTTGGATCTACTTGGTGATTTCTAAAAGCATTCCAACTTAACAATTCAAAAGATTCTTCATCATTGAAAGCTTGCATGTATATACTTTCAACCCCAAGTCTTACAAGTAAATGTTTATTCCTTGTCGTTATAATGATCCTACTCCCACACCTAAACCAATTGCAATCACCAGCTAATTTTTTCAATTGCTCATGATTGTCAACGTTATCGAGAATCAAAAGAATTTTCTTTTCTCTGAATCTCTTTTTTATTACTTGAACTCCTTCATTAACATCTTGTATTTTGATGTCCACTCCTACAATCGTTGAAAGTAATGTCTCTTGAATTCTTTCTAGGCCAAGTTTCATTGATTTTTCTTTGACATCATGGAGAAAGCACAAACCTTCAAAATTATCGGCAACTGAATTATACAGAGCACGAGCTATTGTTGTTTTACCCAGTCCCCCCATTCCACAAATTCCCACCATGATGACCTTGTCATTTGACCCAATTTGTAATAAAGGCGTTATTTCTTTCACTCGAGGCTCTAATCCAACAGGATATTCGGAAACATGTAAAAGAACCCTATTAATTTTATTGGAGATTTCTTTCACAATCCTTTCAATAAATTGATATTCATAATCTTGCCTGAAAATTGCAAGAAAAAATATATTAATTCTACTTAAATTCATCATAGCGAAGAAATTTAAGTTCATTTACTTATAAACTAATTTGAAGTCAAGAAAGGAGAAAAACCAAAGTAAAAAAACAAGATGAAAGTTGTGAATTACCTTGGATTAAAATGGTCTCCAGAAACATTTGCCACTTCATGCAATGCATGCTCCCACCTCTGAATCTTGTCCTCATCAGCCCTACATTTTTCCATATGCATAGAAAATGCTTCTTTATAATGACCTGTTTGATGTCGCACTTCTGAAGGCTCCACATCATAAAAAATTGGCAATACCAACCGACCCTTTCCCTTAACATGCTCATGGATATGAACAAGTTCGTTGAGACAAAATGTGGAGGAAGCATAGTTCTTAGAAAACACAGTAATGGCCATTCTAGAATTTTCAATTGCATTGAGAAGTGTTGGTGTAATTTCATCCCCTCTTCTTAATTCCTCATCATCAAGGAAGGTGCAAACTCCCGCTTTTTTTAAAGCATTATGCAGATTTCCCGTAAAACCATGACGAGTATCTTTGCCTCTAAAATTGATGAAGACATCATAAGTCCATTGGTAACTAATGGAACAAGAGTCCGGTGCTAACCCTGTCATGATGACATCTGGTAGAAACGAAGGAACCAATGTTAATTTAACTTACACAAATTATGGAGTGAGATGATATATATGGAGATGATGATACGAATGGGCTTATTACATACCAACAAAACTGAAATTGTCGATGACGAAGTAGCTGTGGGGCACACACAATAAAGCAATGGGAACTAACAAAAAGAAAGATGAAGGTTTCAATTGCCTGTCTTAAACTCGAATCAAAATAGAAAACTACTTGAAAGTAGGGGGCTAAAATTAATCGTAACATTCTTACAAATAAAAAAAAAAAAAAACCAATTCTAATTCAAATTTTGTAGGACGGGGAGGCGAGTGATGGCCCCAATCCTTTCTTATGTTAGTATATAATTAAATTTTTATAATCAAGTTAAAGATTTCAAGCATGCTTTATTTTAGAATTTGTTTCTTATATACGGTATAAATAGCTTTTCTTTGATAAAAATATATTGTATAAATAACTTGTTTTATTTTATTAAAAATATAAAAAAAAATAATTTGTTTTGTTCATATTCAAATTATTTTAGAATATACTATCTCTTGCATATTAAGAATTAAGAAAAGACAAACAACTACTTGTTTGATTATGACACATATCACTATTATTTTTAAATTGTTATTTCAATGTAAATTAAAATTTAAACTAGTTTTAATTTAGAATTTATTATCTTGTGCATAAGTACACCGTGCCTCTTGCGAAGTAATCCGTGCGGAGTGGAAAGATTTCAAGTAGTGAGAAAGTAAAGAACGATTTTATGTCTAAAGAGTAAAGATTTGGTTTTGGATATACAGCTAGTACGATAAAACTTTGTTGTTGTCATTGTTGCTGCTGTGAGATTGATTTATCAACTCCTACTGACTGACAATTTCTTTTCCCCAATTCTTTCTTAAAAAAGGAGAAAATTAAAGATCCTGTTATTATTCCCTCCGTCATCCAAAGATCAAACAAATCATGGAGAAGAACACAAATGAAATATAAATTCAGAACAAGCACAAATGAAATCACAGATCAGAGTCGAGCTCACCAGATGTGGAGGAAGGAGGGCGAATGTTCTCTGTCGATCTACTGAAGACGGAGATGACGGAGGGAGACGCCGCCGTAAGTGGCTTCGCAAGGCCGAGGGATGCAGGATGCTGAAGGAGACGATGACGGCGTGATAGATAGAGAGAGAAGTGATAATTAAAGACTCAGGCAGAGATTGAAGCGATGCGGAGACAGCTGACTCGTGAAACAAGTCACAACACAGTCACTGTATATAAATTACAAATGTGTGATAGCGTGACTTGAGACACACACAGAGAGAGAGGGGAGTGATGAAAAGACTCAGGCAGAGACTGAAGCCATGCGGAGACAGCTGACTCATGAAACAAGTCACAACACAATCACGGTATATATTACAAATGTGTGATAGCGCAACTTGTGAGAAAGTTCCAAGAAATGATCCACCAGTAACCACTACCGACAAAAGTGAGTCTGGGGAAACATGGTGACTTCCCTGCTATGCGGTTCAGTACTAATATAGGCAGGCGCCACAAATCACATGGGAGCCAGCTCGGTAAAAGTGATGGATGGATCACTTTTCCCAGTGATACAATGGACTCCTTGTCTAATTTTTCTTCTTCTTTTTTTTTTAAATAACTTCTCTTCAGTTCTGTAACAAATCTTTAAAACATTTGCATACAATACAATCATCAATATATAATATTAAATTTGTCCAAAAAAATATATAATATTAAATCAAAATCAATAGCCGGAAAAAGACAAGCAGCTAGAGGGGTAATCAAAGGCTGAACAGACACAGGCCCAATTTACAGATGGGATTAAATAAGTTTTTGGAAACACGGATTTGGTATGATGTTTGGATTATTTATAAGTTATTTTTTTTATGTAAATCAAGATAAAATTTTTTTCATATACTTACCTCGTATACCGTAAATCATGATTGAAAAGTTACTTTTAAATATTCCAATCGTTATTCCAAACAAGCACCCAAATCGTAGTTTTAGAAGCTATTTTCCACAAATCGAGATAAAACTCCTCTAACATATTTATCTCGTAAATCGTAAAAGTTATTCTCAAAAGCTAATGGGTGTGTTTGTTTAAACGTTTCAAAGCCCAATCGGTCGATTGAGAGGGCATATCGGGTGTGCACAGTGACAACATCATTTTCTAATGTTTGGTTGGGCGATTGGCGTTCAAAAAAAAAAGTCCCAATAAGTCCCGATGTGATAAGCTCAAAATTGGAGCTTAAAAATGCTTATGAATGATCCCTCAAGCTATGGTTTCTGTTTTGAGAATTTTTAGAGATCAATGAGGTACTCAAAATCACTTCTAATCACAAAAATTTTTTTATAAAAAATGTTCTAAATAATTTTCTCTTTCTTTAAATAGTAATCTTCTGCTAATTAGAGAATACTTTGGGATAAGAGTTTAGACAAATTTTGAGTTTTGTTAATATATGACCGTAGAAATGTAGAGAATAATTAATAATTAATTTTAATCAGTTTAGATTTATTATTTAGTTATTTTATGATTTTATAATCAATTTCTTTTATTCAACATTTTATTATCAATTTCTTTTACATAAGTCACTTATCCAATTGTCAATCCAAACACTCATCATTTTACCCATCTAAACTTTTTCCAATTTTAAGATTCCATAAGTCTAAGTAAAAACAAGTCACTTATCCAATCGCTAATCCAAACATACCCAATATTGGATAACCCCCAAACCGTGATTTTAAAAGCCCTTTTATATAAATTGAGACAAAACTTCTCTCACATATTTGTCTCATAAATTGTAAAATTTATTCTCTAAAAGCTAATCCAAACACACAAGCCCAAAATATATATTAAGTGCCTGTTTGGATTAGCGATGGAGAAGGAACTTTTTTTACATATGGGCTTTTGGAAAAGTCAGATAGAAAAAAAGTCAAATTGTAAATGTGATTTGTGTTTAGATTGGCGGTGTCAGAAATGAATTTTTTTTCTAACCTTAAACCTATTTGGATTAGTGTTTGAAAAGCCCGTTTAGATGGGTGATTGAACCATATTTTTATATAATATTTCATGATTAATTTGGGATTTTTAATGTATTTTCTAGGACATTATTGCATGATTAAGCACAAATTTTAATTAGGGACATTTGTTTTGAATTAATTGTAATTAGGGGTAAAATGTTCACAATTTATTAATTATTTTTATACAATTGTCCCTTGAACTTTTGATACTACAATTGTGCTTAATCTTACATTTCAGGTGTTTGGGAAGGAAATTTCAGATTTTGGAGGTCAAAATTAATATTTAGATGATTGGGAAAAATTATAGAAAGGGCCCAACAATTTCTGAAAATTACAAAACTGTGAAGAAAAGAGCTAGAGAAAAATCATTCCCAGAATATTTGGAAATTATAGATATCCTATGAACATTTTGAAAAGATGTATTTTAGTCCCTCTACAGAACTTTTAGAAACTTCACATAGGTCCCTGGTCAAAACGATACTGTTCATTATCTCTGAAGACGGGAAACAGATCCGGAAAGAGACCCAAGATGCTAACGGGGCCTGATATTGAAGCATTGGGCTTCTTGGAGCTGAAATCCGATACCCATGGAGCATACATCTGGATATGGCTGCTGGATATGCAAGAGACCCGATAGTGAAAACAGGAACCCGAGAGAGGAGCTGAGGGTATTAACGAAGAGAGCAGCGCCGCACAGTAAAAAAAAAGAAGGACCATCGAGCTTCATCATCATCGCAGATCATCATCAGACCTCAGACCTTTCTTCCTTCCTCTTCTTGTGTCACCGGCGGCGAGCTTCTCCTCTTCACCATTGCAGTCGGCGACCTCTTGAACCAGAAGAGAGACACACAGATCTGAAACAGAGGCGAGAACCGAGAGTCATATTTATTACAGTGGGGAGTTCTGGTTCAGGGGCGCCGCGCAAGCTTGACCGGCAGGATTCACTTCTCCACCAAACTGCATCGCAGACCCGTGAGAGACGAGAGACCTGACTGGGGAGAGAACTGAGAGTTTTCTTGGCAGGGGGAGACTGAACAGGGGAGTGCCGCTGAGAGTTGTGAGACCTGGAGTTCTGACCACCATCATCATTCTTCCCCCTCAACCAATACCCACCACCGTCCTCTTCTCCATCACCAAACCAGACTTTCACCATCGCTGTTCTTCTCCGTTATCACTTCCACCTTCACCATATCACCGTTTCTTCCTCTGTTCTGGAGGTCACCTTCTCTGCACTACAACTCCATCATCGTCTTTCTTCATTCCATCATCATCTTTACAGCAACAACACCATCGTGTCTCCACTATTTCTCTTCTGCATTTCACCACGTGGCTGCCATGTTTATGGATTTTCTATGGTTATTTTAAAGTGATGTGTGGCTGAGCTTGCTTGTGATGAGGATTTGAGCTTGAGTTTATTGGACTACATAGTGGAGTTTTTCTATCATTTTATTTGTCTAGAATTATATATTTAAATTGCTTAGTTTTAGGAATTATTGTATATGATTATGGAACTGAGATTGATGTTAATTGTCTCTGTTGGTTTGATATTTGTGATTAGATTGGATTTTTGTGGCTTGTTGAATTTATATATATATTTCCTTATTGATTCAATGAAATTGTGCTTTCTACGTGTTATTGTTAGATTGTATAATTGAATTGGATCAATTGAGTGTCATGTTATCGCATTCACATTAAGAGGAACAATCATAATTATCTATTTTAATTGCACTCTAAGTGGTTCATAATAATGCCTTAAGAGATAATTACTAGCTGCGTTCGCAGGAGTAATTATTAATTAAGAACACTAGACCCGAGCGATCGTTTGAGGTTTTGCTTTTAAGACTTAGAGAGAATTAATTCCCACAATCTTTTTGAGCAAGGATTGTCATTTCTTCATTACTAAGAGCATTCTTTATTCATTTTTCCACTCCATACCATTCCATTCACTTTTACTCATTCTCCATTTTTATAAGAAAAATACCAAAAATATTAGATTAGCTTTTAATTAACAATTGCATTTTCTTTTAATTATTAATTTCAAAAACCAAAAATCATTTTCCCCTTGTTTTAATTGCATTTGCATGATAATTAGTTTACTTAGGTAGTTCAATAAAGGCTCCTCAAGTGAGATGACCCGAGTGTTGCATTATACCATTGTTCCCAGAACTGGACCGGACCGGCCGGTCCGGCCCAGGAACCGCCGAACCGGTCATCAGACCGGTTCGGTCCGGTGACCCGGTCCGATCTGGGTTTTTTTTTTTTTTTTAAATCAATTTTTTTAATTTTTACTTTAGAATTTCATATTAATAAATCTAAAATTTTCAATTTCTCACCGGTTTGGCTCCGGTCTGACCCACTGACCCTTAACCCAGTACCCCGACCGGTTTAATACCCGGTCCGAGTTTTAATACCTTGCATTATACTGCAATTCTTGGATTAAAAATATTTTGTATTTGACCCCAAGGCGTAAAGACACAGTCAAATCAATGGGAAACGACTGAAAATGACATGAATCTTATTGAATACTACATATATATATATATATAATATTTTGATACATACATATATATATATATATATTAGTTGTACATATTATGATAATTGAAGTAAAAAAATATTTAAAAAATTTGATGAAATAAAAATGGTGAAATTATTATTAAAAAAAATACACGAAAGTACTTAATTAAAAAATAAAAAAATTAAACTTATCAAAGTTGGATATATGAAAACAATTTTTGCTTGCTTACAAAAATAAAAATCAAATTAAATATTAAAATGGTAACCACATATTTGAATTCATGCTAATAATAGCAACTTTTTTAAACAACAACAACAACAACAACAATAATAATATATTTTGTGTCAGTAAAAATTAAAAAAATACACCAAATATTATAGTTGTCTTTCTCTTTGATGACATAACATACACAGCAACACCTCCATCTGTAAAACGATGTCGTTCTCTTTGCTCTTTCAAATTGGGTCGATGAGCTACTTGGTTGGTGTTCTTTTTTGTATTAAATATTACACTTAATCCTTCAATTCTAATTATAGTTGTCGCTATCTGTTCTTCTCCTTCGCTATCTCGCCATACTCTCTCTCTCTCACTCTCTCGTCAGCTCCCACAGCCACACCGAGAAGCAGCTTCTCAACACCCAGAATCACTTCGATTCAGCTTCTATAAGAAACTGCTTTTTTTTGTTAGGCTCAATGTCGCCAGCCGCGTTCCCAAACGGAGAGAAGATGCACCAATTGAGCTTTTGGAGCTAACTGAGCCTTTTTTTACCCTCTACCATATTCCCAAATAGACCCTAAGTTAGATTGACGCAATGGGGCCACTTATAAAACTTAGCCTCTCCTATAAATCATAGCACTCCCTCTTATCCTAATTATAAAATAAAATAAATCTTTTTGGAGAAATTAACAAAGTTAATTAAATTATTTTAGAATATTTATATTTTTAATTTTTCCTTCAAACTAATTAGTTTGACTAATAAATTAATATATAATCTAAAAATACATAACATATGATATGATTAAGTAACTTATTTAGCTTCCTTAATTTCTTTTTAAAAAATTAATTTTATCTTATAATTAGGACCGGAGGTAGTAACAAATATGTGGTTCTCTCTTTTCCTTTTCTTTTCCAACTTGTGATCCTCTCTTTGGCGTCATTAGTCATTACCCTACACGTATTACTATAATGAGGCAAACAATCACCGACTTGTTTGTTTGGAATAGCGATTGGAATCTTCAAAAACAGTTTTTCAATCATGATTTATGGTATATGACTATATGAGGTAAGTATGTAAGAGAAGTATTGTCTCGATTTACGTCTATAAATACTTTTACAATCCTTTCAAAAGCTCATTCAAAAGTGCTTGTTTGGAATCACTTTGGTTTTGGACGCTCAAAAGTGCTTATTCAAGTAATCGAGATAAATTTCCTCTTACATACTTACCAGTACCTTGTATACTGTAAATCACAATTGAAAATCTGCTTTTAAAGATTTCAATCGCTATTCTAAACAAACATTAAACTAAATCGAGAGCAAAGGCATCAGTTGGTCGACTCATAAAAATGAGTCTCTCTTTGAAACATTTTGACTTCACTGCGCTTTACTCGTAGTACTATTATGGGCAGGCTTTCCAATTATCTTCACTAACCCTTCTCTCCACTACATCTTCATTTAATTTATTCTTCTCTTTTTTTTTTTTTTGCCATTGCTATTAATTTATTCTTCAATGAATTAGTTTTTAATGGGTGGGATTTTATATTATGTTAAAAGTATTATTATAATATTAAATGATAATAATGTTTTTATAAAATAAATCTGAATTATTAAAAGTGAATTCGATGATAAATAAATTAAATGGAGAGAATGGTTGGCCAAAGGCCTCGCTAAGTGAAGTGTGATGGATGGTTGGATTGGATGCAGGGCCCCAAAAAGTCTTGTCCCGTCTCGTCTCTCTCTACATGCAATTTTTCCTTTTTAAAAAAAATAAAAAGAAACAAAAATCCTATGGACGTTTTTCCTTCAAAAAAATTAGGGAAATTCCGGTTGAAAATTCTATAATGGGAGACTCTTCCCCAATTTTTCCCTTTTTCTTTTCACAATTTTTTGCTTAGGTTCAAAAAATTTGTACTTAGATTGTGAGATTTTTCATTTCGAGAGGACTTCATTGTGTTCCCACATAAATAAATAATATTTTAATTTAACATGAAAAGACTTGGTTAAAGAATTATCTGTTAGTGTTCATGCAATGAAGAAATAATTAGATTATAATGTGTGTGTTTGGGATAGCGGTAAGAAAAATGACTTATTTTGATTCTAACTTATAAAAAATGACTTTGTGTTTGGTATTGCTTATTCGGGGTCAATAAGCATTTATTACGTAAATCGAGATAAAACTCCTCTCACATGCTTACCCCGTATACCATAAATCACGATTTATAAACACTTATTGTCCAAAAATAAGCTATCCCAAACAAGCACAAATAAAAAAGTTAGTTTGTAATATGATTTACATTTGAATGAGCGATTGAATAAGTGTTATTGCATAAGTTAAAATTTGTTTGAAGACTGGGAAAAATTACAGAAAGCCCTTCAATTTCTGAAAATTACAAGTAAATGAAGATAAGGGCCAAAGAAAATTACAGAAAAAACCCAGAACTTTTAAAATTATAACTCTACCCTACATAAGTTTCAATGTTTTACACTATGATCCCTCCTTATAAACTTTTGAAATTTGTACAAAGGTCCCTGGTCAAAACTTGCGTTTTGACCAGGTTCCTTCTTCTTCTTCATGCAGATAGAACTGGACCAGAGACCAATGGCAGACACAGAGAGCACCGTGAACCATGATTGAGGAGCTCTGAACCTCCGACCTCCTTCACCGGATTTAGATCATCATCATCGACCTTCATGTCTTCAACACTGGAGAGAGCATCGCCACCAAACCTTTGCCGTCCGCCACTGTACCCAGCGGCATAATCCACCACACCACCATTAGTTGCCTTCTCTGTACACACCACCACCGTCGACCTTAACTACAGCACCAAGGAGTTGGATGTTTGGCAGTAGAGAAGAGAACAGAAGCAATATACAGCGCAAAAATCCCTTATTTCATAAGTTAAAAGCTACAGGTGGGAGCTTTTCCAATAAGTTACTTTTCAAACCGTAATCCAATCAACCAAAAGCCCGCCCAAACATTTGATATTCATGTTGTGCTTTTGTTTCGGGCTTATTAGGTCCAAATAAGTCAAACTAAACACTCTAAATGATTTTAGCCAAATAGTAGTATTATGATGTACTGACCTATTGTCAATGATTTCTTCTATTTAATTTCTTTCATTTATCCATCCAACAGAAGTATCTTGAACATCTTTGTTATAATTGCGCCCATACATGCCTCGCGTTAGATAAGCTACACATAATAGTACGAGGTGTTTGAATTAGCTTTTTAAAAATAGTTTTTGAAAAAAAAATAAAAAAAAATAGATTTCAGATAATAAATTTTGGAGAATAGCTTCTAAAAAGGTAAAAAAAAAACAGCTTCTAGAAAATTATGTTTTTAAACCCATAAACCATGATTCTACAGAATTTGATAGGGTTTGGGTAACTTAACCAAAACCATGGTTTTTGAGGAAAAAAAAATACTTCTACCCCTTTTTTCAAGTTTTTGGGTAATTTTTTTCAAGCCATTGTTTTGACTACAAAAGTATTTTTTTTATTGTTATCCAAACAAACATATTCCAGGTTAAAAAAAAACAATGTTCTATATATTTGCCTAATTTTTTTATAAATGGCCAAGATACCCTGGAGATTACATATTACACTACATAATAGTGATCAAAAAATTGAGAAATGTCTTCTCTAAGGAATGGGATACATCCTGAATAAGGAACTGGTAAAACTACCAAACTCTGAACTAAGTGGTGAGCATCCCTGACTAAGTAATCTGCACACCTGATTGAATCTCTCGATGTATATTGAAGTTCAATATCCCATTCTGAATAGAGCAAATCCCTAATTGAATTAATCACTGATCGAAATGGATGATTAAGGCCGCTATCTCTCATGACCAGTTGATACGTCTCCAATGAATCTGTAAAAGCAATGACTTTCTGAAAGCTATATTATTTACAAATTTGTAGTCCAATCAGTAAGGCAAAAAGCTCTGCAGTTGTTGATGGTACAAACCCCAGCTTGCATTGAAACCCTAGGGTCCAATTGCCCCTATCATCCCGAATCAATCCTCCATAAGCTGCATCATGTTGAGTGTTGATCGATCCATCTGTATCTAACCGAACATATCCTTCCAGCGGAAGTTGCCATCTGCCATCCTCATTGCCCATAGAAGAAAAAACTTGGTGCCTGAAAGTGTCAGGAAGGCTGTACTCCATGAGTTGATACATGACACCATGAATAATTTCCTTAAGTTGAAGTCGAGATCCTTCCATGACACCTCTACATAGGTTCTTCCACAACAACTAGCATATAAGACTGAAAATTCGAATCTATGGCTAACGATGAAAATAAGTCTTTCCCAAAGGAACTAACATATTCTTCTTGAGCCAGACCTGCAAATCAAAACAAAAAAATCTAAAATGAGAGTTAGGAGTAACAAAATGTAACCACACCGCTCTCGCAAGCTCACAATCACGAAAGATGTGTATAATGGTTTCTTTTTTATGACACTCAAATAGACAGTCATCACTGATTGATAAACCTCTCATAGTTTTGAGTGAGTTGGTAGGTAATCTCTCATGAATGACTTGCCATAAGAACATCTTCACCTTCTCCGGAATAGGTAATTTCCACAATTTTTTCCATAGGTTCAATCCAGTCGTATCCTGCTTGGTAGATATGAAATGATAAGCAGCACAGACACTAAAATTGCCATCAGAAGCATTTCTCCAACAAAAAGGATCATCTCCATTTCCACATGGTGGCTTGACCCGAGCTATAATATTAATCACCCAATCTGGAAGAAATTCTCTCCACTTTAAGATATTCCACATACCATTGTCCAAGAAAAATTCCCTGAGCTTCACACCTGGATTTAAGGTATGAAAATTGTTGTCAACAAAATAGATTAAGGGTTCATCAAGTGGAGTCTATAAGTCCCACTAAACATTGGCAGTGTTTCCACTTGTCAAAATTCTGGCAAATCCCCTATAAAATGTATCCCAAATAGTAGAGATACTACACCAAACGTTAGAGGAATTTTGCTTCTTGCAAACCATTGGATACTCACCTCCTCCACAACCATACTTGCCTCTCAAGCATCGAACCTAGAGCTGATCAGGTTTGGTAAGAAGACCCCAACAAAGCTTCATGATAAAAGTAATCTTCTGTCGTTGGAGATCTTTAATACCCATACTCCCATTTTCTTTAGCTTGTTTAATATGATCCTAAGAAATAAAATGCATTTTCTTACCTTCTTATTCTTGATTCCAAAGGAAATTACGGCTAACCTTTTCCAATTCATTCAATATGCCTTTAGGAAGAAGCATAACTTGCATATGGTAGCTAGGTAAAGCGGACAGAACATATTTAACCAAAACCGTCCTACCTGCCATGGTGAGAAATCTACCTTTCCAATTTGTTAACCTCTTTTTTGCCCTCTGAATGATAGGGAAAAAGGTAGCTTTGGTAACACAATGAAAAAGCGGTATATCGAGATATTTACTAAGGTCACTCGTAATCCCAATCCCCATATAGTGACTCAGCTCAATTGCCGGGTTAAAATGCATATTTCGAGAGAAAAATGCTTTAGACTTGAGCAAATTGATTTGATGTCCTGAAACCTTACAGAAGGATTTCATAGTGTCTCTCATTAGAGTAATCTGATCTATAGTAGCTTCACCAAACAGGAGAAGATCATTAGCAAAGAATAAGTAAGAAATGGGCGGAGCATTTCGGTTAAAACGAAGCCCCTTCCAATTACCCTCTCAAACTTCCTTAGTGATCACTTGTCCCAGTCGTTCCATATAAAGCACAAATAAGTAGGGACTAAGTGGGTCACCTTGACAAACTCCTCTTGTCGGTTGGAAAATGGGTGATTCTGCTCCATTCCAAAGAATTCTCATGGACACCATTGAAAGAGGCAAGCTTCACCCAAGAGGGGGTGAATTGGGTGATGTTATAAATTTTTCGTTTGATGTGGTGATATGAAAAATATAGTAGATAGAGTAGAGTTGAGAAGATTTGAACACAGAGAGTTATACTGGTTCGGCCTAACAACCAGGCCTACATCCAGTCCTCAGAGATCAACACCTACTGAGATTTTCACTATGCCTCCAAGATTCAATGGGCTCTCAGAACGCCACAAAACAACAATCATCCTTGAAAGGACTACGAGCAGAAATAATCTCTTACTAAGAAATTTCTCTCCCCCTTACGACAAGTCTTATGTGCAGAAAAACAACCTATGACCTTTCTCACTTGCTTATGTATACAAGACTTATGAGCAGCAACGTTCTCTCCTGCTTACACCACTGTAAGTCTTACGAGCAGCAACGTTCTCTTCTGCTTGTATCTTATAAGACTTATGAATGGAAGGTTCAACAAGGAATTCTCTCAACTGCTTCTCTCGTAAGGAAAAACTACCCTCTCAAGATCCCAATACCTTGAGATCACATAAACATATAATTTGAATTGTATGAAGACTCTCTTACAGAGCAAATGAATAAACACTGAAGATCAATGTGTATACAGAGAAAAAGATGAATAGCAGAGACTAGTGTATAAGCTTGTGAATTCTTGTACTTCGTTGGTTCCTCACGATCTCTGAATCTCTGTATATATATAGATGTTTAGTTTTTGTCCGTTAGAGTATTCATCATTTGTGGAGCGTGACTTTGCAACTATGGAATCACACGCGCATGTTTGAATAATCTGAATGCGGTAGGTGTGAGCGTATTTGTAATGATGTTGTCTGCCGTTATTTGACTTTCTCCGTGTCAGCTAGTTTCAAACGTTCATCCTTCTGTAACACACTTATAATACATTCAAAATAATGTTAAACAATGATAATAAGTAATGATGATATGAATAAATAACAATAAACCATATTCGGATTGAACGTTGTGAGACTTGGTATTTTCGGTGATCTGGCAGAGTATCACTCGAGCATGACTGGCTCACTCGCGAGTGATATAGGGTCTCACTCGAGCACAACACCTTCTGCTCGAGTGATCCTGTACTTTACACAGGGAGTTTCTTCTCGGGTCATCACTCGCATATCATTTTAACAAGAGTGAGATTTTGTACTCGCGGGTGATATGGTCCCTCACTCGAGCACACACACTACTGCTCGAGTGAGACGCATATTCTTTAGGAATATGCTCTCAATACCAACACTCGCATCAGGATTTCAGAGGGATGAAATTATCACTCGCAGGTGATGTGGGCCTTCACTCGAGCACACGTACTCCTGCTCGAGTGAGAAGAATATTCTCATGGAATATACCATTTATACAAGCACTCGCATCAGATTTAGAAAGGGATAGAATTTTCACTCGCAAGTGCTGATGTGTCACTCGAGCACATGAGGTTGTGCTCGAGCACACTTGCCCTTCTCTGAAGTTCATGACTCTCGGCCAAACACTCACAGTACCTTGCTTGAACACAAAATGCTCATGCTCGAGCATTGATGTCTCTGCTCGAGTGAACCAAGGAAGCATGATAATTCTTGCTCTCGGCCAAGTACTCGCGGACCTTCACTCGCATGTGCTCGAGTGAGAATGGCTTCTCTGCTCGAGTGCAAACCCCAGTGCTCGAGTGAATCAGAGAATATAACAGTGGAATGCCTCTCGGGTAAACACTTTCTGGCTTTTACTCGCACCTGCTCGAGCACAGAAGGGATCCATGCTCGAGTGCAAAATCCATGCTCGAGCACTCCAGTGTAATTTTGACAGTAGATACCAGAAAACATTGATATATGCATTTGGTAACTTTGTAAACTTTTCTTGATCTTCTAAAAACATGTTTTGCACACAATTGTCTTTTTGTTATCATCAAAACTTAGGATCTAACAACCATAGATGTACAGGCCATGATAAGGTTTACCATCTCATCTCGAAGTCCAACACTGAAGAGAGTGGATTGAAGAAATTTCCAATCTAGGTGATTATAAGCTTTTTCCATGTCAACCTTAATCGCCATAAGTCCTTTTTTCCTCTTCCTACTCCGCATAGTATGGATAACCTCTTGAGTAATGATGATATTATCAATACTTTGGCAACCCACTATAAAGCCACACTATTGAGGTTCAATCAAATATTGCATCGCCCTCTTCATTCTTTCTACAAAAATATTCGTAATGATCTTGGAAATGACATTACAGAGAGAAATAGGGCAAAAATCTTTTAAGAGTCAGAGGATTATCAACCTTTGGGATAAGAACAATGTGAGTATGATTAATATCCCTAACTCTGTTTGGATTATGCCAAACTTCTTTAATAAGTTCACATACCTTAACCCCAATATGATTCCACTGAGTTTGAAAGAAATGTGCTTGAAGACCATCTGGGCCAGGAGCTTTTAGGGCACCCATCATATAAGCAACATCCTTGATTTCAATGTCGTCGACATCTTTATGAATCAGTTCATCATCCCTAGTGTGTAATGGTGGAAAATGGGCAGCCTAATTCATGGAATTAGGAATCTGATCATCCCTAGTATAAAGATCTTGGAAGAATTTCACAGCCATCTCTTTCAACTTATCCTGCTTAATCACCCAGGTTCCTTCTTCATCTTGGAAATCCTCAATACGTTTTTTTTCCGCTTAATCAACACTGAGGTATGAAAAAATCTAGTATTCTTGTCACCCGAAACAAGCCACTTGCATCTAGATTTTTGATACCAAAGCAGTTCTTCTTGAGCACTTAACTTACTATAATCCTGCCAAAGCTTCTTCTCAAGTTTTAATAAGCCTGTAGAGATATTATTTTGCCTAGCTCTATCAATACCCTCCAGTCTTTTGAGAAGTTTTTGCTTTTTCTTTGGAATACTACCCAAAACATAAGAATTCCACTTAGTAGCCTCATCTTCAAACATTACTTTACCCTGATCCCAATCCTTATTTTCCCAAGATCTACAAACCACGTCAGAAAAACTATCTTCTAATGTCCACGCAGGATGATAACTGAAACGACGCCTGATTGGATGAGATGGGGAAATTGTACCATTTGAAACAAGGACAGTCCAATGATCTGATTTATATCTTAGATGATGAAAGACCTTACTATGTGGGTGACTTAATTCCCATGCAAGGTTGCCAAATACCCAATCCAGTCTTTCTTCAACTCCTTTTTTTCCCAAGCGAACCGCTCGACAACAGAGGGAATTTCCAACATATTCGAGTTACTAATACAATCAGAAAATTGTTTCATAGCTCGAATAAAAGGTTTAGAACCCCAACTTTATCTGCTGGATTCAAGAAAGCATTAAAGTCCCCAATGACCATCCAAGCATCCTCAGTAACTTGAGCAATATCTTGCAAAAAACTCCACAAATTCTCTCTTCTACTTATCCCCGTCTCTCCATAAACAAAAGTAACAAAAAAAGAGTCATTTGTTCACTTATCAGACAATTTACAATGAACAAGCTGAGTGGTAGAGAAGAGAAAATCCACATGCGTATCATTATCATCCCAGAGAATCCATATGCCCCCTGCAAAACCAGTAGCTTCTAGTCTAATCCAATTACAAAAACCTATTTTCCGATTCACCGCCTCAGCCCTATTACCACTAACACGAGTTTCAATGAGACATAAAATGTCAATTTTATTATTTTTAACAAAATCCCTAATGAGGCGAGAAAAAGTCTTATTCCCAACACCCCTACAATTCCAAGAAGCAATTATCATATTTAAAAAGCACACATGGAATAAGGAATGAATAATACTTACTAATCACCAAGATCCCCTTGAACTCTTGTGGAATGCTCCACCAAATCATGTCGGTCTCCTGCACTAAGTGCTGCCTCCATGAAGTTATCTCCAATATCATCATCCAAAGATGGTGTTGTTGAAGACATAAATGATGTTCCATGTACAGCACCTATGCTTTGCTCGCATTTTTTCTTGATAAAGGCATCAAAAGGGTTGTTGTTATTTTCCCTGGGCCCTTCCAATAATAAAATAGAGTTATTTAGCTGGCCATCATCACTTTGCTGTGCTAGAATGGTATTATTGCCAACTTGGGTTAAAGAACCACCCACTACAAGGTGCTCTCTTCGACCCATGTTTATTTTAGAAGGCCCAGTAGTTTTTTTGTTAATTTTGTGGCCCATCTCCTTTGGCTTATAAATGAGTTTACTGCCATGGGCCTTACTTCCCTCTTTTGGCCCATTACCCTTGATATGTTCCTTATCTTTTCCTTTAGCTACAAGAGCTCCCTTCTTCTGCCAAGTTTGACTCCCTCCTCCATTCTTAAAATCTGACATAACCCGTACAGGCACCATACCGCCTTCAGGAAGTTCGTGTGGTTCCAATGCTCCCTTGGTCATCGAGTCCGAGGCCACAACGATCGGTCTTTGTCTCACCGGCATACCACCGTCTTCCTCCAGATCCGCAAGCACTTGGAACCTCGAGGTTTCACGGTCGAGCATGGCCCCTCGTATTGCACCGTTCCCCTGTTCTGGCAAACCTCCTCCTGTTTGTTGCTTTTTTCGTGATCCTCGATTTCGCCTTGCACTTCCCACAATCATCCACTCACCAAAATGTTTGTTGGCACTGGGTCTATGAACCGTCGGCGCTGGTTTAGTGACCATCGGAACATGTGCTTGTAATGGCATAGTGCTTGATTGGATTGAATCACAATACGTCAATGAGCAATTGTCTTTGCAATGTCCGTAGCATCTACAGGAGAAGTAGATCAAGCCGAGACCCTCGTATTCCACTTGGTACACCGCATGCGCTGCGATGACGCGTGAAACCAGTTTTTTTGGAGATCAAGTTCAACACAAATTCGGGCATATTTCCCCTTTTCAATTCTGGCCGAAGCAGAGGGAGTGGCAGATGGAGTAAGCATATCCACTTTCATTGTTTTTCTAATATAGTTACCCAACCTTGTGATAAAGTCTCTGTTATAATACTGTATTGGTATATTGGGTATTCTAACCCAAGTGACAATCCTTCCAAGTGGGTTATTAAAGGGATCAAAATTAGGAGACCATTTCTGAATCAATATGGTATGCTGCTGCACAATCTAGGGACCCTCATAGAGAATTTTGTGATACAATTGTCCCCAACCTTCTTTTTGTAAAAATCAAACTATGAAATAGTTGTTGGGCATATCAATAAGATCAAAGTGATTAGTTTGCCATATATGACTGAGGTGAGCCTTCAAGGTATAGACATTATGTTTGCCTAAATTGAGCTCAACAAAAGCCCAACTTATTGGTCAAGGACAATTATATCCTACCGTATTTTAAAGCTTTAAGACTTTTCACCATGGCCAAATATCCGTGAGGTTCCTTGGAAATATGCCGCAATAAAAAAAGTTCTTATTTGGTATGTATTTGGGATAACGGTGGGAAAAATTACTTATTTTTAATATGACTTATAGAAAAGTAAGTGCTTTTGCAACCTAACTCTGCTACAGCTCCACCAAGTCATGGATGGGTAAAATTGAATGTGTATGGGGCTTGCTCCCAGAATCATATGATGGCGTATGGTGGTGTTCTTCGTGATGATAAAGGTACTCTCAAGGAAGGTTTCATGTTCAAAGCAGACGAGTCAGCCGATAGTTTACTAGCTGAGCTATGGGCTGTCCTTTTTTATCTTAAGATATGTCGGAATTCCAGAGATCGAAGAATGGTGTTGTAAACAGAAGCTAAGGAGGTGTCTTCGTTGATCCACTGCTCTGTTCCAATGAGCCACCCTGATGCTACTATAATAAACTAGATCAAGAGTATGATGCTTAGAGATTGGGAGGTGGATGTGCATTGGATCCCTATAAGTGATAATACGACTACTAATTATGTTGCTAAGCAGGCATTAAGTGCATGGCCAATTCTTCGTCATTTTTGTGTTACCTTTGGTTGCTTGTCTGAGTTCCTTGATAAGGACAGTACGATGCAAGGTGAGTTTAGTAGTGGTATAGATTGAGGGCTTTCCCTCCTCTTTTGTGTGTGTGTGTGTGTATCAAAGAAGGTACTAACATGGGTAAACTCCACTAGGGATGATCATGGATCAGACCAGACTGGGTTAGAGGCTAGCCCAAGGTCTGGTTTGGTTAAAACCTCGGGCTAAAAAGGGCAACCTGAGGTATAGTTTGGTATAGTAACAACCCGAACTCGGGTCAAACTGAACTTGGTCTATCGGGCTGATGGACTGGTCCAGGTAGTCCAACATATCTAATTTTTTTGCTCTGAAAAAATTTTAAAAAAACTAGAGGAATAAAAAATAGAGGGAAGGATGCTGATTGAGAAGAGAATCAGAGGGAGCGTCCAAAGCGACTCCAAGAGGAGTACCAGCAGCAACACAAGACCAGAGGGATCGACACCGAGAGGGGGACCTGCAGCAGCACAGGACTAGAGGGATCGACTCGGAAAAAAGGACTATAGTCCATAGGGTTCGACGCCGAGGTGAATGATTAACAATGGAGTTTCCATGCGATTAAGGGTATGGGAAGCAAGGTAAGGCGATTAACACCGAGGTGAGAAGCAACATCGTAAGATTGAGGGTAAGGGAAGTAAGGATGAAGTGAGATTGAAGGCGAAGAGGCGAGGGTTGAGGTATTGAGCGACATTTTTTATGGTGGGGAGATGAGATTGATGAAGTAAAGTGGGTCTATGAGCAGAGTGTGTCAAATCAATAAAAAAGAAAGTGAGGGTGTGTGGCTGTGTAGTTCACTTGGGTGCGGCTATTGGGTGGACTTTGTTTTTTGGTTATAATGAGACTATTTAATTGCAAACCCATTTATTTTTTTTATAAATTAATAAATGATTCGGGTCAGACCAGACAAGACCATGTGGACTGAAAACCTGGTCTTGAACCCGGTCAAGCCTAAGTAGTTGGTCTGGTCTGGTCCGATCTTTTTCGTTATAAGATTGCTTTTTACCAGACGAGGTTACCTAGACCATCGGATTTTTTACTCATCCCTAGGCTCCACAATCACATAGGATGCAAAGTCTTTTCCTAGTGATACAATTTAACTCCTCTAACTTTTCTTCTTTTTTGACAAAACTTGTCATCAGTTCTGTCACAAATCTTTAAAACATTTGCATATAATTAAATCTATATTGACTAAGGACTTGAATCCTTAGTTAACTGAACTAATCAATTTTGTAATGAGAGACTTCCCAGCAAATTTTTCAAAAGTTTATTGACCATTTTTTATCACAATTTGGAACTCCAGAGCAAAAATTATTGTGTATTACTTTTTACAATAAACTCTTGTTCATTTTCTCAAATTCTTAAGTGTTGACAGAGTTTTTATTTATGTCTAAAAATATATATACTCTTTCTTGTCCATAATATAAATCAGTTTTTAGAAGGATTTTTTTTTGTCCATAATAAAAGCCACTTGCAGGGTCATTAATGCATGTTTAACAAATTTTTTCCTATAATTTATGTTTAAATGTGACTTCTTTTATTTATTTTATTTTCCAAAAAGCCTCATTTGATAAGGTTAAATTGAAAAAAAAAAAATCAATTTAAAACATATTTAAATATTAAAAAAAAAAGATTTACGAGCCACCAATCAATTTTTAATTCTGTTCAATTAGTTGTAAATGACTTATGTATATGAGATGGGGGGGACCATTTTTTGTATAAAAAGAAAGAAATCAGGTAAATTGTCAACTTTTCCTAAATTGTTTTTCCATAAATAAGTGCAAATTAGTACAGGAGTTCATTGGGACCACGGTGACTCTTTAACTTCATTTAATGTGAACGTAAGACCAAGTATTTCAACTCCAATTATTACTATAGTACATGCTATTAAAGTCTCATGACTAGAAAGATGGTCGACCTGCGCTCTCTTGTACGGATGCTTTTAAAAAATTTTACCATGCATTCATTTATGGTTTAAGCTGCATTCAATCAGTAATTTTAAGTATTTTTTAGATGCGTAAATTTTTTTTTTTGTAGTGCATCGAATACTCTAATCAATTAGTGTCGGAAAACTTTTTTTTTGGACCTAAAGACCTTAATCTTTTGCTCAACGAACAAAAACCGGATTGGGTAGTGGACAATGAGCAGGTCACGGTATAGGTTTAAGGATCAATAGATCAATCGGAGTCTAACTAATAGTTATATTGTCCATATTAAAATATTATAATTTATTAGTGATAATATATATATTAATATATTTTTAAAATTTTATAGATAAAAATGAAGATCTTTAGAAAAAATGTTTAAAATTTATTAGTATTAGTTATGATGCCTGTAACGCCCCAAATTTTGATTAAGGGCTAATGATTATTATTGAGAATGATTTGTGAATTAAAGATAATCTGGGACATGAATTAGTTATTGGAAATGCCCAACTCCCTATATTTTAACATAATTATGTGACAAAGTAATTTAAGGGCTAAAATTAGAGGGAAGGGCGCATTGTGGAGAGGAAAGAAATTAAAATTGGTGTTTTGTGGCAATTCAAGTTAATGTGCTATAATTAGTGAAAAAATTGAAAGTTGAATGGTGTTTTCAGTGATATCGCCTGCGAGGCAGTGAGTTTGTCATGTGGTTTTGGAAAACCAAATGATGAGCAAAAATTATGAAATTTTACAAGGTGAAAGTTGACATCCTAAGCTTTAATTTGATAGTTTATATGAATTAATTGAAACTATGTACAAAAAGATATGAATTTTTGAAGTTAGCCCAAAAAATCTGGAAAGTTTCTGGAGCAGTGGTCAAGGATTGAAAATCTGGGAATAATATGATCCTAGCTATTAAAATTCCATATTTTTCCTTGAAACTGACTCAATAAGAGTTCCATAGCCTTTGAAATCACTCCAAAACGATGTCTAGTTTCAAAGTTAGGGCAGAAAATCTGCCAGAATTGGCATTATTCTGAAAATTGAAAATAAAATGTGTTAGAAATTGATTAATGAAAAAAAATGCCAAGTGTCATGATCATATAAGAAGGGGATTAAATTATTATGGATTTGTATGAGCACATGTCAAATTGTATTAAAATAATACTACATGAACAAATAATGATGAAATGGTATGCTAATGGTTTAGTTGGAGCATCAGAAGGGGAAGCACGTTTTTTTTAAGAGCTAACTAAGGAAGAAGGCAAGTTCAATGTTAAGGAGAGTCAAAGGGAGCAATTATGAAGGGAGTATGGGTGGAAGCATGGATGGAAGTATGGTGGTTGGCAAATGTCACCATGTCAACCCTTGATGAGATCAATGGTGTAGAATGAAGGGAGGAAAATTTATGAAGCCATTCCTTCCTCTTTCCTTTGTGCATTTTTGTTTTGAGCCAAGAGAAAAGAGAGGGAGGGAGAGAAGCTTAAGGGAACTCAAGCTTTAGGGAGAAAGAGGAAGAGAAAGATCAAGGTAGGTTTGTGATTTCTTAAGATTTCCTTCTAAACTTACATAAGCTTCTTCTCTAATCTCTATTTTTCTATGAAATCCATGGTTTAGCAAGCTCATCTTGAGCCCAAGGGGAGAGAGAGGAGGACATCTAGAGAGAAAGGAAAGGAACTCAAGAGGTAACTTCACAAATCCTAAAACTATACTAGTATATGGATGTTGTTGATTATTGTGGTTGGATTTGGTTATTTTGTTAAGTTTGTAAATTTGGAAAGTCCTAACCCTAAGGGGTTATGCTGCCCAAATTTCTTTGAGTCATGATTAAGAAGTGTTTAAATGAGTTAATAAAGGATTAGAAGTGGAAAAGTACAAGTTTTAAAGCTAAAACACAAAACTACATTTTTTCATTTTTCTTCAAGAATTTTGGCTAGCACTGTTTCAGGGGGCATGGGCTAGATTTTTATGAAATAAATGGTTCAATTGGATTCAGTGGGCAAAAATAGGTGGAGTTACAGTTGGTCACTTTTTTGGAAAAGGCCGAAAAAATATAATTACGAAAACACCCCTAAAATCCTTAAATCGGGGCTGTTAAGGGTATTTTCATAATTTGAAAGTGAATTTGGTGATTTTGAGCTCGGAAATAGATTCCTTGGATGAAAATACATCAGAATAGCCCTAGCCAAAATTTTGGGAAAACGTGCTATCGGGCCGGGTCGAAGTCCGGGGGCAATTTGGTAAATTTTTACCATAGACTAATATAATCACAAGAAACATTATGGAAGAGTCTTAAATAATACTTGGATGGGTTATGACCTATTTCTTATACATTTAATATTTTAGGACTGAGTCGGAAGCCGGAAGCGACACATTTTACGAGGCACACTAAAAAGGGTGATATTTGAGATAGTACTTCACAACCCTTTAGACAGTTGTTTGAGCTTCTAATAGCCACCTAAGGGACATTAATGATAACCAAATCTAAGTGTTTTGAAGTCATTTGAGTATTAGTATTAGTGATAACTTGTCGTCCTTAATTATGACTTTAGAATTTGATATATGCCCAGAGCATAGAAGGACTGTGCCTGATCAAAAATGGAAAGATCAAGGTAGTGACACTTTATCCTATATCATGTGTAATGCATTGCTTGTTTGGTATTTATCATTGAATGTATGAGGGGACGTGGCATTAAGCCCGGCCTCGAATAAGGGACGTGGTGTTAGCCCAGCCTTGAATGATTGAGGGGACGTGCCGGTTAGTCCGGCCTTGAATATTGTTATTGCTGAATTGTGATATATGCTTACATGCTTTGTTTAATTATGCAACATATACGTAAACTATTGCTACTGGGATTCTTTTGAATCCCACTCTTTCCAATTAACAATTTTAGCCAGGGTAAGTGGATCGAGAGGCAAGCAAGTGGATAAGGCCGACTAGGATTGCTGGTGGTAGATTTAGTGTTTTGGTTTTTTATTATTATTTTGGACAATTGTATAAACATGTTGACCATAGAATTGTAGTTATTGTGTAATCCCCAGTATGAGAAACTAAGATAGGCAAAGATGCCCTATAAAACCCTTTGGTTATCGAATATATCCAAGGTGAATGTCGGAAAATTTGCTAGCACTATGATATTGTGTATGCGACAAACTGAATAGGCCAAATGTTTTTATTTAAAAATGAATGGAGATCGTAGTATACGAGTTTTGTAAAAAGTTTTAAATTATCTTTTATCTCTTATTCAATTATAAAACATGTTTAAACACTAATTACGGCCTTGATGAGGACGGGGGTTACAATGCCTATATTTATACAATGATATCTTCTTTCCTATGATTATTATATCCTTTTAAATAATTTTTTCATCGTCATCTTTTTTTTATTCTTTATCTACTTTTCTCTTCATCTTGGTATTCAATCTTTTATTTTTCCCTCAAAAATAGCACAAGATAATAGTTAGAAGAATTTTTTTTTTTAAAAAAAAAAACCGGTCTAATTTGTTAAACCACCGGTTTAAATCGGTTCACGGCCTAATAAATGAACTAGACCGAATCATTGACCAGTTATCAATTTAACCAGTTGAATCGGCCGGTCCGATCCGATTTTTTATACTATGTTTTTGCTTTCTTCATTTAATATTTAATATTTTTTCTTACATTAGTTTCATTTATTAATTTCACAATTGTTTTACTCTCTTTCACTCTCATATTTAATGCTCTCGGGCCTCGAGGTATCTTATAAAAAAATAATACACATTTTTACATAAAAATGACAAGTAATGAACTTAGTCGAATCTTTTAATTTTCACAAATTAATTGTTAGGTTATACTTTTAGGACTGTGGGGACCATCAAGTGAATTAAAATGGTGAGACTAGCGTTAGGGGTGTCCAAAGTGTACCGGTACCGGTTATCCGATCCCGATCCCGGAATTTTGATCCCGAGAATTTCCCGTCCCGGCCGGAACCGGGATCGGGATCTAAGGGACCCGGGACCGGGACCGGGACCGGTCACATACCTTGTGATCCCGGTCCCGGTTTTTTTTTTAAATTTTTTTCTTAAAAACTAAGTTATTGTTTTATTTTTGTATTTTTTATCCCATAATTTAAGTTATCATTTGATAAAATGTGTATCACATATTTAGTTGGAGTTAAACTATATATATTGTGATACTAATCTTACTATATAATGTATAAAAATAATAACAAAAATGATGAAGGTGATCATAATAATAATAATAAAATGTTATTCTTCAATTCTAGATCAATTTGTGTGATATTATGGCCTTATTAGATGTTAAATAATTACTTTAAACACTAGATTATAGAAAATTTAACTAAAATAATAATATTTTTTAATTTTTTTTTTAAAAAATCGGGATTTCCCGGTTTGATCCCGGTCCAGCCCGGGATTACTGGGCCCGGGACCAAACCGGTACCGGGATTGGGACCGGGATGCAATTTGCATCCCGGCCAAAAACCGGGACCGGGAGTGGTGGATCCCGGTCCCGGTCCCGGTTTTGAACACCCCTAACCAGCGTAGTGAATACACAATCAAGTTTTTTTAAAATCACCTAATTAATGAAGGCATACAAAAGAATCAAATTGATATGGTATATAATTAAAAGAGTTAAGAAGCAAATCTTTTAAAAATGGTGGATGTCACAACTGTTTAGCTTTTTTTTTTTTGGGAAATCCCTAAAAAATATCATGGAAATAGGTAAATCCCAAATCAGTGCTCCGAAATTATAAAATAGCAGTTTAGTGCTGTGTTAGTACGGACGTGTGATCTGTGTTGACGAAAAGACGAATTTGTCCTTCAACCCTCCCTCTCTCCACTTCGGAATAATAACACGAGCCTCTTCATTAACAACTTCGGATTCTATATTAACAACTCAAGTTTTTTCTTTGATAATTAATAACTCTGCTTTATATTTTCACAATAACAATACCGTCTCGTTATTAACAACACTATATTCTACATTAACAACTCCCATTTCTTGTTTCACAACTTCATAATTTAAGTTTCAGAGACAATAACAATACCTCTTTTTTTATTAACAACATTGTATTTTACATTAACAATACCATATTTTGAGATACGAAGATGTGAAAGAATAAAGCGGAGTTGTTAATGTAGAATGAGGTATTGTTAATCAATAGGGTCATGTTGTTATTCCGAAGTGGACAAAGGGAGGGCTGAAAGGCAAACTCATCTTTTCGCTGACACAGATCCCACGTCCGAACTGACACAGCATTGAATCGGAATTTTATAATTTCGGCGCACTGATTTAAGATTTACCTATTTCCATAATATTTTTTAGGGACTCGCTTCTGTTTACAATGCAACTGTTTAGTGCGTGTTTGTTTGGATTGATTGGGCTCTCAATCGGGCTTCTACACTGCCCAATCGGTCTTGAACAGTAAAAATTCATTTGCCCAATGTTTGGTTCAATGATTTCCTTTCAGTCAAAATGAGCAAAAGCCTGCGATTGCCATAAGCTATGAATTGGAGCTTATGAACTCAGATCAAGCGTTGGCTTCTGTTTTGAGGAGTAATTTCATATATTTGGGGATTAATGAGGTACTCAAAATCACATCTAATCACAAAAATTATTTTATGAAAAATGTTCTAAATAATTTTCTCTTTCTTTAGATAGTAATCTTCTACTAATTAGAGAATACTTTGGGATAAAGGTTTAAGCAAGTTTTGAGTTTTATCAATATATGACTGTAGAAATGTAAAGAATAATTAATAATTAATTTTAATCAGTTTGGATTTATTATTTAGTTATTTTATGATTTTATAATCAATTTTTATAAACATATCATAAATTAGTTTTTATATGGTGTTTTTGCCGATTAAATTTAGTTTAAATAATTTATTTGGATTATTGGAGGTATTATTGAGGTTTTAATCGATTTATTTTGTTAGATTTTGAGCTATGTGAAAATATGAGTTACGATTTAATATTTAAATTAGAGTTTAATATAATTTATAAAATTTAAACTTGAAGTGCATAATAGAAAATACTTTTGGAGTGTACCAATTTAAATTAGAGTTTGATATAATTTTATTTAAAATTGTACTATTGCCAAATTTTTAAAATTAATTTTTGGGAAAATTGTGAAAAAATCCCTTCACATGTAGATATTTTCTCAAGTCCCATTTTACAATTAAGTTGCCAATGAGGTCTTTTTTCACAATTATCCCTTCATTTTTTCATTTTTCATAATTTTTACAATTTTTTCTCTGAAATAATATTAAAACCACTTATGCAAAAACCAAACCAAACATTATTCACTTTTATATAAGTCACTTATTCAATCACCAATCCAAACATTCATCATTATACCCAATCTTACTTTTTTTCAATTGTGAATCCAAACACACCCTTAATTGATACAAAACAAATGTCGCCCTCTTTTTGGCTTTTGGTTTTCAAATTTCTATGTAAAATTACAGACTGCAGCTTCTGATAATTTGCCTAGAAATCACAAACCGTCCTCACTACTTTTCACATAGCAGCACGCTTCATGTGGGGGCATCAGATGCACTTTTCCTTTTTATATATTGAAAATTGAACCTTTTATGTTTTATTTTTTTTAACTTATTAATGAGTTTTGGTTTTCATCTCAATAATAATGGGATTAATTTTTTAATTAAATTCTTATAAAACTATGACAATTGAATATTATAATTTAAAATTATAAGAATCAAAATCAAAACTCGATCAATTACAAAAACCAACTATAATATTAATAAGTTACAAGGCTAAGCAATATCGCAACCAAAAATGCGTATAATGTGGGGCGAACTTTTACTTGACCATGACTTGAGAAAGGAATAATGGTCCACATGGAGGTAATGGTTCACATGGAGGTAAAGTGAAAAAGACAATAGAGTACCTTAATACATAAATAATTAGATATTGGTTTCACAAAGCTACGTCAGATATATAAAAATTTGTGAGGAATTTTAGTTTTATAGTGAATATTAATATTTTAGGTTTATACAAAAGGATTCTAAAATCAGGCATAACGAATTGGAATCGAAACTATCCTATATATATATATATAAGAGAAGTGATTTGATGAGCTCAAATGGCGAAAGCATTATGAAGAAGGAGCAAGTTGATGAGCCCTGAGATGAACATACGTAAAGGCTTCGATGAAAAAGAGAATAAAACATATTTAAGAATTAAGGCCACTAATTCAAACCTGGCCTTGGGCTTGGATGCCATCAACGCATGGTATATATCCACAAAGTTTTTTTGCATTTTGATTTAGAATCCCAATTAATTGGCGGCCACGGTAACTTCTTGTTGTCTGAGTTCTTGCCAATCCATATTCCATAAAAGCATATCTCTATTTCATCAATTTGGGGTGAGATCAATAAGGTTAAAGTTCACATCTTTGCTGCATGCTATTACAACTCCATATCTTATTTAACAATTTTGTCCCTATAATTTATGCTTAAATGTAAGTTCTTGTATTTTTTTTTTCTCTTTGAAATTAACTCATTTAATATTGGTTAAATTGGAAAAAAATCAATTTAAAATAGATTTAACAATAAAAAACATATCTAATGAGTTACTTGTCATTGATCAATTAGTTGCATATGACTTGCTTGTATATGGGATTTGAAGAAGAAGAACAAGAAGAAATCAGTTAAACTGTCAAGTTTTTCTGAAAAAAAAGATTTTTTTTTGAGAATTACATTTAGGTCCAGCATAAGAGAAAAAAATAAAGAAATGGTCCCATTAACAAGTCCATGGGCTTCAATTGATAAATACAGAGGTGTCATTGACAACTTCAGGAGACCTTTTTTTTTATATATTTTTTCACCTATAAGAGATCTAAATATAATTCTTCCTTTTTTTTTTTTAATAAATAAGTGCAAATTGAATATGAATGGGAGATCAGGATTTCAATTTCAATTATTACCATATCACATTACTTTATCAAAGTCCTATGAATGGGAAGACTGTGGACCTATGTGTCCTGTGGTTAGTCTCTTGTCCGGATGCTTCTCAACAAATTTACCATCCATTCATTTATTTATTTGTCAGTACTTTCAATTTTTCCCTCCTCTTGTAAATATATAAAGTGTAGGTAAATATTTTGGGAAAATGACGGAAAAGTGATATTAAAATTGGGAAATAATAAATGGGTAATTTCGTAAATCCAGAAGTTGAAAATTCCTTATCACGTTTTGACATTTCTTAATCAACTTTTGATAAAAAAATCCATATGTCATTTCCCAATTTTGAGAACACTTTTCTGTCATTCTCCCAAACATTTTGTTTTGGATCTAAAGACCTCAATCTTTTGCCTTCTTCATTTCATATTTTTCTTGCCTTAGTTTCATTTATTAATGTCACAATTTTGTTTATTATATTTAGCTATTACATAATAAATGGCAAGTAATCAACTAAACCGATTTTTTTTCTAATTTTCACAAATGAACTATTAGGTTTTATATTTAGGATTAGAAGGACTATCTAAGTAAATTAAACTTTAGAAACCAGGGGAGTTAATACACATGATCAAGTTTTTTAACCACCTAATGAATGAAGACATACAAAAGAATATAATTGATATGGCATGCGCTAATATTTTTGGTGCAAATCCACAATTATGAAGTATTAGGCACCTGACATTATAAACTTCTTTTTGTGAAAAATACATATAAAGTTTTCAAAATGATACAAAAAATGTTATAACGGTTAAGTCTAATGTTGAACATTTAGCAAACGATCAATAACCGGTCCCGCTTTGATTTTGATACATAATAAATGTGCATTGCTCTTTTTTGCCTTTTCATTTTCAATTTTCTCTGTAAAATTATAGACGAAACTTCAGAGAATTTTCCAAGAAATCACAAACGAGTAACATTTTAGCATCACTGTTTTAAACCTCACAGTAGGCTTCACATGGGAGCCTCAGGAAGCAAAAGTCTTGTCCCGTCCCATCATGCACTTTTCCTTTCTATAAGTTGAAAATTGAATTTTTTATGTTTTTCATTTTTAATTTTTTACTATTTTTTTATAATATCTATACTTTTAATAAGTATTGGTTTTGACCTCTATATTTAACATCATTAACTCTTTAATTAACAATATTAAACTTAAACTAAATCCTTATAAAATTATAAGAACTAAATTTCACATATGAAATTACAGAAAAAAAAAAATCAAAATTCAATCCAATTGTATATATGAAATAATGTACGGCAGGGGCATGCAACTTCCACAGCAACAGCAGCAGTTAATATGAGAATCAAAAACTCGTCAAAATGAGTCTCTCTTTCATAACAAATGTGTGTTGCTCTCTTCTTCCTTTTCCTTTTTCTAATTTTCATTTTGTAAAATTAGATATATAATAGCATAACTTCTGAGAATTTTCTAAGAAATCACAAACCAGTGACCACCGACACAAGCAAAGTGGTGCCACCTTCTACTTGACTTTGAGAAAATGAATGGTCCTCACGCAGGCAACACAAAAAAAGACAATGAGCAAATAATTAAACATTGGTTTTATTACAAAAGAGGATAAAATAATTGTGTTACCATTAGTTTGCTATTGAATATTGATTGGCTGAGTTTTCACATCATCGCGATTTTGTTTCCTGGGAGAAATAACATCATACCATTGTTAGTAGCTGCCAAGAAGCAACGCGGAATTAGATGCCTAGTTATGCTTCATTGACATGGGTTAAAAGTGTTACTGTCCAATCATGAATTTATTTTTATTTTTTTAAAAAGTGACTTTAAGAGGGGAAAAAGACAGAAAAATACCATTTGAACTTCAAACTGACAAAAATAGTAATGAGATTGACAAGAATGGTAATGAGATTGACAACGCAAATCTTTATCAAATGACTAATTTGAGATTTTAAAGTTCAAGTGGTATTTTTCTATCTTTTTTTCCTTTAAAAATTATGGTTATATTTGGATTTCATTTATTAAAAACACTCGTGAATGTATAATTATGAAAAAGGATATGAATTTTATAAAATTATATTTAACAAAGGAAATAAGTGAAACTGAAAGTAAAAACTTCAAGATAATGTGTGTGTGTGTGTGTATACAGCCAAAAGAAAAATCATATACGGTGGTGAAAGTGATGGATGGATGCAAAGTCTTTTCCCGGTGATACTGTAATACCCTGAATTTTGAGACTAGGTTAGAGAATAAGCCTGAGATTAGTGGATTGCTAAGCCCCGGTTTAACAAGATCCCAAATTATGATTAGGGGTTAATGACTACAAAAGTGGACGTGGTTAGTGATTAACGAACCCTTTTAGAGAATATAAAGTGGATTGTAGTCGCTTGTGTTATGAGCAACGCCAAAACCCTGCATTTGAGTTCAATTGTGGATTAACATCCAAATTGACTTAGAATAGAGGGAAGAATTGAATGGGGTATTGTGATGAAATGATGTCATGTTGTGGTATTTAATCATTGGAATTGATTTAAATTGGATTGGACATATTGGTTGCAAAACTGGAAATGTTGTCCAGTGTGAGTTCTGTCTGGGCAGTCTTCTCGTGTGGACGTTTTTACTAGGCAAATGATTTCAGAAAATTATGAAACTTTCCAGTCTTAAAGTTCACATCCCAATCATCAAAATAGACATATAATTGGTGCCATTTTATGTTGGGAACTGAGAGATATGACTGTCCAAAGTTTGAGGTCGAAAATGGACTCTGTTTTAGGGCAGTGATGAAATTTGTGTAATTCTGGAATTGTGTGGTGACTTCTAGTATTGGTAAATATTTTTCCTATAAAGAGGACTTAAATATATTTCATTTGGCTTTGGAATCACCTCATTTTGATTTTTCTAGAATTAGTTATGATTTTTCAAAGTTTGGGCAGAAAATCCGAAAATGGGAATTATGACATCATCAAAATAAAATATGACATCAGCATGGAATTAAAAGCAATTCCTCCATCTTCATCAGCCATTTCCTGACGCCATTTGAGAAACAAAAACGTGAGAGAGAGCTTGGAGAAAATAGGGAGAAGGAAGGAGAAAACTCGCGAGGTAGGTCGATTTCTTCGGTGAATTCGTACCTAACGCCTATAATCCTTCTCCTAAGCTTATCTTCTACATGGATTAAGGTACTTGAAGCTTAATTTTACTGTTTAAAAGGGGCTAGGGTTCAGCCATATTGAGTAAAAGCCAGAGGGAGCTTGAGGTAACTTCCAAAACTTCAATCTTTGATTGTTCTGGCTGCTGTGGTTGATTTAATCGGTGAAATTTCACCGGATTGTCTTTGTTTGTAAATTTGGAAAATGGGTTGGCCTAGGGGTTATGCTGCCCAAATTGGGTCTTAATGTTAGTTGTAACCTAATGTAATGGTTAATAAAGTGGTTAGGAGTAGAAAGGATTGTATTTACGGAGCCGAAACCGAAAAACCCCAATTTTCCCCGGAATACTTGAGAATTTTGGCCAGCTCAAGAAATGGGTCTTAGAGTTGGATTTTCAATGATTTGATGATTCCATTGAGTTCAGGAGCAAAATTAGGTAGGGTTACAGTTGGGCACTTTTCCGGAAAAGGCTGAAAAAGCATAATTACGAAAACGCCCCTGAAACCCTTAAAGTGGGGCTGTCAAGGGTAATTTTGTAATTGACATTGAATTTGATAATTATGAGTCCGGAAATGGATTCCTTGGGCGAAAATATGTTAGAATAGCCCATGTCAAAATTTCTGGAAAAGTATAGCCGGACCGGGTACGGTGGGGCCGGACCGGGTCCCCGGGGTATTTTAGTAAATTTTCAATATAGCTTCATATAACCCCCAGAAATACTATGCAAGTGTCTAAATAGTACATTTGACATTGTAGGATCAAACGTGAAGCCCTGAGTTGTTGGCACGTAAATCGAGGAGAAAAGACTGGAGGTAGGGAACTTATCTCTCCTGCATGCTCTGATAACTGTATTAATGTGTTGATGCATGTTATTGCTTTGCTTGATTATGTGGAACATGTGTGAATGATTTAAAACTATGTTTCAATATATGCTATGGCCATATGTGTATCGTTCGAATCATTGAGCTTATAGATTTGTCATTGTATGTGTGCATGAGTTATGTGATGCAAGCATGTCATGCATTAAACACTTATCTTGCCTGCATATTGATAATGTTTCCCTACTGAGATTCTCTCGAATCTCACCCTCCCTTACCAACAATTTAGACAGGGCAAGTGGCTTGTGGAGGGAGCGGCTAGGACTCCTTCGAGATGAGATTGTGTAATCCCTATTTGAAGAATTTTAATGGGCGATTGAGCCCTGTGTATCTTTAGCGAAGGTATATACCCGGGATTGCCGGGATGATTATATTATGCACTCTGATATTTATATGAATGCGATTTATCTTCGCGTAGTAATTGTATTCGAAATGTGAATATGAGACCAAGTTTATAAATGATTTCGAAAGGTATTTTTGAAAACCCTATCATGTGATGGGTTAGTAAATATTATTTGATTATTATTGGTCTCTATTTCATTTTAATCGCGTATTTCGGATATAATTACGGAGGGGGTTACAGATACAATTTATCTCCTTCTCCAACTTTTCTTCTTTTTTGATAAACCTTTTCTTCAGTTCTGTAACAAATCTTTAAAACATTTGCATATAATTGAACACGGTTAAGGGATAGTTGCACCTATTGAAAGTCAATAGTTCTGCTAAGGACATGAATCCTTAGTTATCTGAGCTATACATTTTGTAACGAGAGACTTCTCATTAAATTTCTCAAAAATTTATTCACCGATTTTTCATCACAATTTGAAACTCCAGAGAAAAAATTATTGTGTACTACTTTTTACAAGAAACTCGTTCATTTTCTCAAATTCTTAAGTGTTGAGAGAGTTTATATATATGTCTAAAAATATATATATTATTTACGGTTTATAATATAAACAGCTTCTAAAAGGATTTTTTGGTCCACAATATAAGTCACTTGCAAAATAAGTAATGCATGTTTAACAATTTTGTTCCTGTAATTTATGCTGAAATGTGACTTCTTTTTTTTTTTCTTTTTTCTTTTTTCAAAAAACCTCATTTGATATAGGTTAAATTGAAAAAAAAATCAATTTAAAACAGATTTAATGATTAAAAAAAAAAGATTTACAAGCTCTCTGTCAATTTTTAGTTCTAATCAATTAGTTGTAAATGACTTATGTACATGGGATTTGAAAAAAAAGAAAGAAATAATTTTTTGCACATAAAAAGAAAGAAATCAGTTAAATTGTCAACTTTTTTTTTTTTTTTTTATAAATAAGTGCAAATTACAGAAGTCCATTAGGATCACGGTGTCTCTTTAGTCTACATTTCAATTGAATGTGAACGTGAGACCAAGTAAACCCATGAAAAATTGTTATATATATATATATATATATTCTTTTGGATGGCACCATGTTATTTTTACTCTGATTGAAAAAACCTGATCTCATATATAGAACAGGCATACTTACAAAACTCCTATAGAGTTAAATTCCTATTGAGATGAATAATAGTGAAGGCAAGAAGGTAAACATATCCTAGTCTTTTGCTTAAAAGATCACTTATATACATTTTGTACCTCACAACATCTTAATTACAAAACATTATCTGTCAAGAGACTTCAATTCATGAAACATTGCTAAATTTCAGCAACTAAGTATCTTACTTTGCCTTGCAGCTCAATTCAGAGTAATGCCGGCCATTAGTTGTAGAATTTCAGTCCACAAATTTTCAGAGGAATCTGTAGAAGCTCCACAAAACAAACTTGAGCTACAAGCAGCCACATACCAATAATCTAACTCAATCTCCTCTCTCAACTAATCTAGCTGCCATCCTGCATGGCTGACGAAGAATATGAAATCCTGTGGCCTAAGTAACAAAACTGTGAATTAATGCATACTTTGTGAATGTAAAATCTCATGCACTTGCTATATTTTATGCTAACGATGAGTTGTACGTAGCTAAAGTAGGAACATATATATTTAGAAGTTATTTTCAAAAAGAAAAGTATTCAATTTATATTTAGAAATGGTAGTGTGAGAAACAGTTTAGCATAGACAGACATCTTTTTAACATAAACTGATGTTAAAACTCATAATTAACTAATAAAATATTCATAACTAAAGAGAAATGCATCAATATTCTTTTTCTTATTACAAAAATACCTGCTACAAATTGTCACGTCGACACTCATTTATGTTGCCGTTGTAGATTACTTTCTCCTTTCTTTTGCCTTTTCTATGATCTTCCGATCTTTTTTGAACTTGTTCAATATTGGTGGCAGTTAAATTTTTTGGCTACTGAAATTCTGGAATCCAAACATAAATTAAGATTTTGATTTGTTTCACATCTTATACAGTTTCATGAAATCCACATGTCTATAATCACCTTGGTGGCTGGCTGACTCATCATAAAAGGATGTTTGCCCATAGGGATGCAAGGAGAGCCACATGTCATCTAGTTACATTAACTTGTTGTTTATGTTTAAATAGAGTTTTGCATATATTGGTAGGGTAAATTGGATGATCATTTCACATACCTCGGTTTGTGAAGGTGTCACAAGCATACTCCCTCCATGGCAACATGTACAACGGCAATGAAGTCGTATTCAAGTTAAGGTCCATCAAGGATACTTCTAAACAAATACCAGGAGAGCCACTTATATAGTCACTCTTAATATTGTTTACTGTTATACATATCAATTAAATAGAGCGAGCTTTAAAACTTCTTTGGGTTATCATTGGGATTATTATCGTGTCACCTATATCTTGATCTCACTATAAAGAGCTGGGCAATTCTAATATGCCTCGCTCTAATGCCCAGAGTAATACCCAGCCTCCCAAATATTTTTTCTTTTCTCTTTTTTAGAATTAGTTTGTGTTCTTTTTATAATTTTTCAAATAATAAATCAAAATTGCACAATTTTAGAGTATTTTCCTTTAAAAGTCATAAAAATTCAAAACTGCACTATTTCATGCATATCAAATATTGAAATGTCATTAATTTTACATGAAATCTAGGGATCAAAAGAAAAATGGAAAAAACATTTGGGAGGTTGGGGCATTACAAAGGACATTAGATGGAGTTAAATTAGAAGCCCCAAGCCCCTTATATATATCCTGAAAGTGAAGCTAGCGTTGACCAAAAAAAAAAAAAAAAAGGTCGCCCAATTCTCTTTAAAACCAGTGCTATTATTGTCTTCTTCTATATATAAGATGCAGGGGAACTAGAAAAAGGAATAATTTATTGGTTGTAGAGTGTTTTGTCACTAATATTTTACATAAATTGTCTCCAAGATGTCTGGTTTATGCGGCCACGAACTCAGTTACAATTGTAAAAGAACTTATAGCACATTAATATATAATGTTATATCAAAAGTTGTATTCATCTAAAAAGTTGGTTTAAATTGAAGTATATTGAAGCTATTGGGTTGAATATAGTATACCTTGATTATTATTAAGGGAAAATCACTCTCAGGTCCCAAGCAATAGAGATATTCATAGAAAAGTCCCTAAAAAAAACTGAAATATCAGAAAAGTCGATATTATTTCCCAAAGTAAAATAACACAATAACCCCCTTTGTAATTTAAAATTTTATACTATGTCTCTCTCTCTCTCTCTCTCTCTCTCATTCGTTTTGTTTTCAGCTCTCAGAGGCTCTCAGATCTGACCTCTATTTTCAGCTCCCTATGCAAGATCTCTCCAGAAATGGTGGCGATGGTGAAGGCCGAAGCTTTGAGGTGGTGAAAGATTGGTGGGATGGGATGTAAGATAGAAGGAAGAAGAAGATGGAAGGAAGGTCGTGGGATTTTTCTGATGCTCAAGCTTCTGCCATTTTTAAAGAAGGAAGGGATGAAGGTAATGATGATGATGAATAGTCCAATCCATCCCCCTTTCTGTGAAAATGCTGAAATAGAAAAAAAAAAAAATTGTTGTTAATTTGTGCAGTAATGGTTGTTATTGTAACAGTTGTAGTTGTTAATACAGAAAATGAGGTTGGGTGTTATAGTACTCTGTTTTTGTGTAAGGTAACAGAGGAAGTTGTATATTTGAAGTGGAAATGGTTGATTCTCATAGTGGTGGGGTGCTGTGAAAATGATGATATGGAAAAAAACAAATTGTTGTTAATTCGCGCAGTTGTAGTTGTTAATATAATAGTTGTAGTTGTTAATACAAAAAATGAGGTTGGGTGTCATAGTGCTCTGTTTTTGGGGAACATAACAGAGGAAGTGGTATGTTTGAAGTGGGAATGGTTGATTCTCATAGTGGTGGGGTGATGTGAAAAGGCTGATATGGAAAAAAATAAATTGTTGTTAATTCGTGTAGTAGTAGTTGTTAATATAACAATTTTAGTTGTTAATATAAAAAAATGAGGTTGGGTGTCATAGTGCTCTGTTTTTAGGAAAGGAAACTGTAATACCCCGAAATTTGGGATTGGAGGCTTGGGGATAAGGCTAAATTAAGTGGACTGCTAAGCCCTAATTTAGCAGGATCCCAAATTTATCCCCTAATGATTCTTATATCTTTGGGGTATTAAGAAAGTAAAATGGTGAATTTTGGAGAAAGTAATTATGTTTTTGGTGAAATCGTCTATGAGGTAGTGAGCTTGTCATGTGATTTTTAATGACCAAATGATGAGAAAAAGTTATAAAATTTTACAGGATGAAAGTAGACATCCTAAGCTTTAATTTGATAGGTCATATGAATCAATTAGAGCTATATACAAAAAGATATGAATTTTTGAATTCAGCCCAGAAAAACTGTGAAGTTTCTGAAACAACAGGCAAAGATTAAAATTCTGGGAATTTTGTGATTCCAGATAGCAAAAGTATATATATTTTTTATTGAAACTAGACTCAACAAGGGTTCTATAGGCTTTGTAATCACTTCAATTCCATTTTTTTAGAATTATTTATGATTTTTCAAAGTTTGAGCATAAGTCTGCCAGAATTTTGTAAAAATCCGAATTTTGGAAAAATGGTGTCATGAAGTAAAATGATATAAAAAAATCATCATCTCTTCCTTCCTTCAAAACTGACGTGAAGTTCATTTTTAGAGAGAGAGAGAAGAGTTGAGATTTTTAGAGAGAGAAGGAGAGGAAAAAGCTTGTAAAGATAAGTGATTTCTTCGGTAAATTAGTTCCTAATGCGTATAACTTCGTTCCTAAGCTTACTTTGCATATGATTTAAGGGTTGGAGGCTCAAATTTGGATGTTTGGCACCTAGGGTTTTCATCCATATCAAGGGAGAGCCAGTGGGAGCTTGAGGTAACTTCCAAATCTTCGTATATTGACTATTCTAGTTGTTGTGGGCAATTTAATTAGTGAAATTTTGCTGGATTACCGTTGGTTTTAAATTTTGGAAATGGGTTTCCTTAAGGGTTATGCTGCCCAAATTGGTAATAAATGGTAGTTGTAACCTAATATAATAGTTAATAAAGTCGTTAGGAGTAGAAAGAAACGTGTTTAAGGAGCCGAAACCGAAAAACCCTGATTTTCCTTGGAGTTCTTATAAGTTTTAGTCATCTCTAGAAATGGATTTTAGAGTTGGATTTTCAAATATTTGATGGTTCCATTGAGTTCAGAATGGAAAATTATGTGGGGTTACAGTTGGTCACTTTTTCGGAAAAGGCCGAGAAAGCATAATTACGAAAACGCCCCTGAAACCCTTAAAGTGGAGCTGTCAAGGGTAATTTTGTAATTTGACATTGAATTTGATAATTATGACTCCGGAAATGGATTCCTTGGGTAAAAATATGTCAGAATAGCCCATGTCAAAATTTAAGAAAAGTACAATCGGACCGGGGTACGGCGGGGCCGGACCGGGTCCCCGGGGGCATTTTAGTAAATTTTCAAGATAGACTCATATAACCCCCAAAAACATCATGGAAGTGTCTAAATGGTACATTTGGAATTGTAGGATCGAATATGGAGCCCGAGCTGTTGGCACGCTTTACGAGGCACACGTCTCGAGACGAAAAAGGGTTAAGGTAGGGAACTTACCTTTCCTGCATGTATATGATTTTTGTGTTAGAGTGTTGATGCATGTTATTGATTTGCTTGATTATGTGAAACATGTATGAATGATTTGAAGCTATGTTTCAATTTATGCTATAGCCATAAGTATATTGTTCGAAGCATTGAGCTTACAGATTTGTTATTGTGTGAGCATAAGTTATGTGATGCAAGCATGTCATGCATTAAATATTTATTGTACATGCATATTGGTATTGCTTTCCTACTGAGATTTTCTCGAATCTCACCCTCCCCTACCAACAATTTAGACAGGAGAATACAAAAGATATGCTGAGAACAATGCAGAGAACTATATGAGGGGATTGTAGTGGTGGAACGAAGATGAGAAGATGTCTCAGTTTCACTGGGACGGGTTTAGATACCCAAGTAGCCCTGTGTGGCTATATTGATGGTAATGATCATGTACGAACCCCTATGGGGAATTTATGTAATCATGCACTTATTATCAGTATATTCATGTTATTCCTGCGTTGCTCATTGAACCGCATATCGTTTTTCGTGAATACTCTGAAAAAAAGTTAAAACAAGATAAGGGCATGACAGAAACAGAGGAAGTGGTATGTTTGAAGTGAGCAATCATCGTTTCAACCTGAAACGTGTGGAAGGTTGTAAAACACACTCAACAGGTTGTGAATACACGCTTTAAGAGTTGTAAACATACCATTTGTCATACTTAACGTGAGAAAACATCGTTCCAAGCTGAAACGTGTGGGAGGTTGTAAAACACACTCACCATGTTGTGAATACACGCTTTTTAAGAGTTGTAAACATACCATTTGTCATACTTAATGTGAGAAAACATCGTTTCAAGCTGAAACGTGTGGGAGGTTGTAAAACACATTCAACAGGTTGTGCATACACGCTTTAAGAGTTGTAAACATACCATTTGTCATACTTAACGTGAGAAAATATTGTTTCAAACTGAAACGTGTAGGAGGTTGTAAAACACACTTAACAGGTTGTCAATACACGCTTTAAGAGTTGTAAACATACCATTTGTCATATTTAATGTGAGAAAACATAGTTTCAAGCTAAAACGTGTAGGAGGTTGTAAAACACACTTACCAGATTGTGAATACACATTTTAAGAGTTGTAAACATACCATTTTTCATACTTAACGTGAGAAAACATCGTTTCAAGATGAAACGTGTAGGAGGTTGTAAAACACACTCAATAGGTTGTGAATACACGTTTTAAGAGTTGTAAACACACACGCTTTAAGAGTTGTAACAACCACAATTGGTCATACTTAAAATGAGAAAACAAGTTGTAAAATACACTAAAAGTGTTGTTAATATACGCTTAACGAGTTGTAAACAGACCATTTGGCAAATTTAATGTGAGAAAACATTGTTTCAAGTAGAAATGTGTAGGAGGTTGTAAAACACACTAAAATTTTTGTTAATACATGCTTGACGAGTTGTAAACAGACCATTTTATAGTGTTGACATTAGAAAGCATTGTTTCTGGCAGAAACGGAGATGAAGTTGTAAAACACGCTCAAAGTGTTGTTAATACACACTTGACGAGTTGTAAATAGACCATTTGGAATACTGAATGAGAGAAACCATTGTTTCAGGCAGAAACGAGGAGCAAGTTGTAAAATGCACTCAACTCGTTGTTAATACACTCCTCACGTGTTGTAAACAGACCATTTTTCATTGTTCACATGAGGAAATATTTATTCAGGGAGGAATAGGGAGGAAGTTGTAAAATGCACTCAACCTGTTGTTAATACATGCTTCACAAGTTGTTAACAGACCATTTTATAGTGACTAACTTTTTGAACACAGGTTGTTTGTCAGCTAAATGTGAAGTATCTTGTACAAGAGAAAAGGAGCTCAGCTAAGCATAGTAATTAGTTAATCTAACTAAAGCTGTTACTACATACTATAGTTAACTTAACCAAGCTCATAACTGCTTCATAACAAAATTAACTAACCTGAGTTATATTCTAACAGGTTTGAGGGGATTGGAAAGATTTTAAGGAGAGTTTAATATTTTAAAAATGACAAAATGTGTTCTAAAGTTTTAATAGAGAGAATATGTAATTAAGAGGAATAAATAAGGGAAATCAATTAAAAAAAAATTCACTTCACTTTTCATTGAGTTTGACGAAATGGGTTGACTTACCAACTAGTGTTCTAGTAGGCGAGTGCTTAGTCTTTGTTTTTTTTGGACTGACCGACTAGTGTTCTAGTACGAGAGTGCTTAGTCTTTGTTTTTTTTTTAAAAAAAAAAATCAAATAGATTTTTCATCACCTATGCACGGAACATTAACCATCTATTTGGTTTGAGGGGATTGGCATTGAGAAGAAAAAACGAGAAATATTTTTTTGGACAAGGGATAAAAGATTAATAAATAAGGAGAATTAATCAATATCTTTCCAGTTCACTTCTCCATTTTTAAATTAAATAGTCCAACCAGAACAAACCAAAAAATATATATATAAATTAAGGATAAAACTTACCTCCAGTTGCTTAGAACCAGTTCATCCAGTTTTCAAATAATCAAGTGACACCTGGATTCTTTGACACGTCAGCATAAATGGCATTGAAATTATCTCCTCTCACGGTGTCTTCGCCATTCGCTATAGGGCAGAACCGGATACCCTATTTGTCACGAAGGATCTGCAGCGTCAACTATAGACATTCCTATCCATCTCCGTTGGGCTTTTTCAGGAAGGATCAATTTATTGTTTGGTATCTTCATCGATGGTGGTCCTTGGACGATTTCTTGGGAGGCGCAACACCCAAGGTCTTTCTTTGTCAAATGGATTGGTGGCCTTCTATTCCATATCTACTCCAACCCAATGCACTATTTAAAATAAAACATACGATAAACTACAATCTTCTAAGGGGGAGACTTGACTCTTAAGAAACTCAAATTTTCAAGTACAGTCTTGAGGTACCAACCAAAAGTAATAGACAAAATATCATGAAGGCTACCCTCTGATTAAGAGGAGAGACAAGTTATCTCTTTAGTGATGTGGGAGGTGGAGAGGCTAAGAGGGACAAATCAGTTGATGGTTGTCATTCCATTCGACTTGACGATGTAATTGATATAATTTTTGTTTCTGTAGAAGGCCATTGCAGATGCTAAAGATCCCTTGTAACCAGCGGAGCCAAAGTGAACGGAGATAATCTTAACACCGTTTATGCTGACTTGTCAAAGGATCCAGGTGTCACTTGTTTATTCGAAAACTGGATGAACTGGTTCTAAGCAACTGGAGGTAAGTTTTGTTCATAAATTAAATACTGAGCAAATATTAATGTGATAATTTTACAAATAGTAATAGTGTCAATAAGTTGTGGGAATTTAAAATTTTAATTTGGCATATTTTATAATGTTGTTAAGGTTAAAAGACTGAAAAAAAAAACTCTATAAAGTTCAAGAGTCAAAATAAAATCTTGTAGAAAGTTTGAAGACAAAACCGGCACTTTTGTCATAACTTTAACAATGAAAGCATGAAAATCAATAAAATGTTGGTTGAAGTGGTAAGAGGTTCACCCGGTAAGGAGAAGAGGAAGTCTAAAATGAAATGGTTGTACTCTTGATCAAATAAAAATAATAATGATGAAAGCATGAATAACTATATTTTATTTTTTGTCATATATTTTTAATAATTAGAAGATAGAAATAAACAAGGGAAAAATACAGAAAAAGAACTTTGAAGTTGCAAAATTCTAAATCAAGGATTTCCAAAAAAAAAAAAGAGTTATGAATTGTTGATCAAGTTTCGTTGTTCCCTTATCAATTTTTGGTAAAAAACCTAGTTTAAGATTTTGATATTTCAAAGTTCTTTTTCTATGTTTTTCTCAATAAACAACTTATTTATATAAAAATTATAAACAAAAACTTGTATTACTTTAAAAAGGCTAAAGTATAGGTTTAGTTCTTTAAGTTTACATCAAATTTTAATTTAATCTCTTAAGCCAAAATAATATCTTTTTAGTCTTTAATCATATCATACGGTGCTCTAAATTTTAATTCTTTAATATAATAATTTTATAAATTCTAATATTTTAGATTTTTGATATTTATCATATAGGTAACTCTTTAAATGCTTAAATGTTTAATATCAAAAATATTATATTAAAGAATTAAAATTTAGAATATGCTTACTCAGCGTTTGATTCTACCTGCAACATTTAAATTTGTGGAGGCAACATTTTATATTATTTGAGACTAATAATGTAAAGATTAAGAGATTAAAAATACAATTTATAAACTCAAGGGACTAAACTGGAACTTAAGATAAAATTAGAGGACCAAACATATTTTTCAGCCTAGTCTAAAATAAAATAGGTATAAAACATGACTAATGAGTAATAAAAGCTCATCACTACTAAGCACAATCTAGATCTAATTTAAATGGTTTATAATGAAATTTTATTTACTTTTATTTTCTCAAATAAAAATATTTTAATGTATACAGAATCTAAAATAAAAATAATAAATTAACCGTCAGTTTTTAAAATTTTAACCATTCAAACTATACATGAGTGGTGTAGATCTCACCCAGCACAGGCAAACTAGAATCATAGTTCTCATCCTTGCAACCAGCACATAAACTGATTCAGTAAAGTAATAAAAAATTGTTGTTTATATTTTTCCATACGTTTGGGGTCAAGCTCACCAGATCATATCTGGGCTAAGGAGGGAGAACTCATCATATCTGGAGGCAGCACTTAACAGAGAAGGAGGAAAATTATGAGAGATAATATATAATATTTGGATTTTTATTTCATCTTGTATCAAGGTAGATCAAGTGTAAAGTTTTTTGGAGAAATATCATATTATATCACACAACTGAATCTGGTGAAATTAAAGCTAAAAGGCATCGATCTCTTTGTTTAATTAAATTAAAGCTCTTTCGAATTCAAGTCTATCAAGTAAGACTGCAGAAAAGGCAGAAGGAATTACCTCAAGGATTGAACCCAGAACGTACGCCAGAGGCATGCAGCTTCCACGGCAACAGCAGCAGTGATATATGAGAATCAAAGACTCATCAAAATGAGTCTCTTTTTCATAACAAATGTGTGTCGCTCTCTACTTCCTTTTTCTTTTTCTAATTTTCTTTTTGTAAAATTACATATATAATGGCAGAACTTCTGAGAATTTTCTAAGAAATCACAAACCAGTGGCCACCGACAAAAGCTGAATCATAAAGTGGTGCCACCTTCCAGTTGACTTGAGAAAAGGAATGGTCCACACGCAGGCAGCACAAAAAAAGACAATATGCAAATAATTAAACATTGGTTTTATTACAAAAGAGGATAAAATAATTGTGTCAACATTAATTTGCTATTGAATATTGATCGGTTAAGTTTTCACATCATCGCGATTTTTTTCCTGGGAGAAATCACAACGCACCAGCGTTAGTAGCTGCGAAGAAGCAATGCGGAATTGGATGGCAAGTTATGTTTAAGTCACATTGATTAAAAGTGCAGTTGCTCAATCCTAACTTTTGTTTGGATTTTTTTTTTATAAGTGGCTTTAAGAATTGTGATTATGTTTGGATTTCATTTATTAAAAGCACTGATGAATGTATAATTACCAAAAAGAGTATGAATTTTATAAAGTTATATTTAACAAAGAAAATATATGAAATTGAAAGTAAAAACAAAATAAAACTTCATGACAAGGTGCATATATGTACAACTTAAAGAAAAATTATAGACGTTGGAGTATATTTCAAAGAGCATATTATATGATCTATCATTATCACAGGGTTTAGTATCTAAATAAAAAACTAAATTGATAAATATAATAGCTAATTATTTTGCTAGAATGACACTAGATTATATAATCAAGTTTATTTCTTCAATAAATTTGTTTACATTTTCATGATTGTATTAAATAATAATGATAATTAAATATTTAATAAATTTTATTAAATATGATTTAATAAATAACATGAATATTTAAATATTATTTTTACTATATAATAATAATTATTAACAATAATTTAAAAATTCATGTTAAGTAATGGGCAAAACAATATTTAAAATAATATTATTTTAACAACTTTAGTTGAGAAATAATAGACTAGATACATGTAGAAAATATTTGAAGAGAATTTTGGAGAAGCAGTCAGAGGCTAGGGTAAATTGGAGAAATTTTTGTTGTGGAAATTTCATCGGGATTTTCCAATCACATAAGCAACCCCCTTGTCACTTATGCTCAGCATACGATTGGAAGGTGAAATCATGATTCATCGGGGTTGATCGGATTTTTTAAAAATTACTCAAACAAGACAAACGGGATTTATAAGTACTTTTTTTTGTTCCATCAGGCTTACTTAAGCTCCCACTATTTCACTAAAAGGCACTAAGTTTTGACTACTCTTCAAATAGAGGCTCTTTCTACTTATTAATAAATAATATTTTAATTTAATAATAAGAACCTTGACTAAGAAATCTTCCATTACTCAGTGCTCCTCTTTTCTTAGTAGGGACTGCAATAAGGAAAAAATTAGACAACAATAGCTTTAGCCAAATATTATTAAATTCCAACCTATTGTTTATGATTTCTTCTAGGGAGAATTGTCACTCCCTTATCTTAATTTCACCTTTACCAGAGTATTCGCGGAAAATGATATGCAGTTTGGTGGGTAACACAAAAATAGCATAAATATATTGATAATATGTGTATAATTATAGAAAATCCCCATAAGGGTTCGTACATAATATTTAAAATTAAGGTAGCCGCACAGGACTACTAGGGTGTCTAAACCCATCTCAGTGAAACGGAGACTTCTTCCCGTCTTCGCTCCCCCACTACAACCCTCTCTTGTGTAGTTCTCTTCTCTGATTTTCGTGTACCTTATGTATTCACTTGCCTAAAATGTTGATAGGGGAGGGTGAGATTCGAGAGAATCTCAGTAGGAAAATAATATCAATATGCATGTAAGATAAGTGTTTAATGTATGGCATGCTTGCATTATATAAACTTATGCTCACACAATGACATATATGCGTGCTTAATGTTTTAAACAACATATTTATGGCCGTAGAATAAATAGAAATAGAGCTTCAATCATTCATATATGTTTCACATAAGTAAGCAAAGAAATAACATGTATCAATACACCATCACAAATCAAATACATGCAGGAGAGGTAAGTTCTCTACCTTAACCCTTTTCTGCCTTGAAATGTGTGCCTCGTAAAACGTGTCGCAACTCGGCTCTCCACTCGGTCCTACAATCTCAAATGCACACTTTAGTTACTTCCATAGCGTTTATGGGGGTTATATGAATATATATTGAAAAATTACTAAAATGCCCCCAGGGACCCGCCCTGACCCACCGTACCCAATCCAACTGCACTTTTCTCAAAATTCTAACTTGGGCTATCTTAACATATTTCTGCCCAAGGAATCCATTTATGGACTTGGAATTACCAAATTCACTGTCAAAAGATGAAATTGCCCTTGGCAACCCTTATTTTAGTGTTTCAGGGGCGTTTTCGTAATTATGCTTTTTTGGGCTTTCCCGAAAAAGTGACCAACTGTAACCCTACCTAATTTCCCTTTCTGAACACAATGGAACTATCAAATCATTGAAAATTCAACTCTAAGGCCCTCTAACAACCCTGACCAAAATGTACAGGTTCTCCGGGAAAAATTGAAGTTTTTTGGTTTCAGCTCCGCGGACGTGTTTCTTTCTTCTACTAACCATTTTATTAACTATTTAATAAGGTTATAACTACCATTTGGACCCAATTTTGGCAGCATAATCCCTATTTCATCACATTTCCAAAATTTAAAATCAACAGCAATCTGGTGAAATTTCACTGATTAAATTACCCACAGCAGCCAGAATAGTTAATATACGAAGGTTTGGAAGTTACCTCAAGCTCCCACTAGCTTTTTCTCAAGGTGGCTGGACCCTAGGTGTTCAACATCCAAATTTGAGCCTCCAAACCTTAAATCATATGAAAAGGAAGCTTAGGAACGAAGTTATACGCATTAGAAACCGATTTATGAAAGAAATCACTTACCTTTACAAGCTTTTTCCTCCCATTTTCTCTCTCTAAAATCTCACACTTTCTCTCTCTCTTATTTCAGTTTTTCTACGTCAGTTTATGGCTGAGCAAGAAGAGGATTATGGCTTTTTAATATTATATCATACTTTAATGAATTATTTAATCAATTTCCCAATTTTTGGATTTTTACAAAATTATGGTAGATTTTCTGCCTAAACTTTGAAAAATCATAACTACATTTGAAGACATTTTTTCGGAGCGATTATAAAGGCTATAGAACTCTTATTGAGTCTAATTTCAAGGAAAAATATAGCCTCTCACCAGTTGGAAGCACAAAATTCCCATATTTTCAATCTTTATTTGCTGTTCCAGAAAATTCACAGTTTTTCTGGGCTAACTTCAAAAATTCCTAACTTTTTGTATATAGCTCTAATTGAGTCATATGACCTATCAAATTAAAGATTGGGATGTCTAATTTTATCTATAAAATTTCATAATTTTTCCTCATCATTTGGTCTTCCAAAACTTTATGACAAGCTCACTACCTCACAGGAAATTTCACTGGAAGCATAATCACTTTCTTCAAAATTCACCATTTTATTTTCTTTAATGCCCCAAAGATATAAGAAATGTTAGGGAATAAGTTTGAGACACCTGGTAAATCGGGGCTTAGCAGTCCTCTTAATTTAGGCTTATTCTCAAGCCTCCAATCCTTAAATTTGGGGTATTACAAGAATTGACTAAAAGTCCTTGTTTGGAAAATTAATTGGCCATTGGTACCTGAAATCTGCAGAAAAGAAATAGATATGTTGAGAAGCTCAGTTGTTATGGATGTTCAATATTTTTCCGCCCTGATTCCGGGCAAATTGGGACAAGAAATTTCAGGATTGAGATAGGGAATGAGACTTCCTGATCCCGTCCCATCCCAAATATGTGTGTGTGTGTGTGTGTGTGTGTTAAATTAACCTAAATTAAAATTATCTAAATGGTTGAACCAACTAGTGACAATGAACCCTAATTGAGGCCTAAATCAATCACTCTCTACTCTCTCTGTATCTATCGCGCAAATTGTCCACTCGCTCCTTCGATCAGATTGGCCTTGTCTCCTCACTGCACAGGTTCTACTCTATGCTTTCCAGGTTTGTGTAAGTCTAAGTGTCGAGGGGAGCATAGCAGCGGGCTTTGGTTACTGGAGTAAAGAAGGTAAGTGCAACAGCTATAGACGAGATCACTAAATTTGATGTGGTGTTGCAAGATTGAAGTCGATGTCATTGATTACCGGAGTCACCATTGTTCGTTGCTACAGTTTACTTGAGGGAGATATGGAATTTGTGAAGGGTAAAGTTGAAAAGATGAAGGAGACAAGGGAGTGGATGGTAGTAAGGAAAATGATGGATGGAAAAGGTAAAAGGGCATATCTATATATGGGTTAAGACTAGTCATGCCTATGTTCTCCCCCTTAAAATCAAATATTTCTTGTTTTAAAAAAAAAAATCTTGTGAATTCATCTATAGCATTAGTTCATCTCCAAAAATGTTCCTACATTATTATATACCATTGAAGAAGAGCATTGTTGGCTTTATGTCTTAGTAACCTCCTCAAAAATAACCAAAGATTGCAATATAAGGTGTAATCTCGGATCGTCTCTCGAAGAGTCTTTTATTAATTACCTAGAAACTAAATGTGATAATTGACATAAAACAAGTTAAAAATGACCTTTGAGCTTTTTATCTAACAACTAAGTTGCAATTAAACTAAAATGCTTTAAAACTAATATTTTTGGATTTTGTTGGAATAAAAGTGGAAAGGAAGGATGATGAGATTAATGAAATGGAAGAAACAAGGAAATCAACAATGGAATAAGCAATCCCCTATAGTAATGGAGCAAGCAATCTTCATTTAAAATGATTATGGGAGATTTATCATATTAGTTTCAAAATGACTCTAAGGGCCACCCCTTAAACTAGACCTAACATAGATTGATTCATACCAAGCCACCTTACATATTGATCTCTCTAAATTAGGTTGATTAAGCACTCTAGCAATTACATGAACTTAACAATCATATTTAGCTTTTGATCCAATAACCGAGCCACCTCGCATTACGACTTAATTTTTTCATTAATCTTAATTTAATAATGGCCACCCATATGAAAAATCAAGATTAATGATGTTAAAATCCAATGCTAAATACAATTAATAAATTCACACTCAATTAACCAATGTAAACACAAGACATCATTGATTCACTAACCAAGCCACCTAGAAATTAGCACAAAATATTCACAAAATCATCAATCGAATGACTAACTAGCATAAAGAAATGATAATTAAGCTAATCAAACACAAAGTTAAATGTTTAACAAAGATTCAAGCCATATCCAATTTTCCAAATACATCAAAATAAATCAATTCAATATCATAAAACTCATCCTAAGACCTAAAAATCATGATTACAATGTAGAATTAAAGAAATGAAAGAGCAAAAACTCCCCTATTAGAGCTTCAAGTTCAAGCCATTGCCTATTGCTACAAAGAATTCAGGGAATTAGCCTCTGCAATTGGTCATCACAGCATCACCCAACAATGTCAAGATTTCAGCCATGAACAACACTGATTAGAGCAACCAAATAGCAATAAATCAAAGCAGGTCAGTGGCTGAAATTAAACCCAGAAAAATCAGATTGGAGAGAGCCAGGTCTGGAAAAAATTCAGAAACAGAGTAAGCCACGGAAAAGGGCCGAAACATTGGAAAAACACCGCCGGAAATGAGAGACGGCGAAGGAACGTCGATGGTGGTATGGTGAGTGGAAGGACGGTGGTGAGTGGAAGGACGGTGGTGAGCTTCCGAACCTCTCAGCTCCCTCTCCGCTCTCAGCTCTAGCTCTTGAGTCCTGAAGCTCTCACTTCAGCTCCTAATCTGGGATGATGGAGCTCGCCAGCGACGAAGATGGATAGTGGCAGTTAAGCTGAGGTCGCCGGCGAGGAGAGGAGAACAAGACGAAGGTGGAGTTGTGATAGGTGAAGGAAAGTTTGGCTACTGGTTCTGTTCTCTGTGTTGCGGCTGCTTCTCTATTCCCTTGCGTCTCTGTACCAGCTGCTATATGAATCAGAAAACGCTGTGTTTTATGAGGACCACTCTGTCAGTTTTGAAATTCGTGGTACCAAAATGTCATCATCAAATTCGAGCATCAAAATTTTACCCTTTTAAACTATAATTTAATATATTTACTTGTAATCTCAATTAAACATAAATAAAATATTTTAAACTAAATTATTAAAATCCCCAAATAAAATATAAAAATATACAATAAAATAGAGATTTGTAAATCATTAAACCTGAAAATGATATTAACCAAGCCCAAATTCATCGGTCCCTTATCAAACATGCAGAAAAAATGTTTTCCATTTAAGGAACATTTTCCAACTCAAGTTATTCATTCAGATAAAAATGACAAAAAAAAAAAAAAAAGGCTCTCAGAGACTGAAAAATAAAAAATATGCCTAACGGAGGAAATTTCGGAATGTCAATAGTAGTTCAACCTATTGAAAGCCTTTTAAAGATGTCAGAATTACAAAAGGTGAAGGATTATAGTATGGGTTTGCCGGCATTCAGCTTTTTAAATACAAATGTTTATATTTTTAAAATAATATTCAAAACCACCGACCAAAGAATTCAACAGTCTTCCTACAAAATGAATAACTCCCACATTTTCAAATTTATTCAAGCCAACCAACAATAATAGTCAAAATGCTTAATTGCTTCCTCTCAAATTAATATGTTGCCTGTCTCTCATTGACTTAAAGACGAACAGAGTGTAGTGCAGAATGACTATCCCAAAGCTGCAATTTAAAATAAAGATGAATCCGAGTCATAATGATTACTGGTGACTAATTATATTAATACCAAATTATGCAATAAAATGCATATGCATGTATGCAGGCATGAGTTTGCGTAAAATCTCGTACACCAAAACTGCATATTATGACTACTCACCAAAAAAAAAAAAAAAAATCATGTCTAAAAAGATATCATAATTTAATATGCTTATGTTTATGTTTGACTTGTTAAAGAGCTACTCTATACGTACACCTGAAGAAGTTATTTTCAAAAAGAAAATAGCATAAATTTGTATTTAGAAATGGTAGTTTAGTATAAACATGCAAATATATTTTTCACACCAACTCCCATTAAATTAACACATTATGTCAATACGCATTAATGTTGTCATTGTAGATTATTGTCTCCTTTCTTTTGGTTTTTCTGTTGTTGCTTTTTGAAACTTGTTCAACATTATTGGAAACTACATTTTCTTGATGCTAAAATTCTTTAATCCGAACAGGAAGTAACATTTTTAATTTGTTTAAAATATTCTATACAATTTCATGAAATCAACATGTCTATTATTACACATCAATTAAGTATATTTTCTTTTATTTTTTTCTTCTATATATAGGATGCAATGGGGACAAGAAAAAGGAATATTTTCTTGGTTGTTGTAGAGTGCTACGTCACTAATATTTTAAATCAATAGTCTCCAATGATGTCCAGTTTATGCTTCTGAAAAAAAAAAATGTCTAGTTTATGCAGAGATGAACTCTACACTTACAATGGAAAACGAAGTTGTTGCACTCGTAGCACATTTAGATTAAATATATGTTATATCAAAAGTTGTATTCATATAAAAATGGGTGAAACTTGTAGTCTAAAATTTATTGGGTTGAATGTAGTACCTTGATCATTATTAATTATTTCTTGATCTCTGAGCATATAAAGACAGTTGAACTCTGCAAGTTAAATGTCATAAATTGAGACATTAGTAACATGAAAGGCCACCGCAGAGCTGCACGAAAACAAGAGATCAGAAAGACGAGGGGGTCCCAAAGTTTCATAACTAAGGAAATATAGTTTGACCTCATTCTCATCTCAACTTAAAACAAACAGACTTGGAACTTTACATAACAGAGCATACAACATATTTTAATCATAAGAATAACATAAAATCATATATTTGCCATCACAGCACACAAATCACAGCACATCAACAACAAAATCATGGTAATATATTGCTAGAACTAGAATGTAACCTTATTAAACACACATAATAGCATGCTCTGTTTTGTTCTGTAAGTGTAAATTGTAATGAAATAAAATCATAAATATTCTTCAAACAATAAAGTAATAGCTATGTAACTGAGAAGCATAGATGAAGAATGAAACCCAGTTTCAGTAATTGACAGCATAACATGTTATCTATCTGAATACAATTATAACTTTGGACGAAAAAGAACATGAAATTCCAACCAAATGCGTTCCTGTGCTTCTTTAGTTTCTGTTCTTCTCTTCCTAAATTTGCTTAAACAGAACAGATTTAAGGAGATATGATTAGAAATCTGGGATTAATGATACATAAACTGAGTTTTATGTTCAAGATCCCACACTTATTCTGACACGTTTCTGACTGTACCATATTTACCTCATTTCACCATGGTAAATTTTGGGACTTACCACAGAACATATTTTGTGCAAATTAGTCATACAAGTCAAGCTATTGGGGTAGTTACTTCTTTGAAAACAGAGAACGACCAAGACCTAAAGCACAGGTTTACACGTCTGTATACAAGGTAAAAATCCAGACATAATGCCCCAGAATAGAAACTGTCCAATATTTAGATTAATTGCTTCAACCAATGCAAAGGTTAATTGCTTCTTGTATATAATACATAAATCATTAAATTGATTAACAAATTACAGAGATATGCCGACAATGACAAGTCTAGATGAATCCTGAACTACTCGCACCTTAATTATGTACACTGTACAGACACCATAACCATAGTTTTGAACGGTGTCTGTATTACTACTGCTAAGATTCGCATGAATTTCACTCTTCTAAAAAATAAATGAATGTGCAAAGTTCAGGAAAAATAATGGAAATGTGAAGCATGCAAGTCATCATGGCATGTATTTAGAATTTAGAATAGATGAAACAGATAATGAATTGTTATAAATTTGAGTTGCCGTTTGGGGACATTCTTATGACAAGATATAAAAGTGTAAGTTTAAATCTGTGGGGATGGCATAAGTCAGCTTAAACCATTTGTACAAAAAAGGAAACTGAAAAACAGAGCATTAGTATGTCATCTCTATTCCTACCTATTTTCAATGGCCATCATAAGGAGTAACATATAAAATTTAATATTTTTAATTATGTTTTCCGTGAAGCATGATAATTTTCAGACTTTGCAAATAAAAGTCTGGTTATAACAGGGCAAAAATGGAATGGTGAGACCGATTATGGAATGTTGACATGATAATTTTCCGTGAAGCATCATAAGGTGGTACATCAGTTACATTTCATTTTATTTTAAAGTCTACAGCAAACAAAGACAACTTCAATTTGGAGTCACAAATAAAGAATGAGAAATAGTTTAATTTCATAGAGTGAGACAACTTTAATATACACAGATATAATTTTCAACCAAACTGCTATTAAAACACATAATTAACTAACGAAAGATTAAAAAAATTAAAGAGAAATGCAACAACATTCTTTTTGCAATTAATGATAAGAATACCTACTACACATTGCCATGTCATCACTCATGTACGTTGTCATCATAGATTACTATCTCCTTTCCTTTGGCTTTTCTAGTGTCTTCGAAGCTTTTTGAAACTTGTTCAACATTGGTGGAAGTTACATCTTTTCGTTGCTGAAGTTCTGCAATCCAAACGCCAATTAAGATTTTAATTTGTTTAAAAATCTTATATACACTTTCATGAAATGCACAAGTCTGTTATTACCTTGGTGATTGACTGCCTCGTCGTAAAAGGGTGTTTCCCAACACGGACGTAAGGATAGCCACTCACCATCTTCAATAATCTTGCCTGTTAGTCATTTATTTTGTTTGCTTTAGTTTACATAGAGATTTGCATACTGTTGGGGGTAAATTGGTGGATTATATTCAAATCAATGATGCTCCGGAACAAGGGTACCAAGAAAGCCAATTTACTCATTATTAATATTATTTACAATTACATATATCAATTTAATAGAGGTTTGAAATTAACCTGTTTGGCAAGTAATTAAAGTGATTATTATTGTGTCACATTGTCACTTAATTACCACTCTTATCTTTATTATAAATCTAGTTTGTAAAAAAAAAAAAGGTTTCTAAATAAAAGTCATTAAATTGTTTTTCAATTTTAACTCTATTGAAAATGTAGGTAAGAGAGAGAGTATAACATCTCCTTTTTTTTCAATACTCATTATTAAATAAGGGTACATTTTAAAAACTGAATCAATTTAACATATATATATATTAATGGTCTTAATTTTTATTTCTAATTATGTGATATTGGATTAAATTGGACATATAATAAGGACTAGAGGGATATCTTGGTGTCATTATATTTACCCTGAAAGTGAAGCTAGGCCAATTCTCTTTAGAACTTGAGCTATTTCAGTTTCTTTTATTGTTCTGATAAAAGGAATACTTTATTTGTTGTAAAGTGCTTTTTCACTAATATTTTACATAAATTGTCTCCAATTATGTACATTAATTGAAGAAAAAAAGAAGTTATGGCACATTGAAATATGTGATATATCAAAAGTTGTATGCATATAAAAATTGGTGAAAATTGCAGTATATTGAAGGTATTGGCTTGAATATAGTGTACCTTGATTATTATTAATTATCTCACAAGTTTTGACAAATGGGACTTGAGCTGTTGCGCCATTGTCATCTTGATTGATTGGGCATATAAAGGCAGTTGAGCTCTGCAAGTTAATTGTTGTAATAAATTAAACATGATTAACAAGAAAGGCTACCAACACTATATATATCAAGTATTTCACATAATGTAAAAAAATATGGACTTACTAAGGCAAAATTGTCATCTCCCATCAATCTTCTTTTTTTATTAACTGCTACTTCTTTCTCCTCCATCCTTGTACCTGCTTGTTCTGCTGAAGGACGACAGATAGTTATTTTGTTCTAGATTGTATCTATTAGTGCTTCTCTACAGAGAATTAATGAAAATAAAATTTCCTTACCTATTATATAGCATGCCTATGTTATCGTTTTAATTGTGATGACATATAGACTGAAATGCAGACTGAAATATTTCTAGAAATGATTCTAATGGTAATTATTTGCCTAAACATATAAATATATATATATATATATGAGTTTTGTTTTCACATTGTCAAATGGATCTTATGATCATTTTAAATAATAAAATCATTCACCAAAGACATCTGACCATGCAAAATTCAGCAAAATAATGTTTTACTATAACAATCAACTGATGAAAACTCAGATATTGATCATCATCATCATCATCTGAAATCTGTGTTATGTACATAAATATATTACAAAAGGTTGTGGAAATGACAACAAACTATAATCAATATGTAATTTGGAGAATAACGCAATTCTAATTTGAAAAACTCAAACTAATAGTGATAGAGGAAGAGCGCATAGGCTTACCTTGGTCACCCCAAGTGGAATCCAATGTTTGATGATAAGGATTTGTAAAAGTGATATCTTCCATCTCACAAAGTTGTTTGATTACATGCATCCCGCTCTCTTCTATAACCAGGCCTTCATCATATGTATATGACTCTACATAAACCTGTGCATGATACCACCGATCTTCTAGATGAAATTGTTCTCCCTCACACTCACGTAAATCATCCTCTTCTAGATAGTACACAACTAAATGATCATCATCACTATCTAGTGACTTATCTAATGATGATCTCGGCAATGCATGATAAGATGCCTCTTCCTCATTGATTTCCACCAACGCATAAAAGGAATAAATTTCTGATTCAACATGCGCTGGTTTAAGAAGAAAACACAGGCACAGAGCAGGTGGGAAGGAGTTACGAAACCAAAAAGAGATAGAAGCTCCTTTGCTTCTGTGATCAAACCACTTTGGTATGCTTTTACTCGGCACACAAAAGAACACTTCACGGTAGACAGGGTATCTGCCTGGATCCCCATGTAATTCCTGTGAATCAAAACAAGTGTTGAGCTGTATACACGAACACAATACATATATTTTGTGAATATAATAAGGACTAAAAATCAAAGAGAGAAATTGATGACAACCTCACTCAATAGTAAGCTTTTGGACTCTGAACTCAATGACACGCAGTTTGTTGCTTCTAAGTATCTTATGCGTGGTGGAATCCCTTCAACTTCTCTCAGATGCTTGCACTCATTTAACAAAAGTGTCTCCAAAAAATGACATTCTTTCATCCATGCCGGCAAAATTGTGAAATCATTACCCGATAAGTTCAAATGCTTCACATTCATAAATCGGCTAAGATAAGTTCTAAGGATATCATCTGATATATTACAATGTGGGAGATAAAACTCAACTCTGTTGGGACATTGCTTGGACCAAATTGCCTCTTCTTGGGCTTCCTTCGAATTGCATGATATCAATTTCCCATCACCACAATCCACTCTGATCTCTTGTATTTCTGGCAATAGAAAAATGCTATTTGGAATCTCAATGGCTGACAAATTCTGTTCAATAACTAACTTCCTAAGCTCAGAAAGATTGCAAATCGACCAAGGCAATTTTTCTATTTTTGTTTCAACTAAAGATAGCTCCCTTATTTTCATTTTATCAAGTATTTCCGGAAAATACTTCAGACTGAAGCAGTCTCTAAGATCGAGTTTTCTAAGCTCAGAAAGATTGCAAATCGACAGAGGCAATTCTTCTATTCCTGTTCCCTCTAAAGATAGCTCTGTTATTTGCATTTTATCAAGTATTTTTGGAAAGTACTTCAGACTTGAGCAGTATCTAAGATCGAGTTTTCTAAGCTCCGAAAGATTGCAAATCGACTGAGGCAATTCTTCTATTCTTGTTCCCTCTAAAGATAGCTCTGTTATTTGCATTTTATCAAGTATTTCTGGAAAGTACTTCAGACTTGAGCAGTATCTAAGATCGAGTTTTCTAAGCTCCGAAAGATTGCAAATCGACCGAGGCAATTCTTTTATTCCTACTCCCACTAAAGATAGCTCCCTTATTTCCATTTTTATCAAGTATTTCTGGAAAGTACTTCAGACTTGAGCAGTATCTAAGATCGAGTTTTCTAAGCTCAGAAAGATTGCAAATCGACCGAGGCAATTCTTCTATTCCTGATCTGCCTAAAGATAGCTCTGTTATTTCCATTTTATCAAGTATTTCTGGAAAGTACTTCAGACTTGAGCAGCATCCAAGATCGAGTTTTCTAAGCTCAGAAAGATTGCAAATCGACCGAGGCAATTCTTCTATTCCTGTTCCCCTTAAAGATAGCTCTGTTATTTTCATTTTATCAAGTATTTCTGGAAAGTACTTCAGACTTGAGCTGTATCTAAGATCGAGTCTTCTAAGCTCAGAAAGATTGCAAATCGAGCGAGGCAATTCTTCTATTCCTGTTGCCTCTAAAAATAGCTCTGTTATTTTCATTTTATCAAGTATTTCCGGAAAGTACTTCAGACTTGAGCAGCCTCCAAGATCGAGTTTTCTAAGCTCAGAAAGATTGCAAATTGACCGAGGCAATTCTTCTATTCCTGTTTGCGCTAAAGATAGCTCTGTTATTTTCATTTTATCAAGTATTTCCGGAAAGTACTTCAAACTTGAGCAGCCTCCAAGATTGAGTTCTCTAAGGGAAGGTAACTGGATGGCACGTGAAAAGGTTTTAAGCTGGAAACAACCTCTTACATTCAAGATCTCAAGTTTTGGTAAATTGCCAATTGAATCATGAATTTCAATCAAATTCTCGCAACACCAAAGGCTTAGTTCCTTCAAATTTTGGAGATTTGATAGATCAGGTATCTCTTTAACATTTGTGCAACCTCCAAGATTCAAAATGCCCAAATTGTCTGAAATCTGCCATAACCAAATCCATCTAAAAATTTTAATAACAAAAAAGAAAGAAATTATCAAGTACAATATAGCTAACTAGAAATGCTTATAAGATAGGGATCTTGCCTTAATTATTGTTTCCAATGAACTCAAACGAGAATAGTTCATCTCGAGAATAACAAGATTCTTTGCACTAAAATTAGAAGGCAAACATGAAGAAGGATAACATCTCCACTTCAGCACTTTTAAGCTCTCAGGAAGATATTTGGGATCTTTTGAAAATCTTACATTCTTAAAAATGAGAATTTTTAACTCTTTCATACTCTTGAAGGCTTCTCCGTCCCAATTTACTGTTATGCATTCCCTCCAATTCTCTTGAGCTATCATCCTAACTTTATTTGTGCCCTTTCAATCAAATAATAAATGAAAGTCAGCATGAACGTATTAGAAATTTGAAGCATATGTAATAATAGATAGAAAACTTTTTTCCACAAATTCGAAATAGAGACATACTTTGGCGTTTTCTATCCCGCAACCCAGTAAATGGACCAAAAATATCATCAACTCAGCCTCAACATATATGAATATAAAACTCTTAACAATCGAACCTTGACTTTAGTAAGTGAGTTAATGGCTTTGATTATTACAAATCTCTTAAATTATCTCAAAAGGTTTTAATCATTAAGCGCAGCTAATCAGAATATTTATTTGATTGCAGTGCTTAAGGAATCTGCTAAGAACAATCCGAGTTCACTAAATCAAGATAAATTGGTTTTGTCTACTTCTCTACTCTTACTCTTTCGACCATCTGTGTTTAAACATACACACACTCTCAAACTCGTTTCCTTACTTATAGATAATGTTGATTCATTCACTAAATATTTAGAAGTTTCTTCAAATGAGATTTCAACAATAGCATAAATATAAATGTAACTTTTCTTATTTATTTATGCATAATCTTAATTATTCTAGGCTTTGATATGTTGAATTTAAACATTCATTTATTTTGTATAAAATTTGAAGTGATAGCATTTTTCAGATTATATCTAGCCAAATCTAATTAAAACTAATTCAAAATATACACTATCATCATTTATTACAGAATTGAAAGTTGAAATTTATATGCTTTTCCAACAAAAGGAAAACTGAATTTTTCCTGACGATTAATTTATTGATTATATATTTACTTTTCTTATTTATTTATGCATAATCTTAATTATTCTAGGCTTTGATATGTTGAATTTAAACATTCATTTATTTTGTATAAAATTTGAAGTGATAGCATTTTTCAGATTATATCTAGCCAAATCTAATTAAAACTAATTCAAAATATACACTATCATCATTTATTACAGAATTGAAAGTTGAAATTTATATGCTTTTCCAACAAAAGGAAAACTGAATTTTTCCTGACGATTAATTTATTGATTATATATTTACTTTGAATGATGGAAAATCTTTCAGAGATTTTAAAAATAAAAATAAATTTTGAGATTTGAATGGTCAAAAATTTCATTGACTAAATCTATAAAATCAGTTCTAAAAATCCAACAGGTCAGGCACAAAACAATTTTTTTTTTAACCTTATCAAAAATTAATTCACCCCATTCATTCATTAAATTCCATGCATTGAATTTATGAGAGAGACAAAAAGACTTAACAACGATCGAGTTAATAACTTCACAAAATAAGGAAAATATAGATCACATCGATAAGGATATGCCACCAAGAGATTGTGAAAATGACAATAAAATTACAATGCAGAAGAGTAAAAATAAATAAATAAATCATCCCAATTAGTGTTACTTACCGTATTGTCTTTTAAAACATTAACAATATCTTGATGGTACCATAATCTGCTCCGTTCTCCTGGATTGTTTGATGATTCTTCATGAACAATGCCTCTTCCCATATCTCGTATCAAATCATGCATTTGAATACAATTATAACCTTTTTCAATCTTTATAAGGCCTCTTTCTACCAACACTCCAATAGAAAAACTTAAATTATTAGAGCCATGAATTGCTTCAACCATATATTTAACACATTCCAAGTTCTCCCCATTGAAGAAACAAGCAATATCAAGGAATATTTCTTTTTCAACTTTTTCTAGGTCTTCATAACTCACCCTCAATACTCGTTCAATGTCTTTCTGGAGATTTAATTTATATGCTTCTAGCGCAGATTCCCATTCATTTATAGTCTTTCTACACAAGTTAGAGCCTATTACTTCAAGGGCAAGTGGAAGGCCTTGTGCATAAGTTATTGCACGATTCAACACATTCATGTAACTTGGATCTACTTGGTGATTTCTAAAAGCGTTCCATCTTAACAATTCAAGAGATTCTTCATCATTGAAAGCCTCCATGTTGTATATACTTTCAACCCCATGTCTTACAAGTAAATGTTTATTCCTTGTCGTTATAATGATCCTACTCCTACCACTAAACCAATTGCAATCACCAGCTAAGTTTTTCAATTGCTCATGATTGTCAACGTTATCGAGAATCAAAAGAATTTTCTTTTCTTTGAATCTCGTTTTTATTACTTGAACTCCTTCATTAGCATCTTGTATTTTGATGTCCACTCCCACAATCGTTGAAAGTATTCTCTCTTGAATTCCTTCTAGACCAAGTTTCATTAAATTTCCTCTGACGTCATGGAGAAAGCACAAACCTTCAAAATTATCAGCAACGGAATTATACAGAGCACGTGCTATTGTTGTTTTACCCAATCCCCCCATTCCACAAATTCCTACCATGATGGCCTTGTCATTTGACCCAATTTGTAATAGAGAGGTTATTTCTTTCACCCGAGGCTCTAATCCAACATGATATTCAGAAACATGTAAAAGAACCCTATTAATTTTACCAGAGATTTCTTTCACAATCCTTTCAATCAATTGATATTCATAATCTTGCCTGAAAAGTTGCAAGAAAAACTATATTAATTCTACTTAAATTCATCCTAGCAAAGAAATTTAAGTCTATTTACTTATAAACTAATTTGAAGCTAGGAAAGGAGAAAAACCAGAGCTAAAAAACAAAACAAAAGTTGCAAATACCTTGGATTAAAATAGTCTCCAGAAATATTTGCCACTTCATGCAATGCATGCTTCCACCTCTGTATCTTGTCCTCATCAGCCCTACGTTTTTCCATATGCATAGATAATTCTTTTTTATAATTACCTGTTTGATGTCGCACTTCTGAAGGCTCCACATCATAAAAAATTGGCAATACCAACCGACCCTTTCCCTTAACACGCTCATGGATATGAACAAGTTCGTTGAGACAAAATGTGGAGGAAGCATAGTTCTTAGAAAACACAGTAATGGCCATTCTAGAATTTTCAATTGCATTGAGAAGTGTTGGTGTAATTTCATCCCCTCTTCTTAATTCCTCATCATCAAGGAAGGTGCGAACTCCCGCTTTTTTTAAAGCATTATACAGATTTCCTGTAAAACCATGACGAGTATCTTCGCCTCTAAAATTGATGAAGGCATCATAAGTCCATTGTGTTAGAGCAAGTGTTTCACCCAAGAGGGGGGGTGAATTGGGTGATCTTAAAAATTTCGTTGCAAATATAAAATTTGACGTTGAAATTAAAACATGACAGAGTAAGGAGAAATATCACCGAAGTGTACACCGGGAGTTATACTGGTTCGGCCACAACCACTTTGACCTACGTCCAGTCCTCAGAGCTTCTCTGAGAGTTTCACTATATCTTCCAAGATTCAGTGGGTTCTTGGCACCTCAGTACAAGCAAGATCCTACACCTGGACACTCGCTCCCCCTTACAAGTTGTAATTCAATCCCAACTCAAGGTTCCACAACCTTAAGTTACCTCAATAACAAATATTGAGTTTGAATGAAATATCTCTCTTCACAGAGTAAATAAGAATCACTGAAGCATATAAACTCAAGTATATTGAAAACAGAGTAAAGAACTTGATGATTCGTTTATAAGTGAGTTCTTATATCTTCTCTGATCAGTTGTTCACATATATATAGATATATTGGTAATGATTGCTGGAACGTATTTCTTCATGTCCGTTGGAGCGTGCGCAGCCATTATTGACTTTTCCAGTTTTTGAAAAAACATACGTTGTGGTAGGTGTCGGTTGGTGACATTTGAACGTTTCATTTGACTTCCACTACTTGAAATGATTTCTTCATTGTTCATCTGTAAATAGACTAAGAACACTAATACAATGAAAGATTAATCATATAGGAAACAAATCTATGAACGTTTGAATGATTTCAAAATTTCTGGGTAAGCTTACTCGAGTATCTCCTCGAGTATTGATTGAATGTTACTCGAGTACCTACTCGAGTAACCTCGGGAAATCTTTGATCAATTGCAGGTTAATGAATAAACATAAGATTACTCGGGTAGTGCCTGGAATAACCAATTTTCAAACCTTTGGAAATACATGTTTACTCGGGTACCTACTCGAGTAATGCACTCACAACTTTATGAGTTACTCGGGTACCAACTCGAGTAAAACTTGAAATAAACTTTTGGTTACTCGATGCTCTACTCGGGTAATGTTGCAGGATTTCAATGCCGAGAGCACTTACCTCATTACTCGAGTACGTACTCGAGTAATGCACTCATTGTTCCATAGGTTACTCGGGTACCACCTCGAGTAACTGTGATTTTTGTCAATAACTTACCCGGGTAAAGACTTGAAGTTGTCTTTGAAAATATTCTGCATACTCGGGTACTTACTCGAGGAATCTTAGTACGTTACTCGAGTACCTACTCGAGTAATGTTGCAGTGGTACAAAGTGCCGAGAGCTCCATCTTTTCAGAAACAGAGTTACTCGAGTAGCTCCTCGAGTATCGTTGGCAACCTGAAGGCAACTGGAAGTTTTTCACATGGTTACTCGAGTCGCTCCTCAAGTAATGTTGCAGTAGTACTAAATGCCGAGAGCTGCACATTTTTAGAAACAGGGTTACTCGAGTAGCTCCTCGAGTATCAATGGCATCCTGAAAACTTTTACACTGTTACTCGAGTAGCTCCTCGAGTAACGTTGCCTGGTTACTGGAAGTTGTCTTTGATTACTTCAAGTTTTGTCTCATTACTCGAGTACCGCCTCAAGTAATGCCTTGGAAAACTTGCTTCTGATCAAGTTTCTCAGCTTTATCTCTTGGCCTCTCTTCATTACTTCCATGCTTACCTCAAGTAAAGCTTATTCCTGTCATTACTTAGTTCAAGCTTGATTATTAAACATTTCCTTTTCAAACCATTCTTTTGTTATCATCAAAACATGAGATCTAACATTCTCCCCCTTTTTGATGATGACAAAACTTGGTGATTTTGAACATGGTTTTTCAAATTGAATTTTCAATTATAAATATGTCATATTAAGTTTGAATTCATATCATATACCTTGCATACATAATAACTTCATTAGTCCAAAACATGTATTATAATTCAAAGCTAAAAATGAACTTAAAATGAAATCATAACACACCTGCATTAATCTTAAAAGTTTTCAAATTACAAGATAAAATGAAAAATGCTCCCTAAAATCCCATGTACACCCAAATACCCCAAAATGAACTAGGACACATTCACAAAATCACTTCAAGCTCTTCTAACTAGGACACATTCACAAAATCACTTCAAGCTCTTCTAACTAGGACACATTCACAAAATCACTTCAAGCTCTTCTCCCCCTTTTTGGCGTCATCAATGAAGTGGAGGGCTAGGAGGTTTGACTACGGAAATGGGTGTCACTGGAAGAACAAAAGAATCATTTGAGTCCAAGGAATCAAATGAGCTCGAAGGGGCAGGGTCAGGCAGATGAACTGGAGGGATATTGAGGTCATCGCTGGAAGGAGAAGGTTGGTGAACAACCATGGTAGATGTATCTCCTCCTGGAGTGGTCTGATTCTCAGGGGTGGTCTCAGCTGTGGGAGTAAGATGTTCAGAGGAGGATGAGGAAGGAGAGATTTCCTCTGTGGGAGCAGGTGATAGAGTTGGTTTAGGAACAGTTTCTGGTTGAGGTTTGGGAGGTGAATCATCAATGGTGATGTGAGTGGTCTCATGGGTTTCAGGATCATCCACTGTGAATAGAATTTCTTTGCCTTGGGGCTCAAGTGGATCAGAAACCAGAGGGGTAGATGGTTCATCCTCAGGGATAGGAGTGTCAGAAGGAGGGTCTACAGGAGGAGGTGGTGGTGCAGAAGAGGAGGGACCGGCTGAAGGTCCGGGACCCAAAGAGTCCAAGCGTGCCAATATCAATCTTAGTGTCTCTCCCTGGTCACGTTGCTCTGCTAGCAACTCCTCATGTCTTCTGTCCATTCTCTCAACCAATTCCTCATGCCTCTTGTCGATTCTTTCAACCAACTCTCCCATCTTGAAGTTAGTGTTGGTGATCAACTCGGCGTTTGTATTGGAGATATCCACATGGAAACCTCTGAGCATATTCTCCATAAAGTGCTGGAGAGTGGCATTTAGGAAGGATGGTGAAGATGTGGTAGCAGCTGGAGCCGATGACTGAGTGTCATCCATTCTACTGGTCTCTGCCTCAGTAGTCTTTCGCTTCTTCTTGGACCCAGACTCCAGTGGGCCTTTAAGAGGGATGTCGATGTTTAGTTTACCAATCTGGTTCCTCCCCACTGGGATCATCCTCTCAATTGGCTCTTTACTATCCAAGTACCATATTTTGTTCTCTTTTAAGATAAGAGACACAATTTGGGGATATGGCATTGGAGTAGTAGCCTTCCCTTCCACCTTGTACCTCTTCATCTCCGAGAAAATGTATTCACCCAGATCTTTTTGCTCCTTCAAGAGAAATGAAGCAAACCATCTATAGTCCCTATCCGAGAAGTGGGTATAGTTGTTGGCTTTGTTTACTAGGGACCTAGAGTATATGTACCAAAGGACCCTATGGTGATCACACATATCACTCGGTTTAAAGTTTAGGGGGCCAACTAACTCACCGGGCTTTAGGATAGTGAAAATCTGATTTGGCTCAAGCTCAGGATATATATCATCAGGGGGGGTCCTCTATTCCTAACCACAAGTTGATTTTGGAAGGTGAAATCAAAATTTTTTGACCTCTCACAGTTGTGGTCATCTCTTCCTCTACTGAAGTTCGGTTAGGTTCATCTATTATCTCTAGGTTGCAATAGAAATGAGTGACTACCTTTGTGCAAAAAGGTAATCTAATTGACAACCAAGGCATAAAAGGATCTAGATAAGGACTAAGATCGTGTTTCACTACCTCTTGAAGTAGCTTGAGATCCACATAGTGTGTCTGCACACTTTCCTTCTGGAGAATTGAGTTAAGTACTTGGTAGACTCCTCCAGTTTGCCCACATTAAATCCCTTTGGAGGGGAAGTGATTTCTGCTTCTGGAATCTTGGACTTCTTGGAAGATTGACCCTTCTCCATTTGGTCAATGATCCCAGCCATTGCCTTAGCCACATTTTTGTCATACTTTGGCTTCTTGAGTGGCTTAGGAGTGAAAGAGGGTGTAGAGGAATCAGAATGAGAAGGTGAGGGAGTTTTGGCTCCTTTGCTTCTTCCAGTAGATGTGCTTTTTTTAGACTGAGCCCTAGTCACAATAGGCTCCTGAATAACAATCCCTTTGGCTTTTGGTTGAGATTGAAGAGGGTTTTTTGCTTTTGGTCTCGGAGTTAACTTTCTTCTCTTTTTGGGAGGAGAAGAAAAAGGATCAGAATGTTCAGAAGAGTCTATGGGAGTAAGATTCTTGGTTCTCATCTTCTTGAGAGACAGAAAATCAAGAATAACAGAAAAATAAGGTAACTGTCGCGAGTTTAGGGCAGAAGGATTTTGAACAAAATAGGAAGTTTTTGGACTTGAAATCGGTTGGGTTTTGACGGAAATGAGGCAAGGAATCGATTGGGAAAATTTTTTGAAAGGGTGTATAGTGATTTACTCGAGGAGATTTTGTGAAAATGACCGAGTTTGCGCAAGATAAAGACCTAACACCCGACATTACTCGAGGCCTTACTCGAGTAACATTCAAGCTTACTCGAGGCCTTCCTCGAGTGATCATGCAGAAAAATATAAAAATAATTCATTTAAATTGCGTACCTGGCATGAATAATATAGTAATTATCCATGGTTGTTCCCTCGATCATTTATAACCCATTCTGATCAGATTTGAGTCATTTTTCATCAATTTGAAAATCTGGACTCCGACTTTACTCGAGGCCTTACTCGAGTAATGTTTAAGTTTACTCGAGGCACGCCTCGGGTAACCATCTTTTCAACTTCTGACTCTTCATTTCTTCGAAAACTAAACCGTTATGTTTGAAAATCAAGTAACTTGATCCGTTACTTCCAGTTTTGGTGTCCATTACTCGAGTACATACTCGAGTAACATGCTACTTTACCTCAAGTTACTCCTCGGGTAATGTTTCTCAGATAGCCAAAAACTTCAAGTTGGTACTCCAGTAAATATGTCCTCTGATCACCTCTGTTTTTATTTCACAAAACAGAGTTTCAACCTTCCTGCAAAACAAATTTCTATATACTCCGATGCTTAAGTTAGTAATCATCAAAACTTTAACAAGTGACTTCATCTAATATTATGAAATGCTGAAATTACTTATAACTCATTGGGATTTACCATTCCCAATTCTCTTCTAATATAAAGAAATTGATCTTTTGCAAGGGGTTTTGTAAAGATATCAGCTAGCTGAAGATGAGTGGGAATAAATATCACTTTCACATCTTTCTTTTGCACATGATCTCTGATGAAGTGATGTCTGACATCGATATGCTTGGTTCTAGAGTGTTGAACTGGATTCTTTGCCAAGCTTATCGTACTAGTATTGTCACAATAGATTGGTATTTCTTTGAGATAAATACCAAGATCTTGTAGTTGTTGTTTTAACCATATTACTTGTGCACAACAACTTGAGACTGCAACATATTCGGCTTCCGTTGACGAAAGAGACACTGTATTTTGTTTCTTGCTGAACCATGATACAAGAGATCCTCCAAGAAATTGTCCTTGTCCACTGGTGCTCTTTCTGTCTGTTTTGTATCCTCCATGATCTGAATCTGAATATGCAACAAGATATTCACTTCTTCCTTTAGGATACCACAGACCCAATTCGGGTGTGTCAGCAAGGTATCTAAATATGCAACAAGATATTCACTTCTTCCTTTAGGATTACTAATTCGGGTGTGAATATGCAACAACATATTCTGACCGTTTCAGCATGTGATTCTTTTGGTGCTGATTGATATCTTGCACATATGCCAACACTAAATTGAATATCTGGTCTACTTGCTGTGAGATAGAGTAATGATCCAATCATTCCTCTATATCTTGTTATGTTATAGTCGTTCCCTTTGACATCAGCATCAAGCAACGTAGTTGAACTCATAGGTGTGTCCGAGCCATTTGCTTCATCCATTCCATACTTCTTCAATAGCTCTTTTACATACTTTGTTTGAGATATAAAGATTCCATTCTTTCTTTGTTTGATTTGCAAACCAAGAAAGAAATTTAATTCTCCCATCATTGACATCTCAAATTCTCCCTGCATTATCTCAGAAAATTCTTTACACATAGATTCATTAGTAGTACCGAAAACAATGTCATCAACATATATTTGAACAATTAAAATATCATTGTGTTTTCGTTTTATAAAGAGTGTTGTATCAACTTTTCCTCGTACAAAACCTTGATCGGTGAGAAACTTACTGAGCCTTTTATACCAGGCTCTAGGAGCTTGTTTTAAACCGTATAAAGCCTTTTTGAGTTTAAAAACATGGTCAGGTTTAGTAACATCCTCAAAGCCTGGAGGTTGTTCTACATACACTTCTTCCATGATGTAACCATTTAGAAAAGCACTCTTTACATCCATTTGATAGAGTTTGAATCCTTTGATGCATGCAAAGGCTAAGAGTACACGTATAGCTTCCAATCTAGCCACTGGAGCATACGTTTCCTCATAATCAATCCCTTCTTCCTGATTATAACCTTTGGCCACCAATCTTGCCTTGTTTCTGACAATAATTGCGGATTCATCGAGTTTGTTCTTGAATACCCATTTAGTACCAATGATCGGATGATCTTTGGGTCGAGGCACCAAATCCCAAACTTGATTTCTCTCAAATTGATTTAGTTCTTCTTGCATTGCTATAACCCAATCATTGTCTGATAGGGCTTCATCAATATTAGAAGGTTCAATTTCAGAAATAAATGCAGAAAAACTTACTTCATTGAAAATTCTATTTCTAGTTTTGATCCCTTCATTCACATCTCCTATGACTTGATCTAGGGGATGACTTTTATTGTATTTCCAAGCTCTAGGTTGACCTAGGGATTGCTCTTCTTCCTTAGTTTCATCAACTTCTGGAATAAGAGATTTAGAGATAGATTGACCATTTTCTTGATTTAAAACAACTTCCTGTTCCTCATCAATTTTTTTGTCAGAGGATTCAAATTCATCAAATACAATATGAATTGATTCTTCAACAACACATGTTCGTTTATTGAAAACTCTATATGCTTTACTTCGGTTAGAGTAACCTAGGAAAATTCCTTCGTCAGTTTTAGAATCAAATTTTCCTAAGTTATCTTTACCATTATTATGAATGAAACACTTACAACCGAAGATGTGTAGATGAGCAATGTTTGGCTTTCTTCCTTTGTACAGCTCGTATGGTGTCTTACCAAGTTTTGTTCTGATATAGGCTCTATTTGAAATGTAGCATGCTGTACACATAGCATCAGCCCAAAATACTTGAGACACGTTCTTTTCATTCAACATTGCTCTAGCCATTTCTGTAAGCACTCTATTTTTACGTTCTACAACTCCATTTTGTTGAGGCGTCCTTGGAGCAGAGAAATTGTGATCAATCCCATTAGTGTCACAATACTCTTCAAATGCTTGATTTTCAAATTCTCCGCCATGGTCGGTCCTAATACCTGCAATGGACATACTGTTCGCTACCGCAAGTGCACGGGTCGCGCCAAGTAATAAAGTGATAAGTAAAGATCGTTCCCACGAGGACTAAGGCAAAAGTGGATTAATTATCATGATTATGCTATCAATTAGGTTGAGTAAAACCATTTAGAGAGTTTATATCCTAAAGATTACTTGAATTCAAGAAAAGGAAAGCAATTTGACTAAAACTAAATTAAAACTCTACTTCAAAACAAGAGGAGCATAGGATTATTTCTAACCATTGCAATTCATGAGACTTAAATAATTACCACTCCATTAGTGATTAAATGACATTACATATTAGTCTAAGGTTCAAAAGCATTTGATTAAGCTTTCTCAAGTCAAAACCAAATTTATATCCTCAATTAACATGTACAATCTCTTGCTACAGTTAAAAGAAAATAATCATTAAGTAACAACCTTAATTTGACAATGCTAGGTTAGTAACTATATCTCTATGTTACTAACAAACTATCAATTTAATCCTAAACTTCAAGTCTAGCATAATTTTACCTAAGTTCTACAATTAAATTAACTTTCTCAAGCTTAATTTAATTGAACAAAACAATCCAAGTGATGGCCAGTCACATAGAAGCATTAGGGATAAGATAAAATTAACACATAATTATCATTAACAACTAAAGAGAATAATAATAAGTCTCAATCCTTGCAATGTTTTGAAATAATCCTAATGCAAATTAACTAGCTACTCATCATCATAATCAATATTCATCTCAGCCACAATCAATTCAGAATTAAAAGTCATAGACGGACTCTAAGACGAGGAACAGGGGAACTGAAACAACAAAATAAACCACAGAATATAAGTTCTGTTCCAGTAGCGAGAGGAGATGATTCACCGAAGACGAACCCAGCTTCCTACTGCCAGAATATCATTGATGAAGAACATATTGTAGTCATATCTCCCTCTCTCTTTCCTCTGGTTCTTCTCACCCTTCAAGTCCAGCAATGTCATCCTCCCCTGAATCAGTTGCTCTCAGTTCTGTCTCTCTTTCCACGGAAGAAAATACCAGTCTCTCGCTCCCTCTCCTCTCAGATTTGGTCGAGTTTTCTGGTCCAGCTAGTGCTTGCAGCCACCGTCGACGTCCTCCCTCCTTTCTTGCTCTCTCGTTCTGGTTCAGGGGATGAAGAAGACGATGGCTGCCTCCCCAACTCTGATTACTAAGGTGGAAAACCAGTCAAGTTGCCTCTCAGCTCTTCCTCTGGTCTTTCCCTTCTGTTCTTAGCTCGATGAAGCCTCTGAGAAGATGATGAATGGTGCGGCTACCTCCTCTGCTTCTCCGCTGATTTAGCAATCAATATTGCGGCTCTCTTTTATTTTTCTATGCGGCTGCCTCCTAAAACTCTCCTCTTCCAAATCGCAACTGGGCTTCTCGCTCTCAGCTGTGTTTTCAACCTCCAACTCCCAGCACCCTCCGATCCTCTCAGCCCTGTTACACGCAGCTCTGGTTCTCTTCTGTCTCGCGATGATGCAGCTCGCCGGCGGCCTGTGGTGGTGGATGAGCCGCCGGCGAGAGAGATGAAGACGAAGGTGGAGGATGCGAGAAAAGAATGAACTCCGGAGCTCTCTGTTCTCTTCTGTGCGGCTCTCTTTTCTTCGCTCCCGTTCTGTTTTTCTTTTTTTGATAATTATTCCTGTAGCTCACTGCCTCCCCTCTCTTTTCGGGCCACCTCTTCAGATATTAGGTTAACAATTAGAAGCCCAAGCCCAAGAAAGTTACAAACCGTAGCTCTTTCTATTTCAATTTTCAACTCAAAATGATAGCCCTTCATTCCCACATATCCACGTCACCTCATCACCTAAGGAAAAAAAACTATTTAATAATAATAACAAAAACTAATATAAAGTAAAATAAATATGATATGGCATCTTTTTATTTTTTTATTTTCAAAATATTAAAAACTATAATATTTAAAATAAAATCCCCCAAATAATGCACCAAATTAATATCTTCTAAAATCTCAAGAAATATATTAAAATTTGCCTAGATAACTCTCCAAATATATCCAAAATAACCTGTAAATATGTAAAATATGGAGAGTTATCACACCCCCACACTTGCATCAAATCTTGTCCTCAAGATTTCAAAAAGTTCAAAACAGTCAAAGATAATCATGAAAGCAATATTCTCAAATCAAACACTATAAAATTGGATTTAATTTAAACTTTCAAGAATGAAGCTGTTTTAAAACTCTTTTCCACCTTCTTAAAATGTAAGTAGAAGTGCAAATAATTTGGTAAGGTCAAATGACAATAGAATGTTCCTCACAAGTGAAGTGTTTGTACTCTTCTCTCAAGATAATTAAAGGGCTTGTGTTTCACTCCCTTCCACTTATTGCAACTCATCTACCATAAGCTTGTTTATTATCTCCATCTCCACTACATTATCCCCTTGCTTACACAAATCAAAAGGACTTTTCTAAAGGTTATAATGAATAGGGTAGGATAATGAACTGAAAGTAGTGAAATGGTATAAAGAAATACTTTAATAGTGCTAAGTAACTCAATGAAATTCATTAAGAATGAAGGAATATCCACTTAAAAGAAACAAACTCACTTGCACTATAAAAACCTTTATAACATTGAACTCAACAATCTCTTTTTTTTTTCTTTCATTTTTTTTTCTTTTCTATTGTTATTCTTTTTCTTGTTTTTTTTTCATATTTCTCTTTTTTTTTTTTCCGTTTTTCTCTCTTTGTTTGTTTTTTACACCTTTCTTTCTATCTTTTTTTTTTTTTTTTCTGTTTCATTTTTTTCAACACAACTCACATAATAGACTTTCCAATCCCTTCACTCTTTTCTAAATTTTTTTCTTAGCACTAATTAAAGTAGCAAATGAATAGGAAAGAAAGGATATAAAAATTGCATTTATCAAACAAAGGGCTATTTACTCCATGCAATTTTCTTTTAAAAGCAAAGCAAGGCTCAAATGGGGTAAAGCAAAGGATTTTCATGTGATAAGGATAGACATTTGGCCAAACTAGCTATGAAATGAATGCCTAAATCATCTTTGTGAATGCAAAGGGATTTAAAGCTTCAAAGGAGATTCAATACAAGTTCTAGAGATAAAATCACAATAAGTGTACTCCCTCTTGAAAGAAATGAATATTTAGGCTCAAGTTTCTCACCGGTATTTAACATCCTAAAGTCAATCATCCTAAACAAATTCTTTGCCCATCTACTAACATTCCAAGAAGATAGAACTGAATTCTAATTAAACTCAATCCTTTTCAAATTCAAATCAAACCAACTTTGTCAATGTTCACAAGTAAAAGCCAATCTTCCATGAAAAACAAAAAAAAAATTTTTTTGTTCAAAATTTTTCTATTTATGTGCAAAATCAAAGAAATTTTTCAAAATTGAGGACAAGTCATGCAAAATCAATGGTACCCTCACCCCCACACTTAAATGTCACATTGTCCTCAATGTGAACAAGTAACACTAAGTAATGAAAGTGAAGAACTAACCATATCCAAGTGTAGGGATAGCAAAAGCTTCAAAGATATGAAATTTTCACCAATTGCGCAAAACTAATAAGTGCTATCAATCAAATCAATAGTCATTAACAAATATCAAGCACATGCAATACTCGACTAAACCAGCACTCATATCCCAGAATATGTTATCAACAATCAATTCAAACAAAACGAGGAAAAGTAGAAGGAAACTCCCCTTTCAATCCTTGTCTTGTGCTCTTGAATGCTTTTCTTTGTGGCTACCAAAGTGGAACACATTATTAGGGGCTACAAAAGTCCTACAAAATCAAACCAAAACATCAAACCAAACCTTGGGTTGCCTCCCAAGAAGCGCTAAGTTTAAAGTCTTCAGCCAGACTACTCAAAACAAACCACTAATCATAAGTATCAAACACCATGATTACTTTGTCTTCATTCCTTTTCAAGCAACAAGGTTTCAGACACAAAAAATGATCATTCAAGTTAATTACTTGTACTTTTTCAATCATAGACAATCTTAAAGTACAAGCATTCACTGAATTCAAATAAAGCATACCAATCATATCCATACAAATAAAAGTAGGAGCTTCTAAGAATTTAGAACACCCAACCAAATCTACTGGACTCTCATCAGTAAGAGTCAAAACATCAGTGGATAGATCAAGATCACAATTCTCAGGGATTTCCTCTCTATTATCTTGTTCAAAACAATAAGGATTAGGCTCCAAAATTGAAACCTCAACTGAACACTCAGTATTCTTCTCATCGACATTAAATTCCAACTCACAGTCACCCACCAAAGTATTGCAGACTGTTGACAACACTTCCTCACTCCCCATGGTTAATTGTTCACTTGAAATATCATGGACTATATCTTTTTGCTTCAAAGATTCAAGGGAAGAAGTTATTTCATTTGCTTGCAATGCTACATTTTTAAGAGCTAATGAATGTTCATGAAATTTCTGTTTTGTCCAATCATTCATTTCTTTCACATTATCAAGAATGCACTGAAGCTTATCCTCTAGTGTGGGCTTCTTCTCATGAATGGGGGTGGTTTTATCTACAAAGGTATTAAGTGATATATAAGAATGTGATGCATATGAAGAAGAATAATGAGGATCCCAAGACATTGAATGCTCTTGATTCTGATCAAGGCTAAAAGTATCATCATACAAATTAGCTTGAGCCTTAGCAAAATCATTCTCCATGTAATCCCAGGTTGAGAAATGGGGGCATTGCTCACTATAATGATTATCTCCACAGTAATTGCAACAGATGTACTCATAGTGAGCTTCACAAGCATAAGGGTCATAATAAGAATTGAGATAATCATTATCATGTGCAAATCCACCACTTGTTTCATTGATCCACCAAGGATAATCCATAGACAAGAAGTAACTAACAAACACAAAACAACCAAACCAACAAAATTAATAAAACTACCTAAGATAATAAACAAAACAAAAGAAAACAAAGAGTTAAGAAAAAGAAAACTCAAGCATAATTAATCACATAATTACAACAATTAACCACAAAACTTTTGCTGTTAGTCCCCGGCAACGGCGCCAAAAACTTGTTCGCTACCGCAAGTGCACGGGTCGCGCCAAGTAATAAAGTGATAAGTAAAGATCGTTCCCACGAGGACTAAGGCAAAAGTGGATTAATTATCATGATTATGCTATCAATTAGGTTGAGTAAAACCATTTAGAGAGTTTATATCCTAAAGATTACTTGAATTCAAGAAAAGGAAAGCAATTTGACTAAAACTAAATTAAAACTCTACTTCAAAACAAGAGGAGCATAGGATTATTTCTAACCATTGCAATTCATGAGACTTAAATAATTACCACTCCATTAGTGATTAAATGACATTACATATTAGTCTAAGGTTCAAAAGCATTTGATTAAGCTTTCTCAAGTCAAAACCAAATTTATATCCTCAATTAACATGTACAATCTCTTGCTACAGTTAAAAGAAAATAATCATTAAGTAACAACCTTAATTTGACAATGCTAGGTTAGTAACTATATCTCTATGTTACTAACAAACTATCAATTTAATCCTAAACTTCAAGTCTAGCATAATTTTACCTAAGTTCTACAATTAAATTAACTTTCTCAAGCTTAATTTAATTGAACAAAACAATCCAAGTGATGGCCAGTCACATAGAAGCATTAGGGATAAGATAAAATTAACACATAATTATCATTAACAACTAAAGAGAATAATAATAAGTCTCAATCCTTGCAATGTTTTGAAATAATCCTAATGCAAATTAACTAGCTACTCATCATCATAATCAATATTCATCTCAGCCACAATCAATTCAGAATTAAAAGTCATAGACGGACTCTAAGACGAGGAACAGGGGAACTGAAACAACAAAATAAACCACAGAATATAAGTTCTGTTCCAGTAGCGAGAGGAGATGATTCACCGAAGACGAACCCAGCTTCCTACTGCCAGAATATCATTGATGAAGAACATATTGTAGTCATATCTCCCTCTCTCTTTCCTCTGGTTCTTCTCACCCTTCAAGTCCAGCAATGTCATCCTCCCCTGAATCAGTTGCTCTCAGTTCTGTCTCTCTTTCCACGGAAGAAAATACCAGTCTCTCGCTCCCTCTCCTCTCAGATTTGGTCGAGTTTTCTGGTCCAGCTAGTGCTTGCAGCCACCGTCGACGTCCTCCCTCCTTTCTTGCTCTCTCGTTCTGGTTCAGGGGATGAAGAAGACGATGGCTGCCTCCCCAACTCTGATTACTAAGGTGGAAAACCAGTCAAGTTGCCTCTCAGCTCTTCCTCTGGTCTTTCCCTTCTGTTCTTAGCTCGATGAAGCCTCTGAGAAGATGATGAATGGTGCGGCTACCTCCTCTGCTTCTCCGCTGATTTAGCAATCAATATTGTGGCTCTCTTTTATTTTTCTATGCGGCTGCCTCCTAAAACTCTCCTCTTCCAAATCGCAACTGGGCTCCTCGCTCTCAGCTGTGTTTTCAACCTCCAACTCCCAGCACCCTCCGATCCTCTCAGCCCTGTTACACGCAGCTCTGGTTCTCTTCTGTCTCGCGATGATGCAGCTCGCCGGCGGCCTGTGGTGGTGGATGAGCCGCCGGCGAGAGAGATGAAGACGAAGGTGGAGGATGCGAGAAAAGAATGAACTCCGGAGCTCTCTGTTCTCTTCTGTGCGGCTCTCTTTTCTTCGCTCCCGTTCTGTTTTTCTTTTTTTGATAATTATTCCTGTAGCTCACTGCCTCCCCTCTCTTTTCGGGCCACCTCTTCAGATATTAGGTTAACAATTAGAAGCCCAAGCCCAAGAAAGTTACAAACCGTAGCTCTTTCTATTTCAATTTTCAACTCAAAATGATAGCCCTTCATTCCCACATATCCACGTCACCTCATCACCTAAGGAAAAAAAACTATTTAATAATAATAACAAAAACTAATATAAAGTAAAATAAATATGATATGGCATCTTTTTATTTTTTTATTTTCAAAATATTAAAAACTATAATATTTAAAATAAAATCCCCCAAATAATGCACCAAATTAATATCTTCTAAAATCTCAAGAAATATATTAAAATTTGCCTAGATAACTCTCCAAATATATCCAAAATAACCTGTAAATTTGTAAAATATGGAGAGTTATCACATACATTTCTCATTTTGCACTTTCTTAGCAAAAACAATAAATTCTTCAAAAGTTTCATCTTTTGATGATAGAAAGATAACCCATGTAAATCTAGAGAAATCATCAACAATGACCAATGAATATAAGTTGCCACCAAGACTCTTTACTCTTGCTGGACCAACTAAATCCATATGCAATAGTTGTAGTGGTCTATTTGTTGAAATCTCATTTTTCAATTTAAAAGATGATTTAGTTTGTTTACCCTTTTGACATGCATCACAAATCAAATCATTTTTGAAAGTCACTTTGGGCAATCCAAGAACTAAATCCTTTTTGAGTAGTTTGCCTAATTGATGCATATTAACATGAGCCAATCTCTTATGCCATAACCAACTTTCATCAGTATTACTCAAGAAACAATTTTCAGATTCATTTCTACTAATATCTAGAGTATAGCAGTTACCTTCCCTTTTTGCTCTGAGCTTAGCCTTGATATTCTTCTTATCAAGTTGTAAGTCATTCTTGTTGATAATTAAGCATTCTTCTGAGTCAAATATTACCCAGTTGTCTTTATCTGCACTTTGACTTACGCTCAGCAAATTATGACACAAACCTTCAACATAATATACATCTTTGACTTGTATTCCTTTGTCATTTTTGATTTCACCAATTCCTGCTATTCTTCCGGTTTGATTTCCTCCAAATTTTACCTCTCCACCTTCTTTAGGTTGCAATTTGGTAAAACTTTCGAAATCACCGGTCATATGTCTAGAGCATCCACTATCAATGTACCACTTGTTATTTTTGGATGCTTTGAGACATTCCTGCAATCGAATGACTAGGTCTTAGGTACCCACATCTTTTTGGGTCCTTTTGGGTTAGTATAAATAATTTTCTGGATATATGAACCTTTAGGTACCCATTTGTAGGTTCCTATCGTTCCTTTCTTCTTATGAATGCATGAAGAAGTATAATGACCTTTTCTATTACAGTAGTTACAAAATGCAAAAGGATTTGATGTATGCACAGAATGCTGGAAATAATTCAAATATGACTTACCCCCTGCTTTCTTTCTACCTTTCCTTTTATCTGACTTTGGATCATATCCAATTCCAGATCGATCATTTACAAATCGTTGAGCTTTTAAAATAACATTTAGCATCTCACTACCTTGTGTAAATTTTTCAAGAGTTTTTGTAAGATCAATGTTTTTCTTTTTCAAAGATGAACAGTTTTCACAATCCTTTTCTTTAAGTTTAGTTTCAAGAGCTTTGTTTTTCTTTTTGTAAACAATCAATTCTTTAACTACTTTGATGAATTCAGAATGCAAAGCATTATATTCGGAAAGTAATTCATCATAGGTAGGTTCAGAATCATTTACCTCTCTTTCTGTTTCTTCTTGAGCAACGAGGCATATGTTAGCTACTTCTTCCTCATCACTTTCTTCGTCAGAAGAGCTATCACCCCATATAGCAGATACGAAGGCCTTCTTTTTATTGAAGAATTTGTCTTTTCTCTTTTCTTTGCTCTTTTGATTCAGTTCTTGACATTCTGATTTAATATGTCCTGGTTTTCCACATTCGTAGCAAATGATATGATCTTTGCTGCTAGTTCCACCTTTTTGAAAGTGTTTGAATCCTTGTCCTTTCTTGTAGAACTTTCTGAATCGTTTTATGATTAGACCCATTTCGTCATCGTCGAACTCTTCATTCTCATCTTGATTTTCTTCTTTTGCTTTTAGTGCTAGACCTTTCTTTTTCTTGTCACCAATGTCATCTAGTTCCCGTTTGAACTTTAGTTTGCTTTCATATTCAGAAAGACTTCCAAATAGAGAAGCAACTGATCTCATTGATTCTCCTTTTGCTTCTTCTATCGCAGTGACTTTGGCCTCCCACTCTTTAGAAAGAATATTCAAAATCTTTCGTACTTGGGTATGTTGATCATAAGATTTCCCAAGTGCTGCAAGTTGATTAACAAGATGAGTATATCTAAGTTCAAATTCAGAAATTGATTCACCTGATTTCATTCGAAGTAGATCGAATTCAGTGACCAAGGTGTTGATGCGATTCTCCTTTATTCCCGAAGTTCCTTCATGAGCTATTTCCAGAGCTTCCCACATTTCCTTTGCTGTTGGAAGTGTGCAAATTCTGAAGTATTCACTTTGGCTTAAGGCACTTTGTAACATCAGAATTGCCTTACTGTTGAGAGTGATAAGTTTCTTGTCATTCTCATCATATTCCGCTGGCGTCTTTGGAATTTTCTGAGAATCTACAATCTTTGTAGGTTGATAATTTCCACTCTCAATTACATCCCATAGCCCATATTCGGTAGCCATTACGAACACTCTGAATTTTGCTTTCCAAAAGGAAAAGTGTTCTCCACTGAAACCGGGAGGTCTAGTGATGGATGCTCCGTCGGGAAGAATTCCTTCACCCATGCTTGCCATTGGATCCTTCTTAGGTTGTTATACCTTATCAAGAAGACCTACGCTCTGATACCAAATGTTAGAGCAAGTGTTTCACCCAAGAGGGGGGGTGAATTGGGTGATCTTAAAAATTTCGTTGCAAATATAAAATTTGACGTTGAAATTAAAACATGACAGAGTAAGGAGAAATATCACCGAAGTGTACACCGGGAGTTATACTGGTTCGGCCACAACCACTTTGACCTACGTCCAGTCCTCAGAGCTTCTCTGAGAGTTTCACTATATCTTCCAAGATTCAGTGGGTTCTTGGCACCTCAGTACAAGCAAGATCCTACACCTGGACACTCGCTCCCCCTTACAAGTTGTAATTCAATCCCAACTCAAGGTTCCACAACCTTAAGTTACCTCAATAACAAATATTGAGTTTGAATGAAATATCTCTCTTCACAGAGTAAATAAGAATCACTGAAGCATATAAACTCAAGTATATTGAAAACAGAGTAAAGAACTTGATGATTCGTTTATAAGTGAGTTCTTATATCTTCTCTGATCAGTTGTTCACATATATATAGATATATTGGTAATGATTGCTGGAACGTATTTCTTCATGTCCGTTGGAGCGTGCGCAGCCATTATTGACTTTTCCAGTTTTTGAAAAAACATACGTTGTGGTAGGTGTCGGTTGGTGACATTTGAACGTTTCATTTGACTTCCACTACTTGAAATGATTTCTTCATTGTTCATCTGTAAATAGACTAAGAACACTAATACAATGAAAGATTAATCATATAGGAAACAAATCTATGAACGTTTGAATGATTTCAAAATTTCTGGGTAAGCTTACTCGAGTATCTCCTCGAGTATTGATTGAATGTTACTCGAGTACCTACTCGAGTAACCTCGGGAAATCTTTGATCAATTGCAGGTTAATGAATAAACATAAGATTACTCGGGTAGTGCCTGGAATAACCAATTTTCAAACCTTTGGAAATACATGTTTACTCGGGTACCTACTCGAGTAATGCACTCACAACTTTATGAGTTACTCGGGTACCAACTCGAGTAAAACTTGAAATAAACTTTTGGTTACTCGATGCTCTACTCGGGTAATGTTGCAGGATTTCAATGCCGAGAGCACTTACCTCATTACTCGAGTACGTACTCGAGTAATGCACTCATTGTTCCATAGGTTACTCGGGTACCACCTCGAGTAACTGTGATTTTTGTCAATGACTTACCCGGGTAAAGACTTGAAGTTGTCTTTGAAAATATTCTGCATACTCGGGTACTTACTCGAGGAATCTTAGTACGTTACTCGAGTACCTACTCGAGTAATGTTGCAGTGGTACAAAGTGCCGAGAGCTCCATCTTTTCAGAAACAGAGTTACTCGAGTAGCTCCTCGAGTATCGTTGGCAACCTGAAGGCAACTGGAAGTTTTTCACATGGTTACTCGAGTCGCTCCTCGAGTAATGTTGCAGTAGTACTAAATGCCGAGAGCTGCACATTTTTAGAAACAGGGTTACTCGAGTAGCTCCTCGAGTATCAATGGCATCCTGAAAACTTTTACACTGTTACTCGAGTAGCTCCTCGAGTAACGTTGCCTGGTTACTGGAAGTTGTCTTTGATTACTTCAAGTTTTGTCTCATTACTCGAGTACCGCCTCGAGTAATGCCTTGGAAAACTTGCTTCTGATCAAGTTTCTCAGCTTTATCTCTTGGCCTCTCTTCATTACTTCCATGCTTACCTCAAGTAAAGCTTATTCCTGTCATTACTTAGTTCAAGCTTGATTATTAAACATTTCCTTTTCAAACCATTCTTTTGTTATCATCAAAACATGAGATCTAACACATTGGCAACTGATGGAAGAAGAGTCCGGTGCTAACCCTATCATGATGAATTCTGGTAGAATCGAAGGAACCAATGTTAATTTAACTTACAAAAATTATGGAGTGTGATTATATATATGGAGATGATGATACGAATGGGCTTATCACGTACCAACAAAACTGAAATTGCCGATGACGAAGTAGCTGTGGGGCACACACAATTAAGCAATGGGAACTAACAAAAAGAAAGATGAAGGCTTCATTTGCCTTTCTTAAACTCAAATCAAAATGGAAAACTACTTGAAAGTAGGGGGCTAAAATTAATTGTAACATTCTTACAAATAAAAATAAACCAATTTTAATACAAATTTTGTAGGATGGGGAGGCGAGTGATGGCCCCAATCCTTTCTGATGTTAGTATATAAATAAATTTTTATAACCAAGTCAAAGATTTCAAGCATGCTTTATTTTAGAATTTGTTTCTTATATACGGTATAAATAGCTTTTCTTTGATAAAAATATATTGTATAAATAACTTGTTTTATTTTATTAAAAATATAAAAAAATAATTTGCTTTGTTCATATTCAAATTATTTTAGAATATACTAGCTCTTGCATACTAAGAATTATGAATATATAAACAACTACTTGTTTGATTATGATACATATCACTATTATTTTTAAATTGTTATCTCAATGTAAATTAAAATTTAAAGTAGTTTTAATTTAGAATTTAGGGTTAAGGTGCAAATTTACCAACGAAGTTTTGTCCGAAGAGCGTCTGGCACAAATATCTTTTAGAAGGGTTAAAAATACCAATGAACAATTAAAAAAGGGGCATCCACCACAAAAACCGTTAAATCCGTACAAATCCATACTAACGACATTAAATTATAAGAGAAGAAAACCCTAACGACGTTAGTACGGATTTAACATTTTTTCTGGTGTATGCCCATTTTTAATTGTTCATTGGTATTTTTGCCCATTCTAAAAGATATTTGTGCCAGACGCTCATTGGACAAAACTTCATTGATAAATTTGCACCTTAACCCTAAAATTTATTTATCTTGTGCAGAAGGACTCCGTGCCTCTTGCGAAGTACTCCGTGCGAAGTGGCAAGATTTCAAGTAGTGAGAACATGCAGAACGATTTTATATGTCTAAAGATTTAGTTTTGGAAAGAACACCCAGTGCGATTTTATATTGTTGTTATGGTTGTTGTTGTGAGAATGATTTATCAACTCCTACTCACTAACAATTTCTTTTCTCGAATTCTTTCTTAAAATATAGAGAAAAAGACCCTATTATTGTTCTCTTCTTCTTCCAAAAATCAAACAAATCATGGAGAACACAAATGAAATATTCAGAACAAGCACAAATGAAAATCACAGATTCGAGCTCACCAGATGTGGACCAAGGGGGGCGAAGGTTGTCTCTCGGTCTACTGAAGACGGAGATGACGGAGGGAGACGCCGCCGTAAGTGGCTTCGCACGGCCGAGGGATGATGAAGGAGACAATGACGACTTGAGAGAGAGAGAGAGAGAGGAGCTCATAAAAATGAGTCTGTTTTATATTAAAAAATAACAAATGTGTGTGATGCCCCCTTTCTTTTACATTTTTTTTAAATTTTCTTGTGAAATTGTATGATAGCGTAGCTTGTGAGAAATTTCCAAGAAATGATAAAACAGTAACCACTACCGACGAAAATGAGTCTGGGGAAACATTTTGACTTCCCTGCTACTATAGGCAGCTAACACATGTGAGCCAGCTCGGTAAACGTGATGGATGGATCACGGATGCAAAGTAGCTAATTGGTTTGAGATAGTTTATTTTTAGATAATAAATATTTATAAATCGTGATATACGGTATACGAGATAAGTATGTGAGAAGAGTTTTATCTTGACTTACGTAATAAGTACTTGTTAACCCCCAATAAGCAATACCAAACACACAAAGTCTTTTCCCGGTGATACAATTTATCTCCTCATCAAATTTTTCTTCTTTTTTTGAAAAAACTTTTCTTCAATTATGTAACAAATCTTTAAAACATTTACATATAATTAAATATATATTGACTAAGGACATGAATCCTTACTTAACTGAGCTATAAATTTTGTAATGAGGGACTTCTCATCAAATTTCTCAAAAGTTTATTGACCCTTTTTTTATCACAATTTGGAACTCTAGGGGAAAACTTTTTGTGTACTACTTTTTGTTAGATCTCATGTTTTGATGATAACAAAAGAATGGTTTAAAAAGGAAATGATTAATAGACAAGTTTGAACAAAGTAATGACAGGAACAAGCATCACTTGAAGTAAGCATTGGAGTAATGAAGAAAGGCCAAGAGAAAAAGCTGAGAAACTTGATGAGAAGCAAGTTTTCTAAGGCATTACTCGAGACGCTACTCGAGTAATGAGACAATACTTGAAGTAACCAGAGACAACTTCCAATAACCTACCAACGTTACTTGAGTAGGTACTCGAGTAATAGTGTAAGTATTTTCAAGGTGCTCTCGGCCTGCCAATGTTACTTGAGGAGCTACTCGAGTAACCAGGTAAAAACTTGGAGTTGCTCTCGGCCTGCCAATGTTACTCGAGGCGCTACTTGAGTAACCATATGAAAAACTTCCAGTTGCCTTCAAGTTGCCAATAATACTCGAGTAACTCTGTTTCTGAAAATGTGGAGCTCTCGGCACTTAGTACTACTGCTAATGTTACTCGAGAAGCTACTCGAGTAACGCACTAAGGTAAGTTAAAACTTGAAGGTGGTACCCGGTTAACTTGATTTCTTTTTATCTCATTTTCCTCGAGTTCTTACTCTAGTATGCAAGTATCTAATGTTGTATGTTAAGTGGATTCCTCTAGTAAGTACCCGAGTATGCAGAAATATTTTCAAGGTAAACTTCCAGTCATTACCAGGGTAAGTTATGCACAAAAAGTACAGTTACTCGAGGTGGTACCCGAGTAATCGATACACAAATGTGTGAATTACTCGAGTCCATACCTGAGTAACAAGGTAAGTGCTCTCGGCCTTGAAATCCTGCCAACATTACTGGAGTAGAGCATCGAGTAACCACAAGTTTATTTGAAGGTTTACTGGAGTAGGTACCCGAGTAACTCATAAAGTTATGAGTGCATTACTCGAGTAGGTACCCGAGTAAACAGATATTTCCAAAGGTTTGAAAATTGGTTATTCCATGCACTACCCGAGTATTCTTGTATTTGCTCATTGACTTGAAGTTAATTTAAGATTTCCCGATGATACTCGAGTAAGTACTCGAGTAAACTTCATGTGATACTCGAGTAGCTACTCGAGTAAGCAAACCCAGAAAGTTTGAAATCATTCCAACGGTCATTGTTTTGTCTCCTATTTGATTAAATCTTCATTATATTAGTATTCTTAGCATTTCAACAGATAAACAATGAAGAAATCTTACCAAATAAGGAAAGTCAAAAGCAACGCTCAAATGTTAATCGACCGTCACCTACCGCAACGTATGTTTTTCAAAAACTGGAAAAGTCAATAATGGCTGCGCACGCTCCAACGGACATGAAGAAATATGTTCCAGCAATCATTACCAACGTATCTATATATATGTGGACATCTGAACAGAGAGAAACATAAGAACACACTTACGAACGTATCATCAAGTTCATTACTCTGTTTTCCATTATACTTGTGATTCTATGCTTCAGTGATTCTTATTTACTCTGTAAGAGAGATATTTCATTCAAACTCAATATTTGTTATTGAGGTAACTTAAGGTTGTGGAACCTTGAGTTGGGATTGAATTACAACTTGTAAGGGGGAGCGAGTGTCCAGGTGTAGGAACTTGCTTGTACTGAGGTGCCAAGAACCCACTGAATCTTGGAAGTTATAGTGAAACTCTCAGAGAAGCTCTGAGGACTGGACGTAGGTCAAAGTGGTTGTGGCCGAACCAGTATAAATCCTGGTGTACACTTCGGTGATATTTCTCCTTACTCTTTTCTGTTTTAATTCCACTATTAAAGTTTTATATTTCCGACGAAATTTTAAGGTCACCCAATTCACCCCCCCTCTTGGGTGAAACGCTTGCTCTAACACTTTTTACAAGAAACTCTTATTCATTTTCTTTAAATTCTTAAGTGTTGACAGAGTTTTTTTTATGTCTAAAAGGACTTGTTTATATGGGATTTGAAAAAAAAGAAAAAGAAAAAAATCATTGTTTTATACATAAAAAGAAAGAAATCAGTTAAATTGTCAAGTTTTTCTGAAAAAGTTTTTTTATTGTAAATAAGTGCAAATTACAGGGTGTCTCTTTAGTCTTTATCTCAATTGAATGTGAACGTGAGACAAGTATTTCAATTTCAGTTATTACTATAGTACATTACTTTATTGAAGTCTCATAAATGGGAAGACCGTCGCCTGAGTCTCTGTTGTTCGGATGCTTTTAAAATATTTTACCATACATTCATTCATGGTTTAAGCTACATTCATTCAGTAATTTTAAGTTTTTTAGGTGCATAAACTATTTTGTGGCACATCTAATACCCTAAAGTATTTTTTAGGTGCGTCCAACACTCTAAAATATTTTTCTGCCTTAGTAATAGACGCACCAAGAACTATTTTGAAGTGCTAGACGCAATTGAAAAGACTAATTTGGGTGTTGGAGACACACAAAAAAAATACTTTAAGATACTAGACGCACATGAAAAAACTACTTTTAGGTGCTGTGTAATACCCCGAAATTTGGGATTTGAGGCTTGAGAATAAGCCTAAATTAAGCGGACTGCTAAGCCTCGGTTTAGCAAGTGTCCCAAATATATTCTCTAATGTTTCTTGTATTTTTGGGTATTAAGAAAGTAAAATGATGAATTTTGGAGAAAGTAATTATGTTTTTGGTGAAATCGCCTATGATGTAGTAAGCTTGTCATGTTCATTTGAATGATCAAATGATGAGAAAAACTTATGAGATTTTACAGGATGAAAGTAGACACCCTAAACTTTAATTTGATAGGTCATATGAATCAATTAGAGCTATACACAAAAAGATATGAATTTTTGAAGTCAACACAAAAAAAACTGTAAAATTTCTGGAACAATATGCAAAGATTGAAATTATGGGAATTTTGTGATTCCATTCAGCAAAATTCTATATTTTTCCTTGAAACTAGACTTAATAAGGGTTTTATATGCTTTGGAATCACTCCAATTCAATTTTTCTAGAATTAGTTATGATTTTTCAAAGTTTGGACAGAAATCTGCCAAAACTTTGTAAAAATCCGAAAATTTGGAAAATTAAAGTAAAATATGATATAATAATATATCATCATCCTCCTTCTTCAGCCCCATTTATGACGCCATAACAGACCCTAAGAGAGAGAAGGGGAGGAAAAAAGCTTACAAAGGTAAGTGATTTCTTCGGTAAATCGGTTGCTAATGCGTATAACTTCGCTCCTAAGCTACTCTCCTATGTGTTTAAGGTTTGTGAAGCTCAAAATCTCTTGTTGGAGTAGCTAGGGTTTCAGCCAAGTCAAGAAAAGCCAGAAGGAGCTTGAAGTAACTTCCAAACCTTCGTATATTGACTATTTTAGCTGCTGTGGGCAATTTAATCGGTGAAATTTCGCCGGATTGCCATTGGTTGTAAAAATGGAAAATGGGTTTCCCTAGGGGTTATGCTGCCCAAATTGATACTAAATGGTAGTTGTAACCTAATGGAATAGTCAATAAAGTGGTTAGGAGTAGAAAGGAATGTATTTACGGAGCCGAAACCGCAAAACCCCAAATTTTCCTAAATTCTTATAAGTTTTAGCCAGATCTAGAAATGGATTTTAGAATTGAATTTTCAATGATTTGATGGTTCCATTGGATTCAAGAGGGAAAATTAGGTGTGGTTACAGTTGGGCACTTTTTCAGAAAAGGCCGAGAAAGCATAATTACGAAAATGCCCCTAAAACACTGAAATAAGGGTTGCCAAGGGCAATTTCGTAATTTGAAATTGAATTTGATAATTCCGAGTCCAGAAATGGATTCCTTGGGTGAAAATATGTAAGAATAGCCCATGTCAAAATATCAGGAAAAGTACAGTCGGACAGAGTACAGCGGGGCCGGGCCAGGTCCTCGGGGGTATTTTAATAATTTTTCAAGATAGACTCATATAACCCCCAGAAATGCTATGGATGTGTCTAAATAGTACATTTGACATTGTAGGATCGAATATGGAGCCCTGAGCTGTTTGCACGTAGATCGAGGCACGCGTTTCGAGGCGGAAAATGGTTAAGGTTGGGGACTTACCTTACTTGCATGTATTTGATATCTTTGCTTGTGTAATGATGTATGTGATTGCTTTACTTGATTGTGTAGACCATATTTGAATAAATGAAGCTCTGTTTCTGTTTTCGCTGTAGCCATAGTCTTGTATGAAATATTGAGCATGCAGAAATGTCATTATGGGGCATACATCTAGATAAAGCTAACATGTCATACACATAGCATCAATCATGCTTGCATTATGGTATCTATTTCCTACTGAGATTCTCTCGAATCTCACCCTCCCCCACCAACAATTTAGACAGGAGACGACAGAAGATATGCAAACAACAATGCAGAGTACCGTACGAGGGGATTACAGTAGTGGAACGAAGATGGGAAGAAGTCTCAATTTCACTGGGATGAGTTTAGACACCCCAGTAGCCTTGTGCGACTACCTTAATCGTAAGTATCATGTACAAACCCTTATGGGGAATTTATGTAATCATGCACATATTATCAGTATAGTTATGCTATTCCTGTGTTGCCTACCGAACCGCATATCGTTTTCCGCAAATACTCTGAAAAATGTTGAAATTGAGATAAGGGCGTGACATGCTGGATGCACCACAAAATACTTTTAGATACTTATATAGGATAATACTTAATTGCGCCTCAGTCTCTCAAATTTAACTTGTAATGACTTCATATTTATACTTTTAGCCAATGTTATTAAATCCAGATTGGGCATTGAACCAATCGGGGTACTGGGTTAAGGGTCAATAGGTCAGGTCACAATCAAACTAGAGCTAACACATGGTCAAACCGATGAGAAATTGAAGATTTTAGAATTATTAATATGAGATTATGAAAAAAAAAATTTTAAAAATTAATTTTTTTAAAGTGGCCAGGGTTGATGGCCAGACCGAATCAATTAGGTGCCCAGTTCACCAATTTCCAATCCGGGTTTAACAATCCTGATTTTAACTTATTATGACTTAGTTCTCAGAAATTGTTAATACAGAATCACTTGGAAACTCATCCTTGTTGCCAAAATGAGAAGTGATTTGGCTGAAATGACATCTTAACAAGCTCAAAGTCAAATTTTCATTTGAAAGAGGGTGGCAAAGACTACTGAAACGCCAAGATGCTGCTAAGAGGGCTATGGAGTCCGTGGGAAAGTCCAAATCTCCCATTCCCCACAAGAAAAGAAACGATCTATCTGTTTAACATCAAGCATAGTACTACAATACTTATTAATAAATAATATTTTAATTTAATATGAATAGACTTAGCTAAGGGATTATCCATCATTTAGTGTTTAAGGAATTATCAATTATTTAGTGTCAACCTTTTTAAATTGGACTGTAATAAGGAAACGATTAAAACAAGAATGGTTTTAGCCAAATATTATGAAATACCGACATATTGTTAATGATTTCTTTTATTTAATTTGGTGCATTACCTTGAACAGGTTGTTGCACCCATATGTTTGTTAAAAAAACAGGCTTATAAGTACAAAAGGATTCTAAAAGCCAGACATAATGCCTAGGAATCAAAACTGTCCAATATAAGAGAGTTGGTTTGATGAGCTTAGATGACGAGAACATACATGGCATTAAGCTGGGATAAAGGTGATGGAAGTTCATAATTATGAGGTTTGAAAAAATATTAGAGCTAAGTTGGCTAAAAACCCATGAAAAATTGTTTTATATATATATATATATATTATTTTGGGTAGCACCATGTTATCTTTACTCTGATTAAAAAAACCTGATCTCATATATATTATATAGAACAAGCATACTTACAAAACTCTGATAGAGTTAAATTCCTATTGAGATGAATAATAGTGAAGGCTAGAGGGTAAACATATCCAAGTCTTTCGCTTAAAAGATCACTTATGTACATTTTTACCTCACAACATCCTGATTACAAAGCATGCTTCATTATTTGTCAAGAGACTTCAATCCATGAAGCATTGCTAAATTTTAGCAACTAAGTATCTTGCTTTGCCTTGTGGCTCAATTCGGAGTAATGGCCGCCCATTAGTCGCAGAATCTCACCCCACAAATTTTCAGAGGAATTTGCATAAGCTCCACAAAGCAAACTTGCTACAAGAAGTCACATACCAATAATCTGACTCAATCTCCTATCTCAACTGATCCATCTGCTATCTTGCATGGCCGACGAAGAATCTGAAATCTCATGGTTTCAGTATGTTGATGATAACTCCAAAAGGCCCTTCCTGTGGCAACAAATACACTTTCTCATTACTTCTTACATGCGCACCATGTCAGCAAAAGAAGCAGATAATAGAAACTTCTGGCTTTGGATAAGTTTAATCAGAGGACAGGCAATAGCAAGTTGTAGCTTCAGCCAATTAATTTACTCCCAAATTGATGGCATTACGGAAAATCAATAAAAAAGGCATCATCTCGCAACTATGGTGCATGTTTCTATGACAGGCACCAAGAACAAGGAAATCACTATATCCTTTGAAGCATGGAGACTAACAAGGACACTACCTGATAATGTGGAATGCTCTAGTTAGCTACTGAGCTATCTACTACTCAATCAAAAAATGCAATCATTTTATATTCTAATTTCTGAGCACGTATTTTTTTAGAAGCCAAAATACTAATCAACCAAAAAGAAAAGGGGAGAATAATGTCTAGGTACAATTAAAATAGGCAAATGACAGAATGGCCGCATGAAATGGGATTAATCAGAGAAAACTTGGTCTTAGAAGCTTAGAGTTTTTTTTTTTTTTTGCCAAGATTCCATGGTGGCTGCTATCATATGGCATAAAAGAGATGATCGATGCACTTCTCTTTGGGTTATTCCTATTTGTATAATAAACAAACAACATGCAACAACCGAAAAGGGCAAAAGCGTGGAGAAAGTGAGTGGAAAAAGGGTAGATAGAAAAGGACACTATCATCCATCCAATTCTTATGAAGATGCAAGAAGATCCTTTGTTGACAAACACGGACAGACACACTCACAAAAATAAGTTTTCTATCTAAGTTCAATCAAAATCCCAATTGGCAGCCATGGTTCATGTTGCTTGAACTCTTGTCATCAATCCTTTCCATAAACCACATCTCTGTCTCCATTAATTAAATATATGTCTGTTTCAATTTTGGGTGAGATCAATAAGATTATAGTTCACATCCTTGCTCAATGATATTACCACTTCATACTTTATTTTCAGTATCACAGTCCACAGAGTTATTGACTATCAAACCCCATTTTTATTTTACTTCATTGTATATATATGGTTAAGACTAGCCATGCATCTTTTCTGCCCCAAAAAATCAAATCTTTTTTTTTAAAAAAAAAACTTTTAACTTCATCTATAGCATTAGTTCATCTCCAAAAATATTCCTACGGTATTATAATATATCATTAACCCTAAAAATGATATTAACCACGCCCAAATTCGGAGCAATGGCCACCCATTAGTTGCACATGTACCAGAATTGAGTTAAGCGTACTGGCTTGAACTTCACATATCTACTTTAAAAACAGAGCAAACAACATAATAGCATGTAATTCAATCTGTTCCATCATTACATCACTACAGATACTTGTGAGAATACAACTGTGGAAAAGTCTCAGTACATCATCGACCACATATTTAAACTCATCACCATGAATTGCCTACCCACTACTTTCCTCTTTTTCCTTTCAATAACTAATGGAAAGAATCATTAGGAAATTTAAGCTTCAACCAAGGCTAAGGCAGTGATTTGGGTTCATACAAAGTTACAGAGACACGACAACAATGATGAGTCCAGCTAGATGAATCCTGAACTAAACAACTCGTACCTTAATTATTTACACTGCACAGACACCATTACCATAACTATAGTTTTGAACGGTGTCTGTATTACTACTACTGAATTTATATGAATCTTCTCTCCTCAAAAATAAATCAAAGTTCAGGCACTATAACGGAAATGTGAAACGCGCAAGTCATTATTATAGCATGTATTTAGAATATTGAATAGAGGGAATATATATATATATATATATTGGACGTGCTCTGTTTTAATAGCTTTTCTGTAATAATGAATTGTTATAAATTTGAGGTGTTTGACTTCTGAGGGCTGTTTGGGAACATTCCTGTGACCAGATATAAAGGAGTAAGTTTAAATCTGTGTGGATGGCAATACCTTCGTACATAAAAGGAAACTGAAAAACAGAGCATTATTATGTCTTCTCTGTTCAGACCAATTTTTAATGGCCATCATAAGAAATAATATATAAAATTTAATATTTCTAATTATGTTTTCCGTGAAGCATAATAATTTTCAGACTTTGCATTTAAAAGTCTCGCTATAAGAGGGCAAAAATGGAATAGTGAAATCGATTATATATGGAACAACAGTTACATTTCATTTTATTTTAAGCCTACGGAAAACAAAGACAACATATCTAATCAAATTGGTGTAGAAAGGCAGGGAATCGATTCCAGGAGATGATAACATGGTTTTGCAAAACACAACTTTAATTTGGAGTTAGAAATGAAGAGTGAGAAATAGTTTAATTTGGTAATTGGTAGAGTGAGAAATAGTTTAATATACACGGATATATTTTTCACACAAACTGCTATTTAAAGTCCTAATTAATTAACTAGTGAAACATTCATAAATTAAAGAGAAATACAACAATATTCTTTTTCTAATGATAAAAATACCTGCCACAAATTGCCATGGAGTTACTCATTTATGTTATCATTGTTGTCTTCAAATATGTCTTGAACTTACTCAACATTGATGGAAGTTACATCTTGCTGCTGAAATTCTGGAATCCAAACACAAATTAAGATTTTTAATTTGTTTAAAATCTTATATAATGTTTCATGAAATCCACATATCTATTATCACCTTGGTGAATGGCAGACTCATCATAAATGGATGTTTCCCAACAGGGACGCAAGAGCAGCGACATTTTCATCTTCAGTACTATGACCTGTTAATCACATTTAATTTTTTGTTTCAGTTTAGATAGAAATTTGCATATTGTTGCGTGTAAATTGATTGATTATTACTATTTTATGAACATACCTTGGTTCGTGAAGGTGTCACAAGCCTGCTCCGTCCCTGGCAACATTGGCAGTGAAGTAGTATTCAAATCCACCAAGGATGCTTCTGAACAAGGATATCAAGAAAGCCACTTTACTCATTAATATTATTTACCATTACATATATCAATTAAATAGAGCTTTGAAACCTGTTTGGGTTGTTATTAACCTAATTATTATGTCACTTACCACTCTTGTCTTTATTACAAGTCTAGTTCGTAAAAAATATTTTGTTCCCAAATACAAATCCACCCTAAGAGTCATTAATTTGTTTTCCAATTTTAACCCTATTAAAATTGTAGGTGAGAGAGAGTGTATAACATCTTGTTTATTTTCAATACTCATTCACAAACACAGAGACATATATATATATATATATATATATTAAATGTCTTAACTTTCATTTCTTATTAAGTGAGATTTGATTAAACTCAACATATAATAAAGACCAGAGTGGCATCTTGTTGCCATTATATATACCCAGGAAGTGAAGCTAGCCCAATTCTCTTTAAAACTTGAGCTATTTCATTTTCTTCTATTAGTTTGATAAAAGGAATAGTTCATTTGTTGTAAAGTGTTTTTTCACTAATATTTTACATAAATTGTCTCCAATTATGTACATTAATTGAAGAAACATAGTTATCGCACACTAAAATATGTGATATATCAAAAGTTGTATGCATATAAAAATTGGTGAAAATTGCAGTATATTGAAGGTATTGGGTTGAATATAGTGTACCTTGATTATTATTAAGTCTTTCATAGGCTTTGACAAATGGGACTTGAGGTGTTGCGTCATTGCCGTCCTGATTGATTGGGCATATAAAGGCAGTTGAGCTCTGCAAGTTAATTGTTGTAATAAATTAAATATGATTAACAAGAAAGGCCACCAACCCCATATATATCAAGTATTTTACATAACGGAAAGAAATATGGACTTACTGAGGCAAAATTGTCATTCTCCATCAACCTTCTTTTTTTATTAAGTGCTGCTACTTTCTCCTCCATCCTTGTACCCACTTGTTCTACTGAAGGACGATGAATAGTTATTTTGTTCCAAATCGTATCTATTAGGGCTTCACTTTAGAAAATTAATGAAAATAAAATTTCCTTACCTATTATATCACATGCCTATGTTATTGTTTTAACTGTACATGTGATGACATACAAACTGAAATATATATAGAAATGATTCTAACGGTAATTTAATTATATGCCTAAACAAATGTACGAGTTTTGTTTTTACATTGCCAAATGGATCTAATGATCATTTTAAATGATAAAATCATGCATCAAAGAGATATAATAAGAACTAGAGTGGTATCTTGGTGTCATTATATTTACGCTGAAAGTGAAGCTAGGTCAATTCTCTTTAAAACTTAAGCTCTTTCAGTTTCTTTTATTATTTTGATAAAAGGAATATTTTATTTGTTTGAGTGTTTTTTCACTAATATTTTACATAATTTGTCTCCAATTATGTACAGTAATTGAAGAAAAAAAGAAGTTATGGCACATTGAAATATGTGATATATCAAAAGTTGTATGCATATAAAAATCGGTGAAAATTGCAGTCTATTATAGGTATTGGGTTGAATATAGTGTACCTTGATTATTATTAATTATTTCACAAGCTTTGACAAATGGGACTTGAGGTGTTCCGTCATTGCCGTCCTGATTGATTGGGCATATAAAGGCAGTTGAGCTCTGTAAGTTAATTGTTGTAATAAATTAAATATGATTAACAAGAAAGGCCACCAACACCATATATATCAAGTATTTTACATAATGTAAAAAAAATATGGACTTACTGAGGCAAAATTGTCATTCTCCATCAACCTTCTTTTTTTATTAAGTGCCGCTACTTTCTCCTCCATCCTTGTATCCACTTGTTCTGCTGAAGGACGACGAATAGTTATTTTATTCTAAATCGTATCTATTAGGGCTTCACTTTAGAAAATTAATGAAAATAAAATTTCCTTACCTGTGATAACACATGTCTATGTTATTGTTTTAACTGTACTCGTGATGACATACAAACTGAAATATATCCAGAAATGATTCTAACCGTAATTTATGCCTAAACGTATGTATGAGTTTTGTTTTTACATTGCCAAATGGATCTTATGATCATTTTAAATGATAAAAGCATGCATCAAAGACATCCGACCATACAAAATTCAGCAAAATAATGTTTGTATTACTATAACAATCAACTGATAAAAACTAATAAATCAATAAAAACTTTGAACTCAAATTTCAAGCCAAAGTCTAACAAAAATACTACTTGGGGGTATATTTGTGCGCTTCTCAGTACTGACTCTTTTTAAGTTATATAATGCAATTAAATATGAATTATATCACCTATAATAAAGTTTTTAACAAGGAAGTGTTATCATATTCTTCAGTGATAAGAAAATTTTGAAATGAGATTTAATAATAAATATGAGAAGAATAAAGCAACTTAAAGAAGTTGATTGATTATAAATTAGAGAGAGGAAAGCTAGGAGATTATTACCATTATTATCATTATTTGAATTTGTATCAACAACACCATCATCTTCATCAGCTGAGGCGTCTGTGATATATCATATAGTATATACTAGTATGTTACGAAGGTTGAGGAAGTGACAACAAACTAATTCATATATATGTAATTTGGAGGATAATGCAGTTTCGTAAAAGTCAAATGAGGAAGGGCATAGGCTTACCTTGATGATTAGGATTTGTAAAAGTGATATTTTCCATGTCACAAAGTTCTTTGATCACATACATCCCGATCTCTTTTACATCCCCGGCTCTTGACTTTACACAAAACTGTGCATGATACCACCGATCTTCTAGAAGAAGTCGTTCTCTCTCAAAAGAAAGTATATAATCCTCTTTTAGATAGTACACACCTAAATGATCAAAATCCAACCTTAGACCCATGGTACCTAACCCCAAGTGAGATGTTTGTTTCTTATCGATGTACAACAACGATAGGCACCACGCATTTGGTTTAAGAAGAACACAAAAGCAGAGAGCAGGTGGGAAGGAGTGACGAAACCAAAAAGAAATAGAAGCTCCCTTGATTCTGTGATGAAACCAATTTAGTATGCTTTCACGCGGCACCCAAAAATAGCACATTTCTTTACAATTGTATCTGCCAGGAGCCCCATGTAATTCCTGTGAATCAAAACAAGTGTTGATCAAAATACACTAACTCAATACATAAATATATGTAGTGAATATAATAAGCACTAAAAATCAAAGAGAGGAATTGATTACCTCACTCAATAGTAAGCTTTTGGACTCTAAACTCAATGACGCGCAGTTTTGTGCTTCTAAACGTCTTATGTTTGGTGGAATCCCTTCAACTTCTCTCAGATGCTTGCAATCATTTAATATAAGTGTCTCCAAAAAATGACACTCTTTTATCCATGCGGGCAAAATTGTGAAATCATTACCCTCTAAGTCCAAATAACTCACATTCATAAATCGACTAAGATGAGTTCTAATGACATCATCTGATATATTACATCTTCGGAGATGAAGCTGAACTTCGTTAGGATATTGCTGGGACCAAATTGCCTCCGACTCACATGATATCATCACCTCCCCATTATTCTTTACGAAGATCATTTCTGTATTCGGAAATAGAAAAATGCTATTCGGGATCTCAATGACTGAATCAAATCGCAATAAAATTTCTGAACTCTTAAGCTCAAAAATATTGCAAACCGACCAAGGCAATTCTTTTATTCCAGTTTGTTTTATATATAGATATCTCATTTTCATCTTTCCAAGTATTTCGGGAAAGTGCTTCAGACTTGAGCACCCAAAAAGATCGAGCGTTTCAAGAGAGGGTAATTTGATGGCACGTGGGAATGTCTTCAGCTGGCCACAAACATATACTTCCAAGATCTTAAGTTTTGGCAAATAGCCAATTGAATCATTGATTCCAATCAAATTCTGGCACTGCCTAAATCTTAATTCCTTCAAATTTTTGAGATTCGATAGATCAGGTATCTCTTTAATATATTCACAACCGCTAAGATTGAAAATGCCCAAATTGTGCGAATTCTGCAATAATCAAATCCATCTAAAAAGTTTAATTAAAAAAACAAGAAATTATCAAGTACAAGATAGCTGAATAGAAATGCTTATAAGATATATAGGGATTTTACCTCCATTATTGTTTTCAACGAACTCGGACTCAAACACCTATACCCAAGGTCGAGCACAACAAGCTTCTTTGTACTAAAATTAGGAGGCAAACATGAAGAAAGACACAATCTCCACTTCAGCACTTTTAAGCTCTCAGGAAGATATTTGGGATCTTCTGAAAATTTTACATTCTCAAAAATGAGAATTTTTAACTCTTTCATACTCTTGAAGGCTTCTCCGTCCCAGTCGACTTCTATGCATTCCCACCAATTGTTTAGAACTATCATCCTAACTTTATTTGTGCCCTTTCAAGTGAATCATAAATGAAAGTCGTCAAAAACATTACAAATTTGAAGCATCTGTAATAATAGATAGAAAACTTTTTTCCACAAATTCGAGATAGTGACATACTTTGGGATATACAATCCCGCATCCCCGTGACCAAAAATATTTAGTAGGTTCTTCAATTGAGATTTCAACAACAATTTTGATTATTCTAGGTTTTTATATAATGAATTTAAACATTCAGTTATTTTGTATAAAATTTGACGTGACTGTATTTTTTTCAGATTAAATCTACCAAAATCAAATTAAATCTAATTGAAAATACAAACTGTGATCGTTTATTACGTAATTGAAAATTAAATTTTATATGTTTTTTTAAAAAATTTGAATTTTTTCTGACGATTAATATACTGAATATATATTTACTTTTGAATTATGTGAAATCTTTAAGAGATTTTCATATAAATTTATATGATTTTTTATTTTATAATATAAAACTCTTTATTTTTAAAAAAATCTATAAAAATAAAAGTTGAACACTTAAAATAATATATATATATATATATATATATGTGTATATATATATTGAACGGGAAAAAATTTCACCCTAAATCTATAAAATCAGTTCTAAAAATCCAACAGTTCATGCACCATTAAAAAGTTTTTTAACCTTACCAAAAACTAATTCAACCCATTCATTCATTAAATAAATTCTATACATTGAATTCATGAGTGAGACAAAAGGACTTAACAACTATGCATAAAAAACGAATTAATAACTTCATATAACAAGGAAAATAAACATAAATCACAAAGATAAGGATGTGCGAACCAAGAGATTGTGAAAATAACAATAAAATTACACCACAAAAAAAGTTAAAAATAAATAAATCATCCCAATTAGTGTTACTTACTGTATTGCGTTCCAAAACATCAACAATATCTTGATGAAACCATAATCTGCTCCTTTCTCCTGGATTGTTTGGTGATTCTTCGCGAACAATTTTTCTCCCCATATCTCGTACCAAATCATGCATTTTAATACGCTTATAATAATCCTTTTCAATCTTTATAAGGTTCTTATCTTCCAACACTCTAATAGAATAACTTAAATTATTAGAGTCATGAACTGCTTCGATCATACATTTGACATATTCCAATTCTTCCCCGTTGAAGGCACAAGCAATATCAAGGAATATTTCTTGTTCAACTTCTTCTAGGTCCTCATAGCTCACCCTCAATACTTGTTCAATGCCTTTGTAGGGACTTGATTTATATGTGTCAAGCGCAGATTCCCATTCATTTATAGGCTTTCCACACAAGTTAGAGCCAATTACTTCAAGGGCAAGTGGAAGGCCTTGTGCATAAGTTACTGCATCATCCAAAACATCCTTGTAATGTGGATCAACTGGGCGATTGCTAAAAGCATTCCAGCTTAACAATTCAAAAGATTCTTTTGCATTTAGAGCCTCCATGTTGTATATACTTTCAACCCCATGTCTTACAAGTAATTGTTTGTTCCTTGTGGTTACAATGATCCTACTCCCAGCACTGAACCAATCGCAATCACCAGCTAAATTTTTCAATTGCTCATGATTGTCAACGTTATCGAGAATCAAAAGAATTTTCTTTTGTTTGAGTATCATTTTTATTACTTCAACTCCTTCATTAACATCTTGTATTTTGATGTCCCCTCCTACAATCTTTGAAAGCATTGTCTCTTGAACACTTTCAAGTTTCTTTGATTTTTCTTTGACATCATGGAGAAAGCACAAACCTTCAAAATTATCAGCAATTGAATTAAACACAGCACGTGCTATTGTTGTTTTACCCAGCCCCCCCATTCCACAAATTCCTACCATGACAACCTCGTCATTTGACCCGATTTGTAATAAAGAGGTTATTGCTTCCACCCGAGGCTCTAATCCAATAGGATATTCACAAATATGTAAAAGAACCCTATTAATTTTATTAGAGATTTTTTCCACAATCTTTCCAATAAATTTATATTCATAACCATGTTGCCTGAAAAGTTGCAAAAAATATATATATCAATTCAAATTACATTTATCCTAGAAAAGAAATTTAAGTTTATTTACTTATAGACTAATTTGAAGATAGGAAAGGAGAAAAATCAGAGTTAAATAAACAAGATGAAAGTTGCGAATTACCCTGGAATAAAATGGAAGCCAGAAATATTTGCCACTTCACGCAATGCAAGCTTCCACCTCTGTATCTTGTCCTCATCAGCCTTACATTTTTCCATGTGCATAGATAATTCATTTTTATAATTACCAGTTTGATGTCGCACTTCCGAAGGCTCCACGTCATAAAAAATTGGCAATACCAACCGACCCTTTCCATGAATACACTCATGGATTTGAACAAGTTCGTTGAGACAAAATGTGGAGGAAGCGTAGTTCTGAGAAAATACGGTAATGGCCATTCTAGACTTTTCAATTGCCTCGAGGAGTGCTGGTTTAATTTCATCCCCTGCTTTCAGTTCCTCATCATCAAGGAAGGTGCGAACTCCTGCTCTTTTTAAAGCATTATTCAGATTTCCTGTAAAACCATAACAAGTATCTTTGCCTCTAAAATTGATGAAGACATCATAAGTCCAGTTGTAACTGATGGAAGAAGAGTCCAGTGCTAAGCCTGTCATGATGACTTCTGGTAGAAATGAAGGAACCAATGTTAATTTAACTTACAAAAATTATGGAGTGTGATGATACGAATGAGCTTATCACATACCAACAAAACTGAAATTGTCGAAGACGAAGTAGCTATGGGGCGCGGCGCACACAATTAAGCAAAAGGAACAAACAAAAAGAAAGATGAAGGCTTCAATTGCCTTTCTTCAACTCAAATCAAAATGGAAAACTACTTGAAAGTAGGGGGCTAAAATTAATTGTAACATTCTTACAAATAAAAATAAACCAATTTTAATACAAAATTTGTAGGATGGGGAGGCGAGTGATGGCCCCAATCCTTTCTGATGTTAGTATATAAATAAATTTTTATAACCAAGTTAAAGGTTTATCAAGCATGCTTTATTTTAGAATTTGTTTCTTATATACGGTATAAATAGCTTTTCTTTGATAAAAATATATTGTATAAATAACTTGTTTTATTTTATTAAAAATATAAAAAAAAATAATTTGTTTTGTTCATATTCAAATTATTTTAGAATATACTATCTATTGCATACTAAGAATTTACAATATATAAACAACTACTTGTTTGATTATGGTCCATATCACTATTATTTTTAAATTGAGAAAATTAAAGATCCTATTATTATGCCCTCCGTCATCCAAAGATCAAACAAATCATGGAGGAGAACACAAATGAAATGTAAATTCAGAAGAAGCACAAATGAAAATCACAGATTCGAGCTCACCAGATGTGGACCAAGGAGGGGGAACGTTGTCTCTCGATCTACTGAAGACGGAGACGACGGAGGGAGACGCCGCCGTAAGTGGCGTCGCACGGCCGAGGGATGATGAAGGAGACAATGACTACTTGAGACAGAGAGGGGGGGGGGAGTGATGAAAAGACTCAGGCAGAGATTGAAGCAATTCGTAGACAGCTAACTCATGAAACAAAGTCACAACACAATCACTGTATATAAATAACAAATGTGTGATGCCCCCTTTCTTTTACATTTTTTTTAAATTTTCTTGTGAAATTGCATGATAGCGTAACTTGTGAGAAATTTCCAAGAAATGATAAACCAGTAACCACTACGGCACTACCGACAAAAGTGAGTGTGGGGAAACATCATGAGTTCCCTGCTCTACGCATTAGTACTGACACAGGCAGGCGCGCCAAATCACGAGAGCCGGCTCGGTAAAAGTGATGGATGGATCACTTTTCCCGGTGATACAATTTATCTCCTCGTCTAATTTTTCTTCTTTTTCTGAAAAAAATATCTCTTCAGTTCGGTAACAAATCTTTAAAACATTTGCATACAATCGTCAATATATAATATTAAATCAAAATCAATAGCCGGGAAAAGATAAGCAGCAAGAGTGATAATCAAAGGCTGAACAGACACAAGCCCAAAATCTAAGTCAGATTGACGAAATGGGGCCACTTATAAAAATTAGCTTGGGTTTGGAATAACAATTGGAAAAGTGGTTTTTTTTAATATGATTTTTTATAATCTTATTTTTTAATAAAAATCAGATTGTGTAATATAATTTATGTTTGGATTGAAGTTTGTATAAATGACTTTTGTCAAAAAAAGAATTTATTTGAATTGATTTTAGTATAAGTAACTTTTGTGATGATGGTAACTTGGTAAGAGGGAGTGTGTGGAAAAATATTTAAAAAATCAATTAAATATTTAAAAATTATTTTAAAATATTAGGTGCTACTGAAAAATTATTTTGGAGTAGGTAGAAATTAATAAATCAGTATTCTAAATTTTTGATGCCCGTTACTACTAAAAAACAAAGACATTAACGGTAATTGTAGTTAGTCTCATAAGGCTAGGAAAGACTGAAAAAATATTTTAAAGGATTAAAAGCACCAAAAAATATTTTAAAGTAATTTTTTGAGCCATTAAAGGTAAAATTACAATCAGTTTAATAATACACTAGGTACAATTAAAAAAATATTTTTAGGGATTAAAAGCACTCAAAATTATTTTATGATACTGCATACTACTTAAAAAATATTTTAAGCTATTACATAAGTCCAGAAAAATATTTCATAATATTATACACCATTTTCTTAAAACAAAATGTGTGATAAGCTAGCAATAAAAAGCTACCCCGTCCAGTTCTATTTATAAACAACTTTATCTTTCATGGAGTTGATCTTTTTTATAAGGAACTTTTACTTTTTCTCTGAAAATGTAAGTTTCTTTTTCCTATTTTATCCTTATTAAATACTCATTCTTTCTCATATTTTGTATTCATTATCTCTCATTCTTTTTATCTATTCTCTTTCTTATACTCTTTTCAAAAATAGGGGCATATATGAAAAAAAAATATGACATTTTTGACACACATATTACTTTTATCTACCAGTTTGTTTTACTCAATCAAATAAAAAATTGCTCATAAATAGAACAAAAGGGAGTACTTTTACAGTTTGATAAGCTCCTTTTTTTGGCTGATGGGAAAAGCTACTTGTCCCCCATAAGCCCAATTAGTTTTTTATTCCACCAAACATAGCGTTTAAGCTAAAAACTTCATAAGCCCCATTAGGGCTTCCAATCATGCGTTTGGGGAGAGGAAAAGCTGTCCCAAACACACACTTAAGGTGTGTTTGCTTTGAGGTGAGGGGAGGGGAGGAGAATTATAATTTTAAATAAAAGAAATCCAAAATTTACGTTTTTATTTTTTAAAATTTTGGGTTCCCATCCAAAATTTACTTTCTCATTCCTTTTAAATTTTGGCTTCCCGCCTAAAATTTAAATATCTTCAACCAAAAAAATAATTTATCCACCCTCTCATTCCCTTCCGCTCCCCTCTCCTGAAACCAAACATTAATCTCTCCTATAAACAATAGTAACAAGAGTTAAGATGCAAATCTTTTAAAACGGTGGATAAATGTCGCCACTGTTTACCCTTTTTTTTTTTTGCCCTTCCCGTTTACAACGCAATTGTTTAGCTGATACAAAACTAAAGCTGCTAATACGGGCCAGCCCGCAGGTTGTGTAATGCTAGCCTGTGCGTCCCGCACTTTTGCGGGCTGGAAAAACATCAACCCTAACCCGCAAGCCCGCCAACCCGCATAATTTTTTTTTACCTTTCCATAAGTTTTGAGATTTGGACTTGGAAGTTGGATCCAATGATGAATGATTGAGTGAGGATTGTGAGGTCATGGGTTCATTGTTAACCAAAAAAAAACTACCCACCCAAAACAACCCAATCCTGACTATCAAAGCACAACACCTAATAGGCAACAACCCAAAGTTCAACTAAGCAAAGCATCTATGTTAAAAATAAAAATAGAAATAAAAAAAACCCGCGGGGCAGCCTACATCAACCCCCAGGTTGAGCGGTGCAGGCCTGTGCGGCCCGCATTTCTATAGGTTGGGATTTTTTCAACCCTAACCCTATTCAAACCCGCAGACCCGTGGGTTAGACCTGTACTACCGGTTCTATACAAAACAAATGTGGGTTGCCCTCTTTTGACTTTTGATTTTGAATTTCTATGTAAAATTACAGACTGCAACTTCTGAGAATTTTCCTACAAATCACAACCATCTTCACTACTTTACACATAGCAGCAGGCTTCACATGGGAGGATCAGATGCATTTTTACTTTTTATCTGTTGAAATTGAACCTTTTATGTCTCCTTTTTCATTTTTGATTATTAATGAGGATTGGTTTCTACCTCAAATGGCATTAACTCTTTAATTAACGCCATTAAACTTAAATCAAATTCTTATAAAGCTATGGCAATTGATTGTCATAATTTAAAATTATAAGAATTAAAACAAAAACTCGTTCAATTATAAATGCGAACTATGATATTAACAAGTTACAAGGCTAAGCAACATTGCAATCAAAGATGTGTAAAATGTGGGGCGAGCTTCTACTTGACCTTGACTTGAGAAAGGAATAATAGTCCACATGGAGGTAACATACGGTTCACACGGAGGTAACGCAAAAAAAAAAAACAATGTGAGTGTTTGGAAACCACTCAAACCATGATTTCAAAAGCCTTTTTTCGTAAATCAAGACAAAATTCCCCTCACATGCTTATCTCGTAAATCATAAGAACTATTTTTCAAAAGCTAATCCAAATACACACAATATAATACCTCAATATGTAAATAATTAAATATTGGTTTCACAAAATTGTGTCAGATATATAAAAATTTGTGAGGAATTTTAGTTTCATATTGAATATTGATATTTTAGGTTTATACAAACGGATTCTAAAATCCAGCATAATGTATAGGAATTGAAATTGAAACTATCCAATATATATATATATATATATAAGAGAAGTGATTTGATAAGCTTAAATGGCGAAAGCATTATGAAGAATGAGCAAGGTGATGAGCTCTGAGATAAACATACGTAAAGGCTTAGATGAAAAAGAGAATAAAAGATATTTAAAAATTAAGGCCACTAATTCATGTTGCCGGAATTCTTGCCAATCCATATTCATCAATTTGAGGTGAGCTCAATAAGGTCAAAGTTCACATCTTTGCTGAATGCTATTACAACTCCATATCTTATTTAACAATTTTGCCCCTATAATTTATGCTTAAATGTAAGTTCTTATATTTTTTTCCCTCTTCCAAAGTAACTCATTTAATATTTGTTAAATTGAAAAAAAAAATCAATTGAAAAACAGATTTAACAATAAAAAACATATCTAATGAGTTACTTGTCACTAATCAATTAGTTGTACATGACTTATATGTATATATATGAGATTTGAAAAAAAAGAAAAGAAAAAAGAAATCAGTTAAAATTCCAAGTTTTTCTGAAATAAGATTTTTATTTTTTAATAAATAAGTATAAATTGAATGTGAACGTAAGACCAGTGTTTCAATTTCAATTATTACCATATTACATTACTTTGTTAAAGTCCCATGAATGGGAAGTTTGTGGACCTTATGTGTCCTATGGTTAGTCTCTTGTCCGGATCTGAAGAAATTTAACATCCATTCATTTATTTGTTAGCACTTTTAATTTTTCCCTCCGCTTGTAAATATATAAAGTCTAGGTAAACGTTTTGCTTTGGACCTAAAGGCCTGAATCTTTTGTCTTCTTCATTTCATATTTTCTTACCTTAGTTTCATTTATTAATTTAAATTATTAGGTTTTATACTTAGGATTAGAAGGACTATCTAAGTAAATTAAAGTTTAGAAATCAGGGGAGTTAATACACATGATCAAGTTTTTTAACCACCTAATGAATGAAGACATACAAAAGAATATAATTGATATGGCATGTGCTCTATGCAATTAGTACTTTCAGACTTTCAGTTATTTTTAATTGTTGTGATATTATATAATTAAAAGAGTTTTGGTGCAAATCTACAGTTATGAAGTATTAAGCACTTGACATTATAAACTTCTTTTTGTGAAAAAATAGATATGAAGTTTTCAAATTGATACAAAAAAATGTTATAACGGTTAAGTCTAATGTTGAACAGTTAACAAACATATCCTCTTTAGTTTTGATACATAATAAATGTGTGTTGCTCTTTTTTGCCTTTTCTCTTTCAATTTTCTCTGTAAAATTACAAACGAAACTTCAGAGAATTTTCTAAGAAATCACAAATGAGTAACATTTTGGCATCACTGCTTTAAACATAGCAGCAGGCTTCACATGGGGGCCTCAGGAAGCAAAATTATTGTCCCGTCCCTACATGCACTTTTCCTTTGTATAAGTTGAAAATTGAACATTTTATGTTTTTCTTTTCTTATTTTTTTACTATTTTTTAATAATCTCTATACTTACTATGAGTATTAGTTTTGACATCTATATTGAACAGCATTAACTCTTTAATTATCATCATTAAACTTAAACTAAATCCTTATAAAATTATAAGAACTAAATTTCACATATGAAATTACAAAAAAAAAAATCAAAATTCAATTAAATTGTAAATACGAAAGAACGTACGGCACGGGCATGCAGCTTCCACGGCAACAGCAGCAGTGAATATGAGAATCAAAGACTCCTCAAAATGATTCTGTCTTTCATAACAAATGTGTGTTGCTCTCCTCTTCCTTTTCCTTTTTCTAATTTTCTTTTTGTAAAATTATATATATAACAGCATTACTTCTGAGACTTTTCTAAGAAATCACAAACCAGTGACCACCGACACAAGCAAAGTGGTGCCACCTTCTACTTGACTTTGAGAAAAGGAATGGTCCACACGCAGGCAACACAAAAGAAGACAATGTGCAAATAATTAAACATTGGTTTTATTACAAAATAGGATAAAATAGTTGTGTTACCATTAGTTTGCTATTAAATATTGATTGGTTAAGTTTTCGCATTATCGCGATTTTTTCCTTGGAGAAATAACAACGCACCATCAAGAAGCAACGCGGGATTGGATGCCTAGTTATGCTTAATTAAAATTGGTTAAAAGCGCGGTTGCCCAATCATGATTTTTTTGTTATGGATATTTTTTTTTTACAAGTGCCTTTAATAATTGCGATTATATTTGGATTTCATTCATTAAACACACTCATGAATGTATAATTATGAAACATAATATGAATTTTATAAAGTTATATTCAACAAAGGAAATAAATAAAACTGAAAGAAAGAACTTCATGAGAAGGTGCATATATATACAACCAAAAGAAAAATCATACACGTTGGAGTATATTTCAAAGAGTATATTATATGATCTATCATTATCACATGATTTAATATCTAAATAGAAAAATAAATTGATAAATATGATAGCTAATTATTTTGTTAGAATTGCATTAGATTATCTAATCAAGTTTATTTCTTCAATAAAGTTGTTTACATTTTCATGATCACATTTAATAATTTTTATTAAATATGATTTAATAAATGACATGAGTATTTAAATATTATTTTTACCATATAATTATTATTATTAAAAATAATTTAAAAATTCATGTTAAGTAATGGGCAAAACAATATTTAAAATAATATTATGTTAACTACTTTAGTTGAGAAATAATAGGCAAGATGTGTTTATAAAATATTTAAGGAGAATTTTGGAGAAGGGATCAAAGCATAAATTGGAGAAATTTTTGTTGTGCAAGTTTCATCGGGATTTTCTAATCTCATAAGCAACCCTCTTGTTACTTTTATTCAACGTGTGATTGGAGGGTGAAATTATCATTCATCAAGGTTGATTGAGATTTTTTAAAAATTACCCAAACAAGACAAATGAGATTTATAAGTACTTTTTTTTGGTTTAATCAGACTTATTTGAACCGCCACCGCTTAATTAAATTACTCTTCAAACAGAGGCTCTTTCTACTTATTAATAAATAATATTTTAATTTAATAATAAGACACTTGACTAAGAAATCTTCCATTATTCCGCGTTTCCCTTTTCTTAGCAGGGATTGCAATAAGGAAATAATAGCCAACAATGGCTTTAGCCAAATATTATGAAATTTTGACCTATTGTCTATGACTTCTTCTAGGGAGAATTGGTTGAAAGTCCTTGATGGTAAAATTAATTAGCCATTGGTACCTAGAATCTATAGAAAAGAAATAGATATGTAGAGAAGCCTAGTTGCTAAGGTTGCTCAATATTTTCCCGTTCCGATTCGAGACAAATTGGGATAGGAAAATTCGGGATCGAAAGTAGGATTTCCTGATCCCGTCAATTAAAATTATCTAAATGGTTGAACCAACTAGTGATAATGAACCCTAAGGCCTAAATTGATCACTCTCTACGCTCTCTGTCTCCGTAGATCAAATGTAAGTTCTTGTATTTTCTCTCTCTCTTCCAAATTAACTCATTTAATATTGGTTAAATTGTAAAAAAAAAAATCAATTTTAAATAGATTTAACAATAAAAACATATTTAATGAGTTACTTGTCATTGATCAATTAGTTGTATGTAACTTGTATGTATATGGGATTTGAAAAAAAAGAAGAAGAAGAAATCAGTTAAATTGTCAAGTTTTTTTGCAAAAGGTTTTTTTTTTTTGGAGAATTACATTCAGGTCCATCACAAGAGGAAAAAAATGAAGAAATGGTCACATTGACATGTCCAGGGGCTTCAATTGATAAGTCTAGGGGTGTTATTGACAACTTCATGGGACTTTTTTTAATTTTTTCACTTATGAGGGACCTCAATGTAATTCTTCCCTTTTTTTTTAATAAATAAGTGCAAATTGAATGTGAACATGAGATCAGTATTTGAATTTCAATTATTACCATATCACATTACTTTATCAAAGTCCCATGAATGAGAAGACTGTGGACCTATGTGTCCTGTGGTTAGTCTCCTGTCCGGATGCTTCTCAACAAATTTACCATCCATTCATTTATTTATTTGTTAGTACTTTTAATTTTCCCCTCCTCTTGTAAATATATAATGTGTAGGTAAACATTTTGTTTTCAACCTAAAGACCTCAATCTTTTGTCTTCTTCATTTCATATTTTTCTTACCTTAGTTTCATTTATTAATGTCACAATTTTGTTTACTATATTTAGCTATTACATAATAAATGGCAAGTAATCAACTAAACCGATTTTTTTTTTTAAATTTTCACAAATGAATTATTAGGTTTTATATTTAGGATTAAAGGGACTATCTAAGTATTTTAAACTTTAGAAACCAGGGGAGTTAATACACAAGATCAAATTTTTTAACCACCAAATTAATGAAGACATACAAAAGAATATAATTGATATGGCATGTGCTCTATGTAATTAGTACTTTCAGACTTTCAGTTATTTTTAATTGTTGTGATTTTATATAATTAAAAGAGTTTTGGTGCAAATATACAGTTATGAAGTTTTAGGCACCTGACATTATAAACTTCTTTTTGTGAAAAAATATATATGAAGTTTTCAAAATGATACAAAAAATATTATAATGTTTAGGTCTAATGTTGAACATTTAGCAAACACGTCCATCAATAACCGATCCCTCTTTGATTTTGATACATAATAAATGTGTGTTGCTCTCTTTTTCCTTTTCTTTTTTAATTTTCTTTGTAAACTTGCAGAAGAAACTTCTGAGAATTTTCCAAGAAATAACAACCGAGTAACATCTTGGCATCACTGCTTTAAACATAGCAGCAGGCTGCACATGGGAGCCTCAGGAAGCAAAAGTCTTGTCCCGTCCCCAACACGCACTTTTCTTTTCTATAAAGTTGAAAATTGAACTTTTACGTTTTTTTTTTTTTGCTATTTTTTTTTATAATCTCTATGTTTTTAATGAATATTGGTTTTGACATCTATATTTAACAGCATTAACTCTTTAATTATCATAATTAAACTTAAACCAAATCCTTATAAAATTATATGAACTAAATTCCACATATGAAATTACAGGAAAAAAATCAAAATTTAATTAAATTGTAGATCGGGAAGAACGTACGGTAGGGGCATGCAGCTTCCACGGCAATGGCAGCGGTGAATATGAGAATCAAAGACTCGTCAGAATGAGTCTCTCTTTCATAACAAATGTATGTTGCTCTCTTCTTCCTTTTTTCCTTTTTCTGATTTTCGTTTTGTAAAATTAGATATTAATAGCATAACTTCTGAGAATTTTCTAAGAATTCACAAACCAGTAACCACCGACAAAAGCAAAGTGGTGCCAGCTTCCACTTGAATTTGAGAAAATGAATAGGAAACACACAAAAAGACAATGTGCAAATAATTAAACATTGATTTTATTACGAAAGAGGATAAAATAATTGTGTCAACATTAGCTTGCTATTGAATATTGATTGGTTAAGTTTTCACATCATCACGATTTTTTTCCTGGGAGAAATAACAACGCACCATCGTTAATAGCCGCGAAGAAGCAGCGCGGAATTGGATGACAACTCTTCACACACAGGCTTTTTTTGCTTATTAATAAATAATATTTTAATTTAATAATAAAAACCTTGACCGAGAAATCTTCGATTATTCAGTGTTCACCTTTTCTTGGTTGGGACTGCAATAAGGAAATAATTAGACAACAATGGCTTTAGCCAAATATTATGAAATTCTGACCTATTGTCGATAATTTCTTCTTGGGAGAATTGGCTAAAAGTCCCTCATAGAAAAATTAATTAGGCATTGGTACATGAAATCTGTAGACAAGAAATCGATATGTAGAGAAGTTCAATTACAATTCTTAAAAGCTCAATTACTAAAGGGTGTTCAATATTTTCCCGTGCCAATTTTGGGTACATTGGGAAAGAAAAATATGGGATAGAGAAAAAGAAAATTCTGGATTGGGATTGAGATTTCCTGATCCTGTCCCGTTCTAAATATATATATATATATATTTAAAAAAAATTATCTAAATGGCTGAACCATCTATGACCATGAACCCTAATACCTAAATTGATCGCACTCTACTCTCTCCATCTCTGTCGCTCAAATTGGCCTCATCTCTTCACCACGTGGGTTCTCCTCTATGCTTTCCAGGTTTGCATTGGTCTGGGTATAGAGGGGAGCATAGCAGTGGGACGTTGGTTACCGGAGCGAAGAAGGCAAGTGTAGCGGCAGCAGACGAGGTCGCTAGATCTGATGTGGCGTCGCAAGATGGAGGTCACCGTCATTGGTTATCAGAGTCACCATTTTTCGTTGCTGGAGTTTGCTTGAAAGGGACATGGAGTTTGTGAAGGATGAAGTTCGAAAATGATGGGTGGAAAAGGTGAAAGAGCATGTTCTTATTTTATAAATGGTAAAGTTATCATTTCATATAGTTACTTATTTCTGCCATGAGACCTCAAAACTTTTACTTTTTTCTAGGTCATATTCTTCAAGTAATTTCTCATATGGGGATTTATCCCCAATTTACCCTTCCTTCTATTTAATTTGTTTTATTTATCTTAGCTTGAGCAAATTTGTTGATTGTTGCACCCATAAGCGTGGAGCAAGAGCATGCGTATTTGAACGCAGATAACCACGAAGAGCTAAAGAACAGGTTTAAACGTACACAAGGATTCTAAAATCCAAACATAATGCCTCAAATCAAAACTGCCCAATATAAAATGTTATTTCATTAGCTTAAATGGCGACTGCATTATACGAAGGAAGGGCGAGTTGATGAGCTCTGAGGAGGAGAATATACATTGCACTAATATTGCATTACTTCGTAATATTTTATATGTTTGATTAAATTGAGCAAGTAAAGGACAATTATATCCAATTTTAAAGCAGTTTTAAAACTTTTTCCCAGGTAAATCTACTTGGCAAAATAACGCAGGGGTGCCTCGGAAAAATTCGAAACCCAAAACAGAAAACTTGATCTTATCCCTGAGATGAGCTTATATATAACAAGCATACTCACAAAACTTCTATAGAGTAAGATTCCTATTTAAATGAATAATAGTGAAGGGCTAGAGGATAAACATATCCAAGTCTTTTGCTTAAAACACTTATGTACATTTTTTACTTCACATCCTGATTACAAAGCATGCTTCATTATCTGTTAAGAGACAAATATCTTGCTTTGGCTTTGGCTTTAATTCATGAAGCATTGCTAAATTTTAGCAACTAAATATCTTGCTTTGGCTTACGGCTCAATTCGGAGTAATGGCCACCCATTAGTTGCAGAATCTCACCCCACAAAATTTCTGACGAATCTGTGGAAGCTCCACAAAGCAAACTTGAGCTACAAGCAGCCACATACCAATAATCTGACTCGATCTCTTCTCTCAACTGATCCAGTTGCCATCCTGCATAGCCGACGGAGAATCTGAAATCCTGTGGCTTCAATATTCCCTTCTTCACCAGCACTGCTGCCTCAACCAAACTGTTTCGAGCTCCAAAGCATAGGCCGGGGATCACCTCTTCAAATCCCGGTAGCTTCAATTTCTCCCCTGTTCTTAGCAAAAACATGCTTGCCTCAAGAGGTCCCCCAAAATGCAAGGGACAGTCAGAGAAAGTGGTTGCTAGATCAAGATTAGTAGGATTTATATTCTTGATCCTTTTGTGAAGTGGGCGATTGATGATAACTCCAAAAGGCCCTTCTTGTGGGTGCCTAGTTCCAGATCTGAGAAGCAGCACAACACTTCTTTCAAATGTGCGAATACCATCAAGCTTTTCTGTGGCAACGAGTACACAACCAGTCTCAGGTACGGGAATAGGGTGAGCCCACTTTGCACCAAGTGGCTTGGAACTGTGCAATGTCCCACCTTGATTGTGAGTATCAGATTCTGCTACTTCTTTCTGTAAATCAGGTAAGTGATTTAAGATATAATAGAGTACAATCAAAGGTAGCTCTTTTTCATTACTTCTTACATATGCACTAATTATAAATTGTCCATTCTTCATAAAGAGAGATTAGAAATTCAACAAGTCAGCAAGATGAGTGTATAATATAGAAAATTCTAGCTTTTGAGAAGTTTAATAAGAGGACAAGCAAAATCAAGTTGTAACCTCAACCAATTCATTGCTCCCAAATTGATGGCATTATGGCAAATCAATCAAAAAGATATCATCTCGCAACTGTCATGCACGTTTCCATGACATGCACGAAGAATGAGGAAATCACTATAACCTTTGAAGCATGGAGACTAACAAGGACATTACCTGAGAATGTATGAATCATGACTTGGAATGCTCTTGTTAGCTCCTAAGCTAGCTATCTACTACTCAAGCAAAAATGCAATCATTTTATATTCTAATTCCTGAGCATACATTTTTAAAAATCCAAAATTTCCTTAACAACAAAAAAAGAAAGAAAGGGGAGAATGACCTTTAGGTATCATTAAAATAGGCTTATGACAAAGTGGTCCCACGAAATGCCCTGACACAAGTAAAGTCCCAAGGAACTTTAATGGAATTAAAATTTACCCAAAAAAAAATATATATTAGGAAAGAAATGTAATTATGTACCAGCTAGCTCCAACGCATGTATGAGACTAGAGTATAACAAATGATCTCAAATATAAATACATTTTCAAAACTTAAAAATCAAAATATCCAGTTGAAACAAACATGCAAAAGCTACGAAACAAGAGATGACAGCTAGACATTCTTTCAAGGAACTAATATATTACCAGCTCATCTCTAAATAGCTTTGCTCGGAATTCTCTCCAGTCCAATTTAGTACGATCAGATTTCCCAGAATTCACGTCTGATTTGTTGCCATAAGAGGAATTGTTATCTCCAACACCATCTCCTTCTGGGATAGACTGCTCACCATCTCCTGTAATGAATAATTATATCCATAAATGGAGGGAAGATTCTACTCATTAGATCCAGATATTAGTAATAAAAATCAAAGTAATCATTAGAAAAGAAAAAATTGACAGTTTACTGGCCAATCATAGTCAAAACGCATATCAAACTTCCTACAAGCTGCAGTTTCTTTAAAAAGAATATATACAGATAATATATAGAAGTACTGCATAAAACTAGTTTGATTTTCATTTTTGGGGCAATTTACTGGTCAATCTTAATGCACCAAAATCAACCAACACACTTGTTCAGTTACTAATCATGTAGTTCCCAATAGTTCAATTGTTGATTCATCTTCCTCAACAACGTAGAATATTAATTCTGTGTGAAACACTTAATGAGTACTGCCTAATCAGCAAAGACTCCCAGTGCGGACTTCTAGATGTTCACAACCCAGGGATCTCATTCTAAATCTGAGATAATTAGTGTAATTCCAGCGTGTGATGTCTGTTATGATTAGCCTAATGGATTGAATCCTATTTTCTTCCTCTCATCTCTCTCCCCTGTCTCTCTTCTCAATCTTCTTCAAACCCTCTGTTTCGTCTTCTCTATTCTCTCTTTCCTTTTCTTCTATTTTTACACAGAATTATGATTCTGTAACAGAAGATGATAGAAAAGTTTTTGTTGCTAACAAAATAAGTTTTCTATCCAAGACCAACTCATATAGACAAATATTTGAATTTCCTTCTTTTGAAAAGTGAAATGTATTTTTTCAAATTTTTTTATAAAATAAAATATTTAGAGCAATATGATGAGCCCAATAGTCCATTGGGCCGTTTATAAGACAGGTCCGGCAAGGAGAATCAAAGCAAGGGAAACAAGGAGAGGGCTGACAGAACAGTAACCCCATCATTTAGGATTACATGGAACAAACAAGGCAAGCAATTGGCATGATTGGCTAAGGGACTTGACCTCTCGAAAGTCATGGAAGTGGTTACCAACTTTGCTATTTTTCTTACATTTTCTGGCCACTTTAGCTACTGTTAATACAGTAAGAGGGATTAGAATTTCGCTGTCATTTTCCGCTTCCACCATTCACCAAAGGGGATTGTAACTAATTTCCTATTATTTCCAGCAATAATGCAAGTCTCCATCATAATAAAATAAATCAGAACATGCTTAAAAAATGCCATTCCCCAATGAACCTTCAAAATTGTTTTCAAATTTGGAGCCTCAAACATTGAATTGGAGAGATTCGAGCATGATACACACAATAAACTGCAACCTAAAGGTCATGAAAAATGAAATTTAGGCATAGAATTTAGATGGGTGAGGGAGAGAGGGAGAGGAAACAGATATAGAGACACCATTGTGCTCTATCAATAAACTACATGATACCATACCATTGTGCTCTATCAAGAACCAAATCTAAATAAACATAATTGCATATAATTTTTTGTTATTTTATATTTTTATTCTTAAGATCTATTAATTATTATTAATAATTTTCAAAATAATTTCATATGATAGAAGAGTCATTTGATAGAAAATTATCAATAATAATACAAAATACAAAACTAAAAAATAAAAATATATAACCAAGTTGTTAGTTTTACCAAAACTAATAGTAAAACAATTACATAAAAAAATACATAAAGATCAGATTTTTAATAATTTTCAATATAGAACATTCCTATATTTGTTCTCTCAATCATGTTTGAAGTTTTAACTGCTTGTTCAATTATGGAGTTTCAATTTTTTTTTTTTTGAACTATGAATTAATTGTGTTTAGCATCTTTCCCAAACAAAATAATAAAACAGAGCTGCATAAATTATAATGCATAACAGCTAAACAAGTTGGGAGCAACAATAGAAAGAAAGAAGTCTAAAAGCCACTTAAATTGTACTAAAATCATATTTAAATTCAAAAGGAAACAAAGGCGCCAAAGGATACAATTATATTTAAGAGTCTCATATTAGATACGGAAATAGAAAGTTTACACTAAAATAATATAATTGGCAGTTTGTATAAGTTAGGAAAGGTGAACTTTCAGAGATTTTAACCCCCATAAATGTTGAGTGGTAGAAGCACCCAGCAATAGATCTTATTATAACTAATTTGCATTAGTGATAGGTCCTTGTGTTCCACTATCTGCTGTGTAACATAGCTACTTCTGTATAGCTCAGCTGCACTAGCCTGTCTGTCTCAATTGCTATAGGTAGTGAAGGCCAAAATCAAATGAGCTGGCTGTGATATTGCTTAAAGATAAAGACCTATCTTTGGATAAAATTGTTTCAGTCCTAAGGAGGCATCCACATCCCATCTACCTTCCAGGACTTTTTCTTTTCTATTTTATTTACAAACTCTCACCTTTCTTCCTCATTATCTGGTCATACACAGGCCCTAGGAAGAACCGAATTTCAAAAGTAGCATTTGCTAAGAGTTCTGAATTTGTATTTATAAGTTTTTTGTAATATGCTACCATGATGTGCATGTTTTGAATTTTATGCACCTAAAAAATTTTCAACTTCCCCATAATTCAATCTAAGTATTCTAAACCCATATTTTCAACCAAAGATGGCATATTGTATGGAACTTGGAATCTAAGATAGCAGGATGAACATAACAGTGTATCAGAAGGCTTCTAACTTGGAAGAGCTTCTAACAAATTGACGATGTTCTAACTTAAGTTCATGAAATCTGTTAATTATTAAATGACGGGAAGCATTCTTGAAGTTCATTGTTATCAATGGAGTATGAAACCCAATAGGGGGAAGCACATCCATGACAGATGGCATAGTAAGACCCATATTGAGGTATGGAAGCCTTTTCAAGCCTTTTAATTCCTCGTCAAGAAAGGTGCGAACTCCCCCACAATTTAAAGCATTACACAAATTTCCTGTAAAACCATGACAAGTATCTCCATCTCTAAACTTGATGAAGACATCACAAGCCCATTGGTAACTGATGGAGGAAGAAGTTGTTGCTATCCCAGTCATGATGGCTTCCTACAGGTAGAAATGAAGAAATCGACGCTAATTTAACCCAAAAAGAAATTTATGGAGTGTGATGATACGATAGCGAAGATATGGAAGTGATGTAGACCTGTATGAGTTGATTACTTATCAGGAAATCTGAAGTTGCTGATGACGAAGTAGTTGTGGGGCACACAGAAAAGCAATGACAGCTAATAAAAACAAAGATGGAGGCTTCAGCTTATTACATACCAACAAAACTGAAATTGTCGATGACGAAGTAGCTGTGGGGCACACACAATAACAACCACATAGTAGCTGTGTTCAGAGGGACAATCAAGAATCTCGAATCGGATAACGGTTGATGATATCAAAAAAAAAAAAAAAAAAAGCATTGAGTTTAATGCAATGGGTCGACTAATAAACTTGTACTTGATAAATCATGGTGACAGTTATATATTTTATCGCATAATCATCTGAGATTATAATGATAATTTTGAGTTTAATTAGGTATTTTAAATAAAGAGTAATAATGTCACGAAAGCGTGAAATTGAATTGTATAAATAATTACGAGTGAATAATTAAAACAATAATATAGTCTTATTTTTCGTGCATTTGTTTTAAATAATTAGAATATAGAAATAATCAATAACGAGTTTGTAATCAATTTAAAACACTAGGCTGATCCGTTACCGACCACTCGTTCAATCACCGCCGGAACAGATCGAGATCAACAACCAGAAGCTGGAAATGAGTCTCCTTTAGCAGCGTCACCGTCGAAATTGCAGAGAATAACAGCTACTGAGTGAACACCGGACAACTTCGGCACCTGGGTAAACACAGTCGTCATACAATCAGGGACGATTGCGGCGACTGTGAAAGCACCGTCGTCGGACAGTGGCAACGGTCAAAACAATTTTGAACTTCTCTCTCTACACTTTTCTCACTAAACGATCCTATTTTTAATCTTTACAACATTTGCATATAATTGAACACGGTAAAGGAATAGTTGCACCTATTGAAAGTCAATACTTCTGCCAAGTACAAGAATCCTTAGTCATCTGAGCTATAAATTTTGTAACGAGAGACTTCTCATCAAATTTCTCAAAAGTTTATTGACCCTTTTTTATCACAATTTGGAACTCTAGAGCAAAAATTATTGTGTTCTACTTTTTACAAGAAACTCTTATTCATTTTCTCAAATTCTTAATTGTTGAGAGAGTTTTTATTTATGTCTAAAAATATATATACTATTTATGGTACATAATATAAACCGCTTTTAGAAGATTTTTTTTTTGTCCATAATATAAGTCATTTACGGAATAATTAATATATGTTTAACAATTTTGTCCCTATAATTTATGCTGAAATGTGACTTATTTTATTTAAATTTTCTTTTCCAAAAAACCTCATTTGATAGAGGTTAATTTGAAAAAAAAAAAAACAATTTAAAGTGGATTTAACGATTAAAAAAAATAAAAATTTATGAGTTACCTATCAATTTTTAGTTCTCATTAGTTGGTTGTAAATAACTTATATATATGTGATTTGAAAAAAGAGAAGAAGGGAGAATCATTTTTTGTCCATAAAAAGAAAGAAATCAGTTAAATTGTCAATTTTTGTTAGGATAAATAAGTGCAAATTATAGGAGTCCCCATGGGGACCAAGGTGTCTCTTTAGTTTTTTTTTTGTTGGTAAAGTCTCTTTGGTCTTTATTTCAATTGAATGTGAACGTGAGACCACGCATTTCATTTTCAATTATTACCATAGTACGTACTATTAAAGTCTCATGAATGGGAAGGCAGGTGACCTGCGCTTCTCTTGTATGGATACTTTTAAAAAATGACACATAAGTCCTAAAGATCGAACAAAACAACACAAAATTCCCTTTGAAAAGTCAAATATCCGAAGAGTTTCTAGGGATTTTTCTATGATTATTTCCCAAAGTCAAATGACAAAGTTACCCTTAGTTCATCAGTCATTTTATAGTTAACAACTTTATCAGTCATTTTTACGACATGTTTTTATACAATGAGTTAATTTTAAGTTTGCCAAGTCCTTACATTCACAACTGTCATTGCGTGTTATAACAACTGCTTGAGTGATTTTTACACATTTTTTTTGTTGTCTAAATGAAATGACATTTTCCAAAACTCCAAGTATGACAACTGCATATGCCTTGTTTAACAATTGATTATGCTTGTGCTTACAATATGTTTAGTATTTTTTACAATATATTTTTCAGGTCACAATGAAACTACCTTTTTAACAATTGTTCACCATTACAAATTGTTTAGTTTATAACTCGTTAAGCGTGTTTTCTCAATATGTTGAGTCATTTTAACAATTTATTTCTCATGTCTAAATGAAACTACCTATTTACACATCAAGTTCAGCACTGAAAATTTCTCAGTTTACAACTGGTTAAGCGTGTTTTTACAACATATTGAGTCATTTTTACAACTTATTTCTTGTGTGTGAATGAAATTACCTTTGTTCACATTTCTAGGTTTAACACTACAAGTTGCTCAATTTACAACTTCTAACGCGTGTTTTTACAATATATTGAGTCATTTTTACAACTTATTTCTCGTGTGTGAATGAAATTACCTTTGTTCACATCGTCAAGTTTAACACTGCAAGTTGCTCAGTTTACAACTTCTAACGCGTGTTTTTACAATATATTGAGTCATTTTTACAATTTATTTCTCGTGTGTGAATGAAATTACCTTTGTTCATATCTCCAAGTTTAACACTGCAAGTTGCTCAGTTTACAACTTCTAACATGTGTTTTTACAGCATCTTGAGTCATTTTTACAATTGCTTTTTCACGCTTGGCTGAAATAACAAGTTTCAAAATTCCAACTTTCATAACTGTAAGTTACTTTTTTAATAACTAGTAATGCTTGCTTTTACAACTGTTTCATACTTGACTGAAATGACAAGTTACATAATTCCAACTTTCACAACTAAATGAGTTATTCCCATAGGGTCTACACAACAGCTGAATTGATTTTTAACAACTTCTTCTACCTTGTTTTACAAATGCATGAGTCATATTTACAATAATATGAGTTATATTACATTTCATCTTCTCCACCATTTAAAAACTTTCCCCCATATAAAAGAAACATAATAGATTCTTTCCCAAACTAGTTCCAATCTTTCATGACAATCTGTGTAACATAAACTTCGTATTAACAACTGCCATAACAATATTAACAACTACAAATGCACATATTAATAACATTTTTTTAATATCATATTAGTACTTTGTAATCAAAGAAATCACAATCACATTCAATCATTCTCCCTTAAAACAAAGTCATCCCTCTGTTATCTTACCCAAAAACAGAGCTTTCCCTCTATTAGATTGCCCAAAAACATAGTACAAGTTATTTGTTAACAACAATAACAACCATATTAACAACTACAACTGTTGTAATGACCCAATTTGAGAGTAAGGGCTAATGACTTCGAAATTTATTGTAATTAGTGTAATTAAACACTTTTGGAGAAATGTGATATGAGTTTTATGTAAATGTACTTGGTGATAATTTATTAAAGAGGAAACCAGAGGCAAAATAGTAAAATTGGAAATTTACCGACCAATTGGTCAGTTACTAAAGAGGAAACTCATTAGTGATTAAGAATTAATGGTTGAGATTTATTGTCTATGGGTCGGAATCATGTGCTTTACATCTATGTGAGATCATGGAGGAAGTGAGCAAGATGTTGACAAGTGGCATTTTGTGGACCAAGGGATTATGCCCATTGTCAACTACTCACTTTTTCTCTTTCTTCTCTCTCCTAGCCGATTGAAGCATGGGCCAAGGGAGAAAAATTTTGCACACACTCATCATCTCCATCATCTCATCGTTTCTCTCTCCTCACTTCTATTTCCGGCGAGCTTGAAGAAGAGAGAAGAAAAGAAAGGTGAGATTTTGATATCCTTGTTAACCTCTAATGCTCTAATGCTAAAGCCAAAACTTTGATTCTCAAACTTCTAAATTTGCTCCAACACCCAAACTACCACCTTTCAAAATTCTGAAATCATCAAGATGAAGCTCTCAATGAAATACACAACATTAGCGAAGATGTCTAGAGCATTAGAGGTCAACAAGGATATCAAAATCTCACCTTTCTTTTCTTCTCTCTTCTTCAAGCTCGCCGGAAATGGAGGTGAGGAGAGAGAAACGATGAGATGAAAGAGATGATGAGTGTGTGCAGAATTTTTCTCCCTTACCCATGCTTCAACTGACTAGGAGAGAGAAGAGAGAGAAAAAGTGAGTGGTTGACAATGGGCATGATCCCTTGGTCCACAAAATGCCACTTGTCAACATCTTGCTCACTTCCTCCGTGATCTCACATAGATGCAAAGCACATGATTCCGACCCATAGATAATAAATCTCAACCATTGATTCTTAATCACTAATGAGTTTCCTCTTTAGTAACTGACCAATTGGTCGGTAAATTTCCAATTTTACTATTTTACCCCTGATTTTCACTATGCTTAATAAAGTATCACCAAGTACATTGACATCAAACTCACATCACATTTCTCCAAAATTGTTTAATTACACTAATTACAATAAATTTTGAAGTTATTAGCTCTTAATCTCAAATTGGGTCATTACAACTATATGAACTAACAACACTTTTTTTTTTCTTTATATCAACGTTTTCACATCAAACAACCACCATTACAGTCAACTATTCCCACTTCAAATTAAAACACAGCACTCCCTTTGTAACCTTCCCCAAAAACAAAACATTATAACATTCATACAACCCAACCATAGTAAAACTCCAACTTTAATGATCAAGATATATCTTTAGCAAAATCTTAGCATTACTTATCTACCTCCTACCACTTAGTCCGCTATTGAGGCCAAGCTCCAACCTTTGACTAATCCCTCAATCTCAATCCAGCCAACATACACACAGAAAAAAAATTAGTTCATTGTTCTACCTCGCTACATCATGACAGAGGCTTGGGCTGTAGAGGAGCGATAGAGGCTTGGGCAGTAGAGGAGTGACGGAGGCTTGGACAGACGCAGAAGCAGCAACGCTAGGACTTGAAGAAGCGACGTAGGGCCACTCAAAGGAAGACACAGAAGTAGATCTGAATGAAAGGACTTTTCTAATGAAGTTGGTAGCTACAAAATGACTTAGGGGCAACTTTGTCATTTGGCTTTGGGAAATAATCACAAAAAAGCCCCTAGGGACTTTTCTGATATTTGATTTTTCAATGGGACTTTTTTATTATTTTGTTTGGTCCTTGGAACCTATGTGTCATTTTCCCTTCATTTATTGTTTAGGCAGCATTCATTCAGTAATTTTAAGTGTTTTTTAGGTGAATAAATTATTTTGCAGTACATTCAATATTCTAAATTTTTTTTGTGTCCAACATTCTAAAATATTTTTATAACTTGATAATAGATTCATAAAGAACTATTTTGAAGTGCTAGATGCAATTAAAAAAACAAATTTGGGTGTTGGAGGAAAAAAAAGAAAAAAAGAAAGAAAGACAGAAGTGCTTAACAAGCTCAAAGTTAGATTTTCATTTGAAAGAGGGTGGAGAAAACTACTGACACGCCAAGGTACTGCGAAGAGGGCTAATGGAGTCCATGGAAAAGTCCAAGCCTCCCATTCCCTAGAAGAAAAGCAACGGTCTATTTGTTTAACAATAGACATTGTACTGCAATACTTATTAATAAATAATATTTTAATTTAATATGAATAGACTTAGCTAAGGGATTATCAATTATTTAGTGTTAACCTTTTTTAAATAGGATTGTAACAAGGAAACGATTAAAACAAGAATGGTTTTAGCCAAATATTATGAAATACCGACTTATTGTTAATGATTTCTTTTATTTAATTTGGTTCCTTCCCTTGAACAGATTGTTGCACCCATATGTTTGTTTATAAGTACAAAAGGATACTAATATAAGAGAGGTGGTTTGATGAGCTTAGATGGCGAGAACATACATGGCATTAAGTCGGGATAAAGAAACAGACATAAAGGTGATGGAAGTTCATAATTATTAAGTTTGAAAAAATATTAGAGCAAAGTTGACTAAAAACCCATGAAAAAATTGTTATATATATATATATATATTGTTTTGGGTGGCACCATGTTGTTTTTACTCTGATTAAAAAAACCTAATCTCATATATAGAACAAGCATATATACTTACGAAACTCCTATTAAGACGAATAACAGTGAAGGCTAGAGGGTAAACATATCCAAGTCTTTTACTTAAAAAATCACTTATGTACATTTTTTATCTCACAACATCCTGTGTACAAAGCATGCTTCATTATCTGTCAAGAGACTTCAATTGATGAAGCATTGCTAAATTTTATCAACTAAGTATCTTGCTTTGCCTTGTGGCTCAATTCGGAGTAATGGCCGCCCATTAATTGCAGAATCTCACCCCACAAATTTTCAGAGGAATTTGTGGAAGCTCCACAACACAAACTTAAGCTACAAGCAGCCATATACCAATAATCTGACTCGATCTCCACCCTCAAATGATCCCGCTACCATCTTGCATGGCCCACGAAGAATCTGAAATCCATAACTCCAAGAGGCCCTTCTTGTGGCAATAAGTACACAGCCAGCCTCAAGTACCGGAATCAAAGGTAGCACTTTCGCATTACTTCTTACATGTGCACCAATTATACATTGTGGATTCTTCGAAAAGAGAGATTAGTGATTCAACATGTCAGCAAGAGAAGCGGATAATAGAAACTTCTAGCTTTAGATAAGTTTAATCAAACGACAGGCAAAAGCAAGTAATAGCTTCAGCCAATTAATTCCCCCCCAAATTGGTGGCATTACAAAAAAATAATAAAAAAAGGCATTATCTAGCAACTATGGTGCATGTTTCTATGACAGGGACTAAAAACCTAGGTTCAGGAACCCGAATGGGACCGGCTGGTTCGGCCAGGAAACCTGCGAACCGGCTGGTGGACTGGTTCGGTTCCCGGTCCGAGTTTCAATTTAAAAAAAAATTATATTTTTTCTTTAGAATTTCATACTATAAGCCTAAAATCACTATCACAGAATATATATTTTACGTCCCTAAAGGACGTCCCTTTTTAAAAAAGAGAGGTTAAAAATAAAGGCGGTGTCATTTTTGTAATTATGGATAAGAACTGAATAGCTTTAGACGTCCTCAATTTAAATAGGGACATCTAAAATGTGACTTTACAAATTTTAGACGTCCCTATTTGAATTAGGGATGCCTAAAGTTAAAAAAAAAATTTCTTTTACTTTAGACGTCCCCAATTTAGATTAGGGACATCTAAAGTATGATTTTAGACGTCCCCATATACATTGGGGACGTTTAAAGCATTTTAAATTTTTTTTCTTTTTTTTTTAAATGACGTCCCTCATATATATATATAGGGACGCTAATGTATCATCAGGGACGCCATTTTGGTGTCCCTAATACTATTATTAGGGACGCCAAAATGGCGTCCCTGATGATACATGAGGGACGCCAAAATATGTAATATCCCAATTTTTGATTAAGGGATAATCATGATTATTATGGATGATTATGAATTTAATGGGAATTATTATGTGTTTTATGGCAATATTAAGTAATATGTCATCATTAGTGGAAAAATTGGAAGAATGGAATTATTGGTCATAAGTGGTAATTAATGGGGAAATTAATTACTAACTAAGAGAAAATGAGATGTGTGATTAAAATGGCTAATGGAGAGATTAGATAAGTTAATTTGTGACTTATTTGGTGAGAGTCAATGGTAGTGTGACATGTGTCAAGATGAGAGAGGTTAAGAAAGTCAAATGGGATAAAACAATTATTTCTCTCTCCTCTCTTCTCTCTCTTTCGGCTGGAGGCATGGGAGGGAGTAGCTCATCATCATTTCATCCCTCTCTACACTCCATCTCTCACCTCTCTCTCGTTCTCTCTCTTCTCTCTCTCTTGGGTGCCATTGTTGAAGGCAAGGGAAGGAAGAGAGCTTGTGATTTGAGTAGGTAAATGATCTCCATTGCTCAAACTCACTTTATAAATGTTGATCCTTGAGTGATGAGCTTCATTTTGGTATGTATAGTTTGGCCATTTGGTGTTGTTTTGTGCCACACGAAAATCTGATTGTTGGAGAATCAAAGAGTGTCTTTGGAAAAGTGAAAGAGGTGAGTGAAACTAATCTATCTATCTAAGTTTCATGCCATTTGAAGTTTGTTATAATTTCTGAAAATTTTGGCTTGAATCCAAAAAAATTGGCCACTGTTCATTTGGTATGTTTGGCATGAAAATGGTGTTTTGGAATAAGTTTAGGATAGATAGATTGATTGGTAATTGAAATGTGAAGTTTGGTCGAGATTGGTGTCTTGTTGAAATTGTTGCCCAAAACCCAAAATATGAAAATGGAGTAGGATTTTGATGATTCTGAGGATTCCATTGAGTTTATTGGGTGTTTTTGTGTGGGAATGGCTTTGGGTTAAGTTTTGTGTCCATAGGAATCTATTGGGCAAGTGTTGGGGGGGAAATGCCTCTGTTTTCTGTGTTTTCTGGTATCTGAGGGATTCACTCGAGCACTCTGGGGTCTGCTCGAGTGAAGGATGAATGTCACCCGAGCAGGGATGAACTCTGCTCGAGTGCGGTAGTGCAATTTTCGTTTCTTGCTCTCTGTGTTCTTATTGCACTTCCTTGGTCATAGCAAGCATAGCCTCACTCGCGAGTGAGGGATGAATATCACTCGGGTAAACCTCCTTGTGCTCGAGTGATGAGTGTATTTGACACCAAAGGACTTGCTTCTCGGGTTGTCACTCGCGGGTAAGTGCACGAGTGTGCCTTCTCACTCGCGGGTATGGGTATCGTGCTCGAGTGAGCCGTGTGTGCTCGAGTGATTCTTTTCTGAGAAAATTCTTGTGCTCTCGGGCATGTGCTTTCTGTCTTCACTTCCTTGTGCCTGAGGTGATTTTCGTACTTGTGCTAGAGTGAGGATTTTGTGCTCGAGTGATCCTTTTCTGAGAAAATTCTTGTGCTCTCGGGCATGTGCTTTCTGTCTTCACTTCCTTGTGCTTGAGGTGATGTCCGTACCTGTGCTCGAGTGAGGATTTCGTGCTCGAGTGTTCGTACCAGTGCTCGAGTGAGACTATTTTCACTCAAGGTGAAGCAGTGAAAAATGAATTTTTGTGCTTCCAAAAGGGGATCTTTGGGATAGTTCTTCCTACCATTTAGGAGTTTTCTTAGGGGTATTTAATGACTCTAAAAGAGCAATAATGATAACCAATTAAGTATTATAAAGTGAATTAAGTCTTGGAATAGAGAATAACTCTTCGTCCCTAATTGTGAATATAGGATTTGACATTTGCCCTACTCGGGAGAGACCGGCGTTAGGACACGCACGGAAGAATCAAGGTAGTGACTTTTCTCTCATATTTTGTATGATGTTTTGGTATGCATAATTATCATTGAACTTGTGAACTGTGTACCATGGTCCATTACGGCGTGAGCACTTCAGCGTGAGCCGTATAGGGAGTGACAGTGGTCATCTCTAGGTCGGCCGTTGAACTGCCGTCGTAATCGACATGGATCTTTGTGAATCCGACCCGTGGGGCGGTGTTTGTGAAACTAGCCGTGGGCTGTGTATATCTTGCCTGTATGGCTTGCTTTATGAAATGCTTTATATGGATCCCAGCTATGGTGAATTATACTGTGTTGATTGTTGTGATGCAATACAGCGCGAGCAATTCAGCGTGAGCAATCGTCAGGGATGACATGTGTCATACTAACCATTGCCGTTGAACTGCCGTTGTAGTTGCTTGTTTGGATAATGATTTGATTTCATGCCTTACTATTGCACATTATATGATTGATTTGACACTACGGGGATTCTTTAGAATCTCACTCTCCCAAAAATTAAACATTTTAGACAGGGCTGAAGGATCTAAGGGAAAGCGGGCGACGAAGAGCAGTTAGAACTCCTGTTTAGGAGTATATTTTGGATATTGGTTATCATTGTATACCTTTTGGATATTTTTTTGGTAGAAGTGATTGTATATAGTAGATTTTGTGTAATCCCCAAGAAAAAGGGTATGAATTGTAGGCTTTGTGCCTTGTGTAAATCCCTTTTTATTAATGAATGGAACCCGAGTGTGTCGGGAATTTATACTGTACTCTGATATGTATGAATGAAACCAACCGATATAGGCTATATTTATTTTGTATTATGAATATGAGATTGTTAGGATAAGGTTTTGAAAAATTTTTTGAAAACCCTGATTTTGGGAAGTTTAATATGAATAAGTCCCAAATCATCTTACAGTCTCTAATTCAAACTTAATTACGTGTTATGAACGTAAATCTCGGCCTTAATCGTGAAGGGGGTTACACTATATATATAAGGACATCCCTCATTTAAAAAAAAAAATTTAAAATGCTTTAGACGTCCCCAATATATATGGGGATGTCTAAAGTCATACTTTGGACGTCCCTAATCTGAATTGGGGACGTCTAAAGTAAAAAAAAAAATTAAAAAAAAAAACTGAACAACTTTAGACGTCCCTAAATTAAATTGGGGACGTAAAAAACAATTCAAATTTTTACTGATAGTCTTTATTTGTCAGTCTTATACTACTTTTACACTCATCTTTCTTTTCCCATCGCTGCAAACATAAGAAAAGCCATTACCACCATGCGTTTTAACTCTTGCTTCTTCTTCTTTATATGCTCATTTTACTCTTGTTTCTTCCTTTCTCTCTCTTTTTTTCACCTCCATATCTGTTATGCTTTTTTACTATTGTTTATTATTTTATCCTCTTTCTCTTTTTTCTTTGAGTTTTCCTTCTATTTTATTTTCTAACTCGAGTTGTTATGGTTTGTAGATTAGGACTCTGAAACATGCTTCATGGCTACGTTCCGCTGAGAAAACAAGGTTCATCTCTCCCTGTCGCTCTTATCTATTCATTATTACGAGAAAATGAATTTCAATAATAGAAGGAGATAAGTTTTTTGTAACTGATTCCTCTTATTGTTTTCATCTTCTCCCTATGAGATTTCAGCTTTGGAGTTATTATTGTGTAGATTTGGATTTCAGACACTAGATCTGTAATTTTATTGACGATGATCTGTAATTTCTGGTTTTAAATACTGTTCAGTTCAGATCTGTAATATAAACGATTTTTTTTTTTAAAAAAGCACTTTAGATGTCCCCATTTTAAATTGGGGACGTCTAAAGTGCTACAGTGACACTTTAGACGTCCCCACTTTAAAATGGGGACGTCTAAAGTCCCCACTTTAGACGTCCCCATTTTAAAGTGGGGACGTCTAAAGTGTCACTGTAGCACTTTAGACGTCCCTTCTTAAAATGGGGACGTCTAAAATCCAGACTTTAGACATTCTTTTATCTACGAACGTTATTGCCATTTTTTACTACGTCGCTCACATAGACGTCCCCATATTTTCAGACGTTAAAAGGCCTAAACAAGGGACGTTAAAAATGTTTTTTGTAGTAGTGAATCTTCAATTTTTCACTGGTTTGATTCCGATTTAGCTCCGGTTTGGCCCTGGTTTGACCTACTAACCTTTAATCCAATACCCCGACTGGTTCAATACCCGGTCCGAGTTTTAATACCTTACTAAAAACAAGGAAGTCACTATATCCTTTGAAGTATAGAGACTAACAAGGACATTACCTGATAATGTGGAATGCTCTAGTTAGCTACGGAGCTATCTACTACTTAATAAAAAAAAATGCAATCATTTTATATTCTAATTTTTGATCACGTAGTTTTTTTTTTAGAAACCAAAATCTCCTTAACCAAAAGAAAAGGGGAGAATAACATCTACAATTAAAATAGGCATATGATAGAATGTCCTCATGAAATGGGATTTTCCCGGCAGTAGTGTTGTCTTATAGATTCTTACAACTCAAGGATCTCATTCTAATCTGAGAAAACTTAGTATTAAAAGCTCAGAGTGTTTCTTTGCCAAGATTCCATGGTGGCTGCTATCATATGGCATAAAAGAGATGATCGATGCACTTCTCTTTGGGTTATTCCTAAACAAAAACACATTAGCTAATACAATTTCATTGAACTCAACCAAGGAAATATTTATATGAAGCATTCAAGTAACAAAACCCAATCCAATCACAGAGTTTTTTTTTGGTCGAAAATCACAGAGTTTCAATCCACAGAGATAATCAAACAAAATCTCAGTCTCAATCAATATAAATAACATCGTAGAACTAGGAAATATAAAATATACAATTGAGAAATTGAATTGAACTAGATAACTCCCTTGTGTAGTCCATTGAGCTCAAGCACAAGTCTCCACTGCCAAGAAGCAAGAAAACTGCTACTTATAGCCGTTAGAGAACCCACACAATCTGCAATTTGTTGAACACCGAATTTGGGAATGGAGAAAGAAGATGGAAATAGTGGAGTAGAAAATAATGGCAGTGAATATGAGTCTGTCAGGTCTGTGGTGAAGATGAAATGGGAATTTTGGGCTGTGAAGTAGAGAGAGAGTGAGGTTGATGGTGGAATGAAAGAAGGAGATGACACTCAGTGGGTGGGGTCATAATGAAGAACAGAGGAGGCAGCTAGCGGTGTCAGTGGTGTTACAGTGGTGAAGAAATAGGACCGATATGTTGTGAAGAGTGGAGGTAGTCCAACAGTGAGGAAGAGGACCACCGGAAAGTGGAAGATGGCCACCAGAAACTAGGTAACTCGGCCGGAGAACTCAAAGATGGAAATGGTGCTATGAGCTCTTGTGACGTACTCTCTGTCTTCTGAGGTAGTGTTTACTGCTCCTCCTCTGTTCTGGTCTGGTGCGGCGTTGGTGAGAGCGTCGGAAGAAGAGGAAGAAAATGGTTTGGTAAGAGGAAAGGTCTGGCCATGCTCTAGACTAAAAGCTCTTTCTCCGACGGTGAAAAAGAAGAATCCGACAGTGGAATTGGTGGTGAGATTCGGTGGTCTCTATCCCTCCTTCCATTATTCCGGTAATGCCTCAAGCTCTCTAACACGCGGCTGTGGCTGGCAGTGGTGGTGAATGGTGGAGGACGGAGGTGGTGCGATGGTGAGAGGGTAAAGGTGGAGGAAGGAAGGCCGATTCCCTTCGCCCCCAAGCTCTGGTTCTGCTCCACAGCGTCTCAAGCTCTCCCTTCTTATTGTTGCAACTCCGACCGGTAGTGTAAGGAAAATAGTAGGCGAAGCTTGCCTTCTCCACGGCGCTCCCCCTTGTGCTCTCCCAGCTCTCTGTTTCAGCGTCTTCCCCTAAATTTCAGCTAACAGTAGTGAATACAGGGTTTCTTTTCTGTGGTTTTGCCTAGGCCCTTATCTTCATAGTGTTGTAATTTTTAGAAATCGTGGGGTTTTTTCTGTAGTTTCCCTGGTCTTCAAAATGTTAATTCTGAAACCCCAGAATCTCCAAATTTTCTGTCAAAACATCTATAATACAAAATACAAAATTAAGTATAAGGTAACATCAAAAGTTTAAGAAATCATTTATATGATTAATTAATAAATTTTTGACCATTTTACCCCTAATTACAATTAATTCAACACAAATGTGCATAATTTAAATTAGTGTTTAATCATATAATAATATCCTAAGAAATGTATTAAAAATCCCAATTTAATTTTGAAATATCATATAAAAATATAGTTCAATCTGAGGAGCTGAACGAAGAAAAAAGATAAAAAAAAGGAAGAAAGGCTCAAAAGTGACAAAGAACAAAAAGTTACCATGAAATAAGAAATCTAAAATTTTTATTTCTTCAACCAGTTGAAAAAAAAAATCATTCATCACCTTTGAGTTTCTCCAACCATTTGAAGGAAAAGCCTTAAGAAGTGAGAGAATAGCTCCTTCAAACACCATCAACAGAAATAGAGAGAAGAGAGTTTTGTTTGAGCTTGTGAGAAGAGAGGTTTGAACTTTAAAAAAAAGAAGAAGAAATGGGTACTGAAGATTTGTGCAGGGTGTAGGTATGACTGTATAGCTCTGAACCTCTTAGAGCATAGGTCTGATAGCGTGTGCTATCACTACCATGTGATACTTACCTTATTGTCATTTTTTTAATTAAAAAATTAATAGGTGCCTTGGAAGTTGGAATTATGTGATACAAATATGTTGTGTATACTTTCCCAACACCAATCAATTATGCATATTTATCAATTATTACTATTTTTTTGGGAAAATCTCTCAAAAAGAACTTTAAAATTAGTAAAAGATAAAAAGGTGATCCGAAATTGCATATTTTCAAAAAAGTGTGAGTGTCTGAACTGGGATATTGAATTTGAGACAAAATGACGTGCGTAACCCTGGAAGTTTTTAAATTGAAAAACGTTGAGGGAGCTATGATAAGAAGTGCGAAATTGTGCGAAAATGCGGTCGAGACTCTTCATCTTCTTCTAGCATCATCGGTGTCATTGGTTGACCCTAGTTCCGTGGCGTTGAGAGAGGATAGTGGCAGTGACACTGTGGGGTGAATTTAGGGTGGATTTGAGGAGGAGCGAAGGCGAGGAGAGGTTGTGGTGAAAGGCATTGGACAGTTGTAGAGGTACCGGTGTTCGGATGCGAATTTGAGCTTCGGTGCTGAAGTTCGGTAAGTAGTTGTGTTTAAAAATGTATTTCATTTTAACTTCTCCAGTTGATTAGAATGGCGGTTCAATGTGCATGGGTTAAAATAAGTTTAGGAAATGTGGATAAAATGTGACGGTGACAAAACCTATGAACTCTATTGTGAGAATATGCATGGGTTAAAATAAGTTTGGGAAATGTGGATAAAACGTAATGAGGAAGGTTGTAAAATAAGTTGTGAAACTCTGTTGTTAAGTGGGGAAGTTTGAATTGCAACTTTTGAAATTTCTAAACCGTTAAAACAGTATATGAACGTGTCAATTGGTGAAGTTGTGAGACGGTGTTGAGAAGTAGGAAATTGTGATTTTATTGTTGTGAGAATGTTATACATATAGTTGCGAATGATTTCAGTGAAGTTGTGAAACAAAACCTATGAAAACCCAAAGATAACCTGCGAAAATTGAATGTTATAGGATGCAGAACTCGAGTTTTCCATTGATAACTCGAGTTCATATCATCACTGGAGGGTAACCGGTGAGTGATTAGGCTTATAGGATGCATAACTCGAGTTATGAATTGATAGCTCGAGTTTACCAACACAGTCTTACATTTTCACAACATCCCGTTAGACTTTCACAACTCGAGTTTGCCATTCACAACTCAAGTTCATATCATTACTGGAGGGTAACCAGCGAGTGATTAGCTTATAGGATGCAGAACTCGAGTTATGAATTGATAACTCGAGTTTACCAACACAGTCTTATATTTTCACAACATCCCGTTATACTTTCACAACTCAAGTTTGCCATTCAGAACTCGAGTTCATATCATCACTGGAGGGTAACCGGCGAGTGATTAGCTTATAGGATGCAGAACTCAAGTTGTGAATTGATAACTCGAGTTTACCAACACAGTCTTACATTTTCACAACATCCCGTTAGACTTTCACAACTTGAGTTCATATCATCACTGGAGGGTAACCGGCGAGTGATTAGCTTATAGGATGCAGAACTCGAGTTATGAATTGATAACTCGAGTTTACCAACACAGTCTTACATTTTCACAACATCCCGATAGACTTTCACAACTCAAGTTTGCCATTCATAACTCGAGTTCATATCATCACTGGAGGGTAACCGGCGAGTGATTAGCTTATAGGATGCAGAACTTGAGTTATGAATTGATAACTCGAGTTTACCAACATAGTCTTACATTTTCACAACATCCTATTAGACTTTCACAAGTCGAGTTTGCCATTTTCACAACATTGCAGGGTGATCATCTCACTTCTGAAGATAAGACCATATTCAATAATTCAATTTTCTTCATAAAACAATTAATGAACAGAAAATTTACCAACCTTCCCATGTGAATATGTATGCATAATTTTAACTACCACAATCAGCAAAATCTGAATTATAACGTTTACCATTTTAGCAACCAAAGATTATCCAGGGTGAAGGAGCAACATCATCAGATGTCATAGGATCCAAATTTGTAGAAGAAAAAAGAGTCAATCTAAAGAATTTGAGTGGCTTTTCCTGCTAAAACCACTTAATCTGTAAGCATAGAAACACCAATAGTATTAAGGGTTATACAACAAAAATATCAAGATAATATCACAAGTGAATAATAATTCAAAGTTTGTCGATTCAGACATCTTGAAAATTCATTGCAGTACAAGTGCTTTTCATATTGCATGAAAAATTTAGTTACTTTACCTAAATGACTGACATCTCCTCTTAGAGCAAGCTATAGGAATATCACCAAGATCAGGAGAATGCTGCACACATTCATAGCAAATGTTTCTAAAGAGTAAATATAAAGAATACCTAATTTAGCATTAATATAGTTAGGGCGGCTTGCTCCTAACTATAACATTCACATTACCTGATTTAGCATTAAAATTTCAAAAAAAAAAAAAGCCTAATAGTGATCTCACCTTTAATTGATCACAGTGATTTGAAGTATTGTAAAGAGTAAATATAAAGAATACTTGCAATTTGTGCAAGGAATTCCTATTAAGCATATGTCATTGGTGAATATTGATTGGAACAGAAAGTTGAGACAAATATTAACATTAAACCACAAAGAAATTGTGCTTATACTTTTATGTTAATGCTTTCCCTCCCATTGTCTGTGACTCGTATGCAAGAATCTACAACAACACTTCTAAGAGGATCCTAACAAACAGTTAAAGAAAGGTTTCACTTCCTCAACCTTGATCAAATAGAACAAAAACTTAATTATAACACCTCATATAAAAGGTCGATATCCAAATTAGGAATTTACTCCTTCATTTTCAAATGTGGATAATCAAGTATTTTTACTAAAGTCAAAATTTTTAGTTTATACATGAAAAGTAGTTGAGTGGTTTTATGAGAAGAATATCATGTAACCACTCTCTGGAAAAAAAACTCTTATACAAACACAATAAGCAAAACTCAACTTCTGCAAGATGTTTGCTTTTACTCTGCCATTGTAAGACATCATCTTAGAGGATATATTGATATGCAGGCTCCCAAAGTAGGTTTAAAACTTTAGGAGTTTGACATGCGATTATCTTAATCTAATCATCTAGAGTTATTGCAGACAGATGCATGTACAGGCATGAGCGTACAGCATTAGCGCCCAAGGTTTTACGAACCGATTGCATCATTTTCCTCTGAATCGATTAACAGACTAATCAAAAGTGAAAATCTTAAAAACCAGTTCAATATATCTTGCATGCACTTCTAAAGAAATTAAAACAAAATGATCCAATCACTTAGCTGTGTGAGTGCGCTCGTGCATTCTCTTCTAGCCAACTAGTCAACTCATAACAATTAATTTCCAACAAGAAACAACAGCTACCAGTCAACAATCTAATCCTGATGGAAAAGAAATGATAACCTTTACTAACAAAGAATAGCAAAGAAAGTTGGTTCAGCTTCATTATGATAACCTTTACTTGTTTTGTAGGATCCTCTGTATATGCGCTAAAAAACAGGGATAAACATAAGATGATGGTGATAACTTATGAGACAAAACAGATAACAATGGACTAATAGTAAGTTTCTCTTCAGTTAACTCGAGGGCTATAGAAGTCAGAGGTTGAGTAGAATCAACAGAAATGTTTAGGGATTGAGGGATTTAAAGTGTGGAGGGCTGCTTAACTCGAGTTATAATCAATCCACTCGAGTCCTTATTCCCCTTTTTGTTCCTGACTTTCCAGTTACCCTCTAGTAATAATCTTCACTCGAGTTTTAATTGGTAAACTCGAGTCTAACAGTGGATTGACAGCACCACCTAACTGGAGTGTGTTATTTACAACTCGAGTTCTATGTATATTGACAAGATAACTCTCTGGTTACCCTCTAGTGATGGGGAAACCTCAAGTTTCTAATAGGCCAACTCGAGTCCACATGTGGATTGAATACAGGAACGCACTGGAGTAAGTTTTGTACAACTCGAGTTTGGTTCTACTAGACACCATCACTCTTCGTTTACCCTACAGTGATCAGGATAACTCGAGTTTTTAGATTAGAAACTCGAGTCCATCCGTGGATTCATAACACTACCTTACTATCATCTGTTCTTTACAACTCGAGTTCAATGTAGCTTGAAACATGCACTATCTAGTTACCCTCCAGTGATGTTTATAACTCGAGTGATATATGGGCTAACTTGAGTCGTCATGTGGAAGTAATATAAGTACGCACTGGAGTTAGCTTCTGAACACCTTGAGTTTGATGCGGCTTCACACCATCACTCTTCGATTATCCTCCAGTGCTGAGCAAAACTCGAGTATAAATTTCATCAAACTTGAGTTTAATGTGTGCTTTAAAAGGATCTTGTTTCTACCTCATTAGATTAGATTGTTATCATATTCATAACAAGATCATACCTTTTCCTTAGTAGAGAAAGTTTGAATAAATACTCGGTAGCATCAACAACTATGGCCCTGCTTTTTCCATCGTGATCCAAACAGAATATTGTATTTTCAGAAATCTTTGAAATATAAACTGGGACATCAAGTGTTTTTATTAGCCATTATCTTCGTTTGGAAGACAATATTTGATATGATTTAAAGTTGTATAAATAAAAACACCATTGTCATCCCAGCCTCTACTTTTTATGTCAACACCCGTTTCCATTTTGATATGCGCAGGGCAATAATGAACAAGTTCCATAGGCAAACAGAAAAGTACAGTTATACTGATAATAAGTATTTGTTTACAGATAGTCATTAACAGAGCAGAAGTCGATAATATTGACAAATATATATACAAAATGTCCCAAAACTATTTCACATACAGACTATATACAACCACTGTATTTATCTTGGGAAACGTGCCGATCAGTTTCCCTTCTCTGCATCCTTGGCTTTCGAGCCACTGGCACCCGCTGAGACATTTTGATTAGAAAAAGGGGGTGAGATTCCAAGGAATCTCAGTAGAAACATACGATCAACATATAAAATGCGAAAATTAAATATGCAATGCACCGTATCAAGTAAAATGAAAATTCATATCATCCGTGTGTGTCCACAAAATTCAGGGCCAACAAACCCGTTGAAACCCCTGCATGTACCTCAGCCGAGTCCTTGACTACAGCTAGGTAAGACCAGTGTACCTCAGTTAGGTCCTAGACCACAGCTAGGTAATGTGCCTCCAGCACGTGTTCAGATCACAAAATACAGTAACACGCATCATACAAATTGTCACATAGTATATGAGAGATAGTAGTTCCTACCTTAACTTCTTTCCTGTCTCAAAGGGTTTGCCTCGTAAAACGTGTCAACTATAGGCGTCCAACACGGTCCTAAAACGTCAAACATACAAGAAATAGGTCATAACCTATCCAAGTAGCATTTTAGACACTTCCATAGTGTTTCTTGTGGTTATATTAGCCTATGGTGAAAATTTACCAAAATGGCCCCGCCGTACCCGGCCCGATGACACGTTTTTCCAAATTTTTGACTAGGGCTATCCTGATGTATTTTCATCCAAGGAATCCATTTCCGGACTCAAAACTACCAAATTCAATGTCAAATTACGAAATTGCCCTTGGCAGCCCTACTTTTAGGGTTTTAGGGGCGTTTCCGTAATTATGCTTTCTCAGCCTTTTCTGAAAAAGTGCCCAACTGTAACCCCACCTATTTTCGCCCACTGAATCCAATGGAATCATAAAATCATTGAAAATCCAACTCTAAGACCCATTTACAATGCTGACCGAAATATATAGGTTTTAAGGGGAAAATTGGGGTTTTTCGGTTTCGGCTCCGTAAACACGTTCCTTTCTACTCCTAACCACTTTATTGATTATTCCATTAGGTTACAACTACCATTTAGTACCAATTTGGGCAGCATAACAGCCCCACATACCCATTTCCAAAAATTAAAACCAATGGCAATCCGGCGAAATTTCACCGATTAAATTACCCACAGCAGCTAGAATAGTCAATACACAAGAGTTTAGAAGTTACCTCAAGCTCCCACTAGCTTTTCTCAAAGATGGCTGAAAACCCTAACTTTCAAAACACCAAATTTGAGCTTTCCAAACCTTAAAGAACAAAGAGGAGTAGTTTAGAGTCGGAGTTATACGCGTTAGGAGCGAAATCGTCGGAGAAATCGGTTTACCTTGTGATTTTTCTTCTATTTCTCTCTCTAAACTCTCTCAACCTTCTCTCTCTATGGTTCAGGCTGCTGTGCGTGAATGAGCAGCTGAATGAGAAAGATGACTTATATTCTAATATCTCATAATATTATAATAATTGGTTTAATTTTCTAAAATTGCTAAAATCCAATTTTATGTACATAACTTCCTACATTCATGTAACCATGCCATCATGTCCAACCAATATTTTCTTCTTTATGCCACATGTAGGAGACACCTAGGGGTCCCTCCCTATGGTCTCAATTGGCTTCACAACTTGTTTCGGTTACGTATACACGTAAAGTCTCAATTTTGGTCAAAATTACACTTTTTGCTCAAATTTTCCATAAATTCATATTAAATTGACCAAAATATTCTAAATATATTTTTAACCTTTATTTTCCTTAATTAATTGAAATTAACTTCAATTAATAGGAAAATAATTTATTTTGTGCTATTTTGGAAAAATTACGATTTTGCCATTATCTTTCTAATCCAATTTCTTCTCTTATTTTTCTTTTACCAATTTTCATCTATTTTTGGACCAAATATTTTCTCTAATATTCCTTAATTTTTGGACCTTAATATTGGGCTTTTTAAATTACCCAAATTAATTCCATAATTATTTTTTGCCCAATTTCCCATGAAATTGAACATTTATGAAATTCATAAATTCCAAATTCATGAATATTCACCATTTTATTGAATTTCCAAAATAATTACAATATATTTGGTGAATATAAAATTTGGGGTGTTACATTTTACACTGATTGTCTCATGCAGGGTACTTTGATGCACAAGCTTGTTGCTAGCGATGACAATGCCATGTTTGCTGAGCAAGGCAACACGTTCCATATCATTAGACTAAACAACATATACTTCACAAAGAGTATCTGAATATCACCAAAAACTATCCTCTGATGAAGATCAAATATAACCACCTCATTAATCTCGAGTTTAATGTGTACTTACATTGGGTTACATGAACACAAATCTTTTTGGTAGCATAGCTGCTATGGTCAAGTATGTTTTAAAAGGTCATGATAACAGAGTCAAGTGGGTTGCATTCTCATACCATTTTACAACCTTCCCATCACAACCACAACAATTGGAAAAATTTATCTCCCCACAGTTAAATAAGGTGTCACAACTTATGGAGAATCATTCACAAGTTCTGCATAAGGATTCACAAGTTCTTCTATGAATTTCACAATTTCCTCATCTAAATTGACCTCTACACATATTTACCAACTTTTCATTAGGTTTTCACAAACTCCGATAATGTTTTCACAGGATAACATTCGATTTTCACTGGTTATCTTTGGGTTTTCATAGGTTTTGTTTCACAACTTCACTGAAGTCATTCGCAACTGTATGTATAACATTCTCACAACAATAAAATCACAATTTCCTACATCTCAACACCGTCTCACAACTTCACCAATTTACGAGAATGGTTTTGCTTCAGCTCGACCACGCGGGGGAAGAATATTGTTGACTCAATAAAATACATACCTCACTCCTGTTTGTCTCGCCTCCCACTTACGTTCCCGCGCTAACGTTTACCTTGTATCGCATCATCTTCTTCTTTTGTCACCAAATTCTTTTCTTTCATCAGAGGGCCAAATCTGTCATTTTACCTCCAATTCTAATATTCCAGTTCAGGCACTCGCACTGATATGGAATATGCAATTTCGGAGCACCTTTATGTCTTTTACTACTTTTAAAGTTCCATTTTTAGGGATTTTCCCTATTTTTTTTGCCATAATCAATTATTAGTACTAATTATATATTTTTGTTTTAGATAAATATTTTAAGTATATAAAATTATAGATAACAAGATTTAAAATTTCTTTACATCAAATTTTTAGTTAAAACATCATATATATTATATGTAATTATTTATTATGCATTTATCAAGTTTATATATATATTACTATATATGAAAATATTTTCTTATTAAATTTTTGTTTAATTATTATGTCATTAGTCTGACCAAACAACTTAATTGATATAACCGTTTGAATCATGACTGGCTAATCACTCCTGCTTGATATTCGATCTGACTTTTAAAACATTGGTTATCACATCACCTTGAATGTTTTAGACATCCAACCCCTTCTCTTTCAACTTGATCATCTGTTTGCTTTCTAATGAGTGAGTTATTAAGCCTGAACCATATGCAATTTTCTGGAACGTCGAGGCCAAAACTCTTAGTTGAAGATTGGCATTTACATATTTATTTACCGTTGAATTGAACTACAATTTGGGCAGAAGGCTCATGACATTCAATGCATTAAATTCAATGGTTAGACCAATGATTTGACACCTATAACCCATAAAACTGAGGTTTGAGCACGAGATAGCATATTTGGTCTCATTTTGGCAACAACTTTGTGAGTATTTGTGAACTATATTTTCATTATAATTGGTTTTAATTTATATTGTAAATTATATTATGGGTTATTTTGCTAAAGCTTGTCTTGTGAGACTCATATTGAGAACAATGATTATATTTTTAGATAAATTATGGGTGATGTGATGGCGTATGTTTTTGTAATATTATATGGTTAATCTGACATGTACTATCATGTTTGTCTCGAGAACACATTGTAATATGCCAAGAGTTATATTATGAATTGCTATATTGTAAAGCCTTGGTTCTACGAATTGTGGATTGCGAAGGTGTTGGGATATAATCAGGAGGTGTGTTATTTGTATATCGTGGTGATGCCACCATTCGAAGCTCTTTAGCCGGTTGAGTCATGGCCACTTGTTCTATGAGCACTACGATGTGCCACTTGTTCTACGAAGGGATACTCTGTCCCACTAGTTCTATGAGGGACCACACTCCACTTGTTCTATAAGGAGCTTCGACATCCCCACAAGTTCTATGAGGGGGAACCAAAGGTTTGAATGTGTGCAATGTGGTCTTTGGCTGGTCCACACCACACAATCGGTGAGCTTGTTGAACAACCAATGATATGGGTATAATTTAGGTTGAGGGTTTTGTTCACGAAAATAAGGCGATTCGGTTGGATTGATGGGCGAGTTCTGAGTACTATGATTATATGTTTGTGTGATATACCATTTGTTTTTCATAATTATAATTGTAAATATTGTGTATTCTTTGTTACATAATTGTCCCCACCTAACACTTCGCAAGCAGGTGCTGGTGTGTATGGTAAGTAGGACAATAAGTTACTAAGATAGTGGTCTCATTCCATTACGTTAACATATTTTTTAGGTAAGAACCCTAGAAGAGGGATGTCAGGGAAGGCTTCGGAGGAGTGAAGCTACATCTGCAATGCATGGTACCTCCACCTTTATGAGTTACATGTTGATTTTTGCATATTGCCACTTTTAAAACATTTTGTGCATTTATTTTTATGATTTAATTATTGCCAGTTTATGGGCTATTGGGGAGAATTGGGTAGGGTTAAAGCGCAAATATGTCCCAAAAGCATTTGCAAAATCTTAACATTGCCCAATAAGGTTTTTTGGTTTCAATGTCGTAAATGTAGCAATATCGCCCCTAAGTTAACAGCCTAAGTAGTCAAACGTTAGTTGACTCCATTATGCTTATATGACATGCCCATGTGGCATCCACCTCCCTTTGTTTTAAACCCAATTTTCCAAGATAGATTTGTATTCCCATCTTCTCCCTTCCCCAACTTCACCGCCCTTGATAATCACAGCAACTTCTAAAAAAATCTGCCATTCAAAAATCAAAAAGCAACTTCCAAATATAGGGATAGAACAAAGCAATATTCAAAAATCACGACAACATCCATAAGTTTAAAACACTATTCTATGAGATCTATCAAAATATGGGAAAAGAACAATGAGAAATCCAACAAAAAATACCCATAAGCTACCCAGTAAAACAAAGCAACATCCAACCTAGAAGTTATAAATTACAACAGAAACATGAATGGCGGCAATACATTCAATGGTAGTATTTAAGTTCAAGCAAGATTTGTACCTGTTTCTCCCTCAACAAGGTTCTCCAACTTGGCATTGACCAAACACCGCTCATAAACTCTGCCAACTTTTAGCTCAAATATCACCTAAAGAAGAGGATTTATTTTGGTGAACGACCTAAGGAGGAGGATTTGGTGAAACACAAACAAGCCAAAAAAAAAGGGGTGTTGCACAGATAAGGGGTAAGACTGAACAATATATTACACAACTTTGTACCTGGCGATGTTCCCAATTCCCAACAGAGGCCTGATCTAATGCATCTGCTATGACTATCCATGGATGGCACAACATCCAAGGAAAAGAAAACAAAGAAAATAAACCGAAACAAATTAAAGAAATTAGAAGTGATTCTCCCATGGCGAGTTCTTTCTGCGGGCCTTTGGGGCTGGGTAATTGGATTGGGGATTGGGTTATGTAATGCCTGGCTCTTACCGAAGTGATTCTCCCTCCATGCTTGTCAATGCCATCATCATCGGTGGTCACTGGATCAGGATAGGGAAAATGTTGTTTCCTTTTGGGGTGGAGGTGTGGGGTCGGGGGTGAAGAGGGAGGAGGATGGTGGCGGAGTAAATGAAGGAGCAAAGGGTTCAGAACAAGTAGGAGTGAAGGGAAGGATGGTGATGCCAACATGTCATATAAGCAATTTATCTTATGTGGCAGAGTCACCTCAGCATGCTGAGGTCAACTAACATTTGACCGTTTGGCCTGTTAATTTATGAACAACATTGTTACGTTTTGAAACTTCCATAGCGATATTGAGACAAAAAAAACCTTTCAAAGCACCATTGAGATTTCGTGAATACTTCTGGAACGGATTTACACCTTAATCCAATTGGGTATTATGATTTCAAGTTCTTTAACATTAATGTCTTGATTACTATGAAGTATTAGTTATGAACGACTAAACTTTATAGTGATTTATTTTAATTAAATAATATCGTGATTAATTGATTAATAGTGTAATGCCATTTTTATAATCATGGTAGCACATAGCATGATTAGTTGAGTTCTTTTTCTACCATCGTTAGTTTTTAAAAGATATTCTTTAAAATAAGTTTAAAAATGGTTAAATTATCAATAGTTTTAGAAAGAATGTTATATAAACATTAATTACATTAGAAAATTGATAAATAAGCATTAATTGCTCTCAAAATGACTTATATTATGAATTAAGTCATTCTTCTAAAAGTAACTTATATTGTGAATTGGTGGGATCGAGTATACTCCTTCGTGTCCACAATATAAGTCATTTCTAGGATTTTTAAATCAATAATATAAGTCACTTACAAAATACTAATTAATGCTTATTTGACAATTTGGTCTATGTAATTAATATGTATATGTGACTAATGTATTTTTTCTCTCCTTCTAAAATTTCATTTAATTAATATGGATAAAGCTAAAAATTTTCAATTTAATGTAATTAAGATAAATTTAATAAGTTAACTATTATTTCTCAGTTCTTGAATTAGTTGGAAGTAACTTATATTATACATTGGATGAAATATATATGTATATGGGATTTGAAAAAAGTTCATTGTCGAAATTTTCAAGTTTGTCTACAAATTTTTTTTTTTTTTTTTTGATAAATCAGTGCAAATTACATAAGTTCATGGGATCATGTTCAATGTGAACGTGAGGCCGGTATTCAATTATAAGAGAAGTGATTTGATGATCTTAAATGGCGACTAGAACATACATGGCATTAGTGGGGATAAGGAAACATACATAAAGGTGGTGCAAGTTCATAATTATTAAGTCTGAAAAATGTTAGAGCTATGTTGCCTAAAACCAACGAAAAATTGTTATATATTCCTTTTTTTCTTTTTTTGGGAGAATTACAGCCAAGTCCCAAGCAAGAAGGGAAATGAAAAAAATGGTCTCTTGAAATCTCAAAATGAAAAAATGGTCTTATTAACAACCCCAGATACAGGTCGTTGACTACTCCAAGAGTGCCCATTGACAACTTCTTGGGACCATTTTTTCATTTTGAGATTCCAAGAGATTATTTTTTTATTTCCCTTCTTATTTGGGACCTAACTATAATTCTCCTTAGGGATGATACTTTTACTCTGATTAACAGACCTTAATCTTAAATATATAGAACGAACGACATTGAAAGATTGATGATGAATAGATTAAACTTAGGCTGATTTGCTTATATCTATTAATTAGGTCGAGTTATTTGGTTACACTTCTCATTTAACTATTATGAATAAACTCTATTCTTGAAAACTTATAATACCTAGGGCCCGTTTGGTTCGATCCCATTACACCCTGCGGTGCAGTGCAATGCGATGCAATGGTAATGCAATGCAATATTAATTACAAGGGTAGTGTTTGGTTTGATTTTTAAGCAATGTGCAATGAGTTAATATTTTAACAATTATTTAAAATTAATATATTACACAAAGTCTATTTTACCCCTTAATATAATCTTTGTAGAAAAAATAGTTACAAGACGACGACGGCGGGAATGGAGGAGGAGGAGGTAGTGGTAGTGGCAATGATAGGGGTGGCGGTGGGCAGTGGGGGTGGAGGAGGAGGTGGTGGCGGTAGGCGAGGGTAGTGATGGGCGGTAAGGGTGGAGGAGGTGGTGGTGGGCAATGGGCGGTGGGGGGTGGAGGAGGAGGTGGTGGTCGTGGCGGTGGGCGGTGGGGGTGGAGGAGGTGGTGGTGGGCGATAAGTGGTGGGTCAGTGGGGGTGAGGGTGGCGGCGGAGGAGGAGGTGGTGGTGGGCGATAGGCGGTGGGGGCGTCGGGGGTGCGGGTGGGGGTGGAGGAGGAGGTGGTGGGCGATAGGCGGTGGGTTGGTGGGGGCGGCGGGGGTGAGGGCGACGGCGGAGGAGGTGGTGGTGGTGGTGGTGGTGGCAATAGGCGGTGGGGGTGGAGGAGGTGGTGGTAGGCGGTGGGTGGTGGGGGTGGCGGTGGTAGTGGCGGCGGGGGGTGGAAGAGGTGATGGTGGGTGGTGGGCCGGCGGCGGGCTGCAGCGGCGGGTGGTGGGCCGGGGGTGGCGGCGGGTGGAGGTGACCGCGGTGGAAGAGGAAGAGGTTGTGGCGGTGGCAGTTGTGACGTGAGGGTATATATTGTCTTTTTATTATATTAGTAGGGTCAAAATTGAGATTTCATCAATGATTACAAGCCTGCAATGAGTTTTCATAGGGGTCCCCCTATGAATGGAGATTACCATAAAATATGCAATCTATTTTACAATTATAATCTACATTACTATTAATAAGTCCAACCAAACAGGCCACCAATGGTAATGCAATCAAGATTACCATCGCATGTGTGCAATACAATCTAACCAAACGGGCCCCTAGTTTCATAAGAAATAGGCTGGATCGATCCATTATTAAATGCCCGTCTTAATCATTATTTCATAATACTTCCTAATTCTATTTATTTATGTTTTTCATATTTTATTGGTTAATGAATTTTATTTGGAAATGATTTGTTAATTTTTATATTCCCTAATTTTCTTTATTTATAAATTCCTTCATTTGAACAAAATAAAAACTTCCTAAAAAACGGCAATATAAGTGCGGAAATTATCTTTCCATTGATGACATTACATTCCCATAAACAACCATGATTGTATCTTTTCCATCCCCATAACTTTTTGTCCAATTACAATGATTTGATTTAGAAATATAGTAGCTTATATTTCAGCTCTTGATAATCTTCAAATATTTTCTAACAACAATGATTCGTAATACATAATTATAGCATTCCAAATTTCTAGACAAAAAATTAGGAGATTATTAAGGACAATTATCAAACTTTTAATGATATTTAATGGATTGCTAAAAATTTGTAGAGACATTTTAGAAACTCATCAAAATTTTAATAATAATTAATGGATTGATAGAAATCTGAAGAGATTTTTTAATACCGTATTTAATGATATTTAATTGATTTTTTAAATATGCAGAAATTATATTTCCAAAGTGTTTCCAATGTCATTAAATATCATTAGTCTCTTATTTCCTTAATTGGTTCATGGTTTGTTCTTGATCGTTCACTCATTTCCTTATTAAATCCTTCGAGCATTGAGTGACAAAAAATAGTGGAGAAAAAGATCATTCTGTAAAGATTTCAAGCTCGGTTGAAATGGAAAAAGTAAAACCAGTTGATGGAAAAGTGCCGGGGAAGAAGAGGAAGTGAACAGATAGTGGTTTCAGGTAATCTTCTTCGAAACTTGGATTGGTATAGTACTCAACAGTGTTTCAACCTAAAGATGAAGAATATCTCTGTTCAGGTGGCACTAGTTATATGACATTTATCTATTTATCTCTTTTCATGTGTGTATATATGAATAAAAACTTTAGTTAATTTAATTAATAAGTATAGAGAAATCACTATATAGCCGAAAATGAGTTGGTTGCACTAGCAGATAGCAGAATCATGCAGGCATGTGATGAAGAGCATTGGAATGTGATTGTTGGTGAGAGCGCTAGCAAGAGGGTATACTTATCTAATGGGGTAGGATATATTTACACCAGTTGCAATATTCGCTTAGTTCCCATTTGTATTAGAATTCCCTACCAGGCTTTTATACAACTGAGCATTCAATAGAGAGGGTTTCAGATACAACAAATTCTTTCACACAGCAAGAATAAGTAATACGAAATTGAATTAGCAGGATTCAAGATTAGAGTAGGACATTATGCAAGATGAGTTTAGAAATATGGAAAGGTTATAGTTGCAAAATATCCCTTTATTTTTAAATTTTATGTAATATTATAATATAACTTTGTAAGATATTCATAGTTCAGTTTTTAAACTAAAGGTGAAGATAGGATGAAGAGAAAAAGATGAGGAGACTATCCAAATCTAGATCTAGACCAAGTTTTGAAGCTTTTTTTTTTTTTTTTTTTGTGGGGTGGGGTCCAATTTGATATTTAAGTTGTCCAAGTTGGGATTATGCGTTCTCATTTGATCTTTAGTATAAGATCTATTTTATGAGTTATTTTTAAACTTCGACACCATATGATGATTATCTTCTTAACATACTTTCATTAGTCATGCCACCTAATTAAATTTTGTTCTTATTTGCCCAATTCAAATAGAAGAAGTGTGGGAAAACACTTCTCGTATAATGCACGGGGAGATATAACTTATTGTAATAAAAAAAATTGTGTTAACATTGAAAATCGGTTAATTACATTGACTAAAAAATGTCATTTAGACCATTAAGTAATGCATGAATCCGGATATTTAACGCGTTAATAGGGTTAACTAGTTGGATCCTTATCTTCTTGTAATGTTATTAACATATTAACCTCAAAGTCTAACATTAATTTCCCTCCTTTTTACATAACAGTCATCTGTAGCTTCATTGGCGTGTTAACTAGAACGCATTAACTATATTGTCACAAAAAGAAAACGCACTATCTATGTCCTAGCCTCCTAGGCACCTTATCTTACATTTTCTCATGCTCTTATTGACGCGTGTTAACAAAATTTTGGATTATTATTTTACTTCTTTGATTTTCCCAACACATTTGTCATCTAGAAAAACAAACTATAATATTCCAAAGTGCTAGCATTCAAGTAAAAACCTTTATAAGAAAATAACATAGTTAAAAATGTTTGATGTAGAATTCAATTTAAACTACTACATCCATATCCAAGTGGGGCGTTATTTACTCACCTGATAATCTCGATAGCTATGTACAAAATCTTACTATGTAGGCTTCAAATATGATTCAACTTTGACCCCCTAGCATACAAAAATACTATTGTCATTATGACCATAACCTTATACAAATACATATAATACATGATAGTTTCTCTTTAAAATTTTTTAAGCACTAACATTTGGGGCTGGGGTGTATAGAAATTTAGAATTCTATACTCGTAATAGTTGCAAATAAGAAAGAATTATTATTACTTTTACTTGCATAAGAATACCTATGTTTTGATAAGCATAGTATATAATTTCTCAACTCTTGTTACGGCATTGAATAGCTTCTAATCATCTAATATTATCTCCTACATACTCTTCTCCCACAAAATCTATTTTCCTTTACAATAATATATACAATTACCACACTTTCTTAAATTCCTCAAGATTTGTTTCTCAGACATTTCTTCAAACACCTTGTGTGCTTCCAACAATTAATATAGCCTGAACAGTCCTAAGCATAACATATGATCTCCAAATACTTCCACAGCAGATTTTCAAAGTCAACTATTCTCTCTCAGCGAAACCCAAAAAAAATGAACAAGCATCTATTGATGTCTCTTTTTCTGCATTGACAGTAACAAGGAATTTTAATATATATATATATATATATATATGTACCTATTGAAAGCAAGCTTTCCATCTTCTAATCCCCACCAAGTCTTGACCCAAGATCGTCCCTTTCTCTTCCACGCACAGCAGCTATAAAAAGGGGAAAAATCAATCTCAACCCACTACTTTAAATTCCCCAACACAAACAGAAAGAAAGAAAAACAACAATGAAGGGCAATCTGGCGCTGGAATTTTGCAGAAAAATCAGTAGTATAGTGATTATCCTAATCCTTACTCACACAAAACCCTTGGCAGCTGAAACAGAGAAGGAAAAAGGGGTTTGATCGAAGGAAATAATCACACAAGCAGAGAGGATATTAATTTGAAACAAGCAACGATCAGAGGCTCACTCGCACACACCAACCACGGACTGGAATTTACGATGCGAAGGGAAGAGGAAAATTGAACCCCACAAGAAGTCTCCAGAATTTTCTTCCTCTGCTTGTTGTCTTTGTTCACCGAAAAAGGTAAAGAGAATAAGGGTTTAGATTGACAAAGACCAAAACTAGCCATATTGAGCCATGAAGATATTTTTAAAGAGTGGGTATTTTGGTAACTTTAAACTTATATTTAACATATTTATATTTATCATATATTATATATATTCATGCTATTACACTCCTGATCATGAATTTAGTAGTATTACTATTTTTTCTGATTAAGAATAATATAAGTACATGACATTGTATACTGTATTGTGCTATATATTGTTGATGATATGTTCAATAGTTTAATTCCTTTAGAGAGACATATTGAATATGGAATAGATTTATCACAAAATTGAAAATGGCAACTAAGAACATCATCGCTGAGTTAAATAAATGGGACAAATTAAATGGTGACAATTGGGATATTTGGCACCGAAAAGTCTAATATATTTTGGAGGAACAAGAGGCAATGGAACCTCTAACAACAGTTGTAGCACAGTCTACTGCTGGGAATACAGCCCAACACAGGAGAGACCAAGAGGTCTATGAGGCTTGGAAAAAGAAAAATAGCATTGCAAGAATTACATTGCTGAGTACAATGGCAGATGACCTCATGTGTGAATATGAGAAAAATGAAATAGTGCAAGCCATATGAACAGTGTTGAAAGACATGTTTGGTGGTACATCCACCTCTAAGTTTAGACGATTAACTATTAAGTTTGATACGTATAAGCTTAGGCCTAATACTTCCATGAAACAACATCTAAAAGAGATGGCAAATATGATTAGAGAATTGAAGGAAGCTGGGCATACTGTGTCTGATGAACAACAAGTTCAGGCAATGATAAGATCATTGCCATCTAGTTGGGAGCACATGAAGGTTAATCTAACCTATAATGAAGGCATTAAAAATTTTAATGATGTGGTTAAACACTTGAAACTTGAGGATGAGCGCTTGGAGGCATACAAGTCCTCTGGTCATGCCTACTACATAGAGGGTGTAGGTCCTTCTAATGCAAAACCCGATTCCAAGAAGGGGAATAAATTCCAAAAGAATGGAAAGAAGGACAAGAATAAATTTGTTAAAGGTAAAAAGGAATTCAAGAAGAAAGGAAAAAAGGGTAGGAAGAAGAAGAAAAATTACTTAAAGAAGGTCAAATGTTTTACCTGCCAAAAGATGGGTTATTTCGTACGGGATTGCACTGAACGAAATGAGAGTAAAAAGGTACTAGTGTATTGTGTAAATTCACATGTTTCCTACGTTTCTAGCACTGTTTTCCTAACAGAGAATATCTATTCTTCTTGGATTTTGGACTCATGTTCAACAGACCACGTGACGAGGGATCGAGGATCCTATGTAGAATACCGTCGGTTTCCTGACAAATGTAAGTGGCTTTATTTAGGCAACAATGCAAAGATTGAAGTTAAAGGCATTGGAACTTGCAAATTATCTTTGCGTAGTGGAAAGCCTTTGATCCTTCATGATGTGCTTCATGCTCCTGACCTCCGACGGAATTTAGTTTCTGTAAAATGTCTTGTAAACTATGGGTTTAATGTAAACTTTCATGATAAAGTTGAAGACATATTTTATAATTTTGTATTTTATGGTTTAGCTTTCCTTTCAAAGAAATTCTTTGTAATGGATATTATTGATGATTATAATATAGATGATTGCTTTGCTACTTCTTCTGATTCAACTGTTGATATGGCTATTTGGCATACTAGACTAGGGCATATTAATCAAAATAAAATGATTAAACTAGCAAACGAAGGTTTGTTAGGATCCATATCTAATATGAAAATGTCCTTGTGTGAAAGTTGTCTAGCAGGTAAGGCAACTAGAAAACCTTTTGGTAAGGGAACCAGATCAGAACAACCATTACAGATAATTTATTCTAATATTTGCGGTCCTATGAGTGTGAGGGCAAGGCTTGGAGCTTGGTATTTTATCACTTTTATTAATGACTATTCACGATACGGTCATATCTATTTGATCACACATAAGTCTAAGGCTCTTGAGTACTTCAGATGATACATAAATGAAGTTGAAAATCAAATGGACAATAAAGTTAAAGTGTTACGTACTGATCAAGGATGTGAATATTTATCCGATCAATTTAAAGAGCTCTGTGAAGAAAAAGGGATAATTAGGCAGATAACTATCCCTAGTACTCCCCAACAGAATGGAGTTGCTGAGAGAAGAAATAGAACACTTCTAGACATGGTTAGGTCAATGATGGCACAAGCAAATCTACCAATTTCATATTGGGGTGATGCTTTAATGACTGCTACCTTCATTTTTAATCGTGTGCCCTCAAAATCAGTTATTTCAATACCTTATGAGTTATGGACAAAATGCAAGCCGAATCTTAGTATCCTTAGACCATGGGGGTCAACTGCATATGATACGAGTTCAGATGATCAATTAAATAGTGCAAGTGTACACTGTCGTAATCAAGTAATATAGAAGTAAGTAGAGTATCGTTCCCACGAGGATTGTTCACTAAGTACCAAAATGAGCAATTTTAATTCTATTTAGTCGATCGATTAGTTGGTGATTGAAAGTACAAAATAAAAGAAAGACAATTAAATATGATTGCAGATGATATGAAAGCAAATATGAGAAAAAGCCCTAGGGGTCAGATTTCACTTAACAAATTCCGGATTGAATCACTTATCTATTCTAGCCCAATTTATTCCACATGATTGATAGTCGAGTTTCCCTAATTTAATTACTAGCCTCTTCCAAGGTCAAGAAATTCTATAATCAATTGCTAATCTAATATATTCCTATATGAATTTAAGCAATTAATTATGCATTAAGATTTGTGGAACTCAGTAAGACTACACAACTCATATGAATATATTCCTATTTCATATGCAAGTCATGGTTTTAATTATAGGGTCTACACACATGTATCTCCTTCCGGTCTCAACATGTATATTGAAATCATTCAAAAGATGGCCAGTCAATCAAAAGCATTAAGAATAATAATTAAAACTCAATCATGAAGGAGAAGTTCAAACTAGATTTAATAAGTTAGGATTCAATCCGTCATTAGTAAGTTACGTCATCACCCTAGGAAATGAAAATTTAGCTCATGATAAAATTAAAAAAAAAAACCAAAATAAATTGACATTATATAAAACTAGAATGAAATCCTCAGAAATACTGCATAAACTTGAATATTAAATTCTTAAACATAAATATACAACCAAAATATGCATGAAAAATGAAGAAATCTAGCCGTCCATTTAGGAGGTAAAACCTTCCATGTAGGCGGTATGCAAAATAAAATCCTAAGCCTTCCAAGATAGAGGCATGAAGAAATCTATCCGTCCATTTAGGAGGCAAAACCTTTCATGTAGGTGGTATGCAAAATGTAATAAAATCCTAAGCCTTCCAAGATGGAGGCATGCAAAAAGTAATAAAATTCTAAGCCTTCCAAGATAGAGGCATGCAAGAATTGATACAATGTATGAAATTAAATCTAGAAAGTAACACACTTTTTCTTAGAACTGTCAGAGAAAGGATCTCTCCTTGTCAGAGAAGGGCCTCTAATTGTCAGAAAAGGACCTCTGATTCTCTTCCTTTCCTCCCTCTTTGAGCATGTCATTGATCTCTATTTATAGGGGAAAAAATGTGTGCTATAGTACTGCTACAGTGATCTGGCAGGTGCTACAGTACCCTGGCGGCTGCTACAGTGCCCGTTGACTGCTACAGTCCCCGGTGGCTGCTACAGTACTTTTATTTATTTTTTCATTTTTTTTATTATTTTTTTAAAATGCTGTTTATTCCAAAAACAATATTTATTTATCAATCACACCCAAATTTATTATATTAAATGCAAATATCGTCCATAAAATCATCATATAAGGGAAAATAAATATGCAAATATTTTACTTATCAGCATACATTCATGATAATTCTCATAAGTATGGCAAGTTAGGTCCTAGAGGAAAGAAATGTATCTTTATAAGGTACTCTGAACAATCTAAAGGATATGTCTTCATATGTGAAAATGAAGATGGAATAGTAACTAAAATTGAATCTAGAGATGTTACATTTCTAGAAAATGAATTTCCTAAAAGGGGAGACATTGACCTTACTGTATCTCTTTATGAGACACAGGAACAAACAAGTATAGAACATGTTGGTATGCCTGAATCATCCCAAAATCTCGATTTAAGTGGGAGCTTAGAAAGGTCAACACAAAGACCTAGACAAAAGAAAAGACAAAGGCAAGAAGCTCCTACAAGAAAGAGTAATAGGGAAAGTATATCTAAAAGACGCTTCCAAATAGAAAATGAAGCACTTATTGTTACTCCTGATGGGGATGATGAACCACGTTCATTACTAGAGGCCTTATCCAGTCCTGCTAAAGATGAATGGAAAAGGCAATGGATGAAGAAATGAACTCAATGAGAAAGAATAAAGTTTGGGAATTGGTTGACCTACCAAAAGGGCGAAAAGCCATTGGGAACAAGTGGGTTCTCAAAATTAAAAGAAAGGTGGATGGGTCAATTGATAAGTATAAGGCAATATTAGTTGCAAAGGGGTATACACAGCAAGAAGATATAGATTATGAAGATACCTTCTCACTTGTGGTACGATTTAATTCTATAAGAATTATTCTAGCAATAGTAAACAGTTTAGACTTGGAATTACATCAAATGGATGTTAAAACTGTATTTCTAAATGATGATCTGGATGAGGAAATCTATATGGAACAACCATTAGGTTTCATTGAAAAAGGAAAAGAGAACAAAGTTTGTAAACTTAAAAGGTCTATTTATGGACTCAAGCAATCATCCAGACAGTGGTATATGAGGTTTCATAAAGCAATAACCTCTTATGATTTCCAAATGATTGAAGAAGACCACTGTGTCTACATCAAACGGTTTGAGGGTAATTTTGTTATATTATCCTTATATGTAGATGATATACTATTGGCTGGAAATAATCTGAATTCGATTATAGCTATATATTAAAGAATGACTTTCATCGAATTTTGAAATAAAAGACATGGGTGAAGCAGAGTATATACTTGGAGTTAAGATTTAAAGAGATCGTTCAAAAAGAATCCTATATCTTTCACAAGAAAATTACATTAAAAAGATTCTTGAATGATTCAACATGAGCAACTGCAATTCCTTGGATACCCTAGTGGCTTCTGGTGTAACCTTAAGCAATAAGATGTGTCCCAAAACTGAGTCTGATCAAAAGAAAATGATGAAAGTTCCCTATGCTAGTGATGTTGGTAGTTTAATGTACGCAATGATGTGTACAAGGCCAGATATCTGCTTTGCGGTAGGATTGGTAAGTAGGTTCCAGTTCAACCCAGGTGAGCGTCACTGGAAAGCAGCAAAAAAGATCATGAGATACTTAAAAGGCACCTCTGACTATGCACTATGCTACGAAGGAAGCGATCTACGACTGGTTGGATATTCCGATACTGATTTAGGTGGAGATGAGGAAGAGCGAAGATCGACCTCAGGTTATACTTTCTTACTGAACAATAGTGCCATATGTTGGAGTAGCAAGAAGCAAACATGTATTGCTTTACATTCTATGGAAGCCGAGTTCGTAGCATGCACTGTAGCTGCACAAGAGGCATTATGATTGAAGAGAGTCATTGAACATCTTGGGTTTGGCAATAAGAGTACCAATCCAGTATTAATGCATTGTGATAACACTATAGCCATAGTCTATACTAAAGATCCTAAGTATCATAGTAAGACCAAGCATATAGACATTAAGTACAATTTTGTAAGAGATTATATAGCACAAAAAATTATTGTTGTACAACATATTTTGACTAAGAATATGGTCGCCGATCCCCTGACCAAACCAATTGTCAAGGAAACATTTGAAAAACATGTAAGGGCACTTAATGTATGTAAAATGTAAAATTTCATACTTTATTACATTTATGATTAATTGAAGTACTTATCATTATTAGTATAAATGTATGTGTGAAAGTATACAATATCTAGTATGTCGTACAGGCTTGTGAGGTTGTCTCTCTCACACGAGCAACCGCCTTTGACACTCAAGAGGGGTGTACAAAGATGAGACAATTGTGTTTACCGGTAAAGCGGCTAGAATGCTGATATGGTAGAGAAGAAATACAAATTATGTTGCCTTGACAACAGTGTAGCGTGTCAAGATGAGATCCATAAATATGAATAAAGTATGGACCGAATCATGGACATCCACTTCCATGATGCCTGTAGCCAGATAACAAATTCTTCAGCATTGACGTCTAAGTAGAAAGGAAGAATTTGGGTTTAGATGCTTGGAGTGTCTAGACTTAAGTCTGTACAATGTTTACAATAGAATGCAAAACGACGTACGCTCTTATGGTGTAAGAGTAACACTGTAGCATGCGATTCATACCGCATGTACTAAAGAACCGCAAACGGGAAGCAAGTAAGAAGATCTTGCTTAATTGTGTTGCGAGTCCTAGGAAGTTTCTAATTCTTCCATTGATATCCTTTGACTTTGATAATATCATAGAGGTGTGCTTCAGCGTCTGCTACTTTAGCATATGTCCTACGATCATGATAAATGCGATCTATGGTATTATGTTAAGAAAGCGGCTGATGTATATTGAAGTGATATATGGGTAAAAGGAAGATTACTTGAAATATACACAAATATGCTAGTGTCTGAGACATGTCCTTTATGATATTATTTTTGATAATTTCATAAATATGGATACTATGCATACTAGAAAGGCAATCTGAGTTTTATACTGACTCAAAAGGGATTAGATTAGCTATGTAAAAGTGTATATAAGTGAATCTAGGATATTTAAAGCACAATATTAAAATCAAGCTACACAAATGAAGGTTGTCTTGTGCTGGTCCCTGTAAAAGAAATTTCTAGTACATACACTTATATACAGATGTCATGCCTACGCGGTCACGGCAAAGCACCTAGTATGAAAGAAGGAAGAAAAAGAGACATATCTAATCCACCAAGTGTGAGTGGAAAATATTGGAAAATAGCCTAATCCACCCTTGGTGGATTGAGCCCAAGCCCAATATGATTTGGGTCAAAGTATAAATAACATAAATATTTGGGTAGATATATTTAATATTTTCCAAAATGTTATGAGTTATGTTATTTATCTGATGCAATATGACTCTACATGAGGTATTGTTTCACTGAAACAAAATATCTCTCAATTAAAAGGATATCTTATCTCTCTGATGGAAGGACATGTTAATAGAAGAGGAAAAGGATACATAAAATCCTATAAATAGACGTAAAGGGATTCAGTTAAAAGATACTGAAAATAACATACAGAAACTTTGTCAAATTGACTCCTCATTCCCTCTACTATATTACTCTCTTCTTCTTATCGGTGGTGTATTTGTTGTGCGTCATAATCGCTTCCACAACTGTGATCCGATTAGCGTGAGTACAAGAGATAAACGGTCGCACTACAGGTATGCCCAATAATTCTTACATTATGAAAATCCCAGAAGCAACATTCTTCCATATAAAACCATGGTAACTTGCCTTTAGGGTGCCATTGATAGGCATGCACCATCCACACGACTCTTTCTTTCACATATTGATTCAAATTTATCCCCTAATACATGTCAAGCATTTTCTTATATACAGTTTGATGAAATCCAGACATAGAACTCTTATGTTGTCTTCAAAACTTTCTGGAACTTGTTCAACATTAGTGGAAGTTGAATTTTCTTGCAGCTGAAATTCTGCAATCCAAACATGAACTAACGTTTAAAATCTTAAACACAGTTTGATGAAAGGGAAAATCCCTAATAAAGAACTTTAAAAATCCTATAAGATAAATATATTTCGAATATTCATAATCTCAGATAGATGTTGGGCTCAAATTGTCTTTTTTAAAATTAAAAGGAAATTATCAAAGGAAATATATTTTTTTAAAATATTACCCCTAAAGGATGATGCCGTCGGAGCTCCAGCAGCCAGCAACTGCCCATTGCAGGAGGCTAGTGACCACTCCCTCTTAGCTGTCAGAGCTCTGATGGGCGGCCGGCCGCCAGAGCTCCAATCACAATATTCAATATTCCGACAGGAATTAATATTCCCAAAGTGGTGGGGATGGAGCTCGAATCCCTATCACTTTGTTTGCCCAAAAAGTTGGTGGCCAATGGCTTTCAATATATTGTATGCAAACAAATATATGCATGTTAACTTTTGATCTTTAACCCAAGCCTTTTCACAAGTTTTGTTAAGGAATTCACGACATTTCATTTGGTTTTAATAACTTTAATTTATCAAATAAAAAATTCACACCATCAGGTCATTCACAAGTTTTATTAAGAAATTGACAATATTTCATTAGGTTTTAACAACTTTCATTTTCCCAAAAAAAAATTCACACTCTCAAATCATTCACAAGTTTTGTTAAGGAACTCACGACATTTCATTAGGTTTTAATAACTTTCCTTTTGCAAAAAAAAAAAATCATACTATCAGGTTATTCACAAGTTTTGATAAAGAATTCATGACATTTCATTAGGTTTTAACAACTTTCATTTTTTCAAGAAAAAAAATTCGAATTATCAATTCATTTATAAATTTTATTAAGGAATTTATGACGTTTCATTATAATTTCACAATAGATAATTAATGAAAATAAAATTCCCTCACCTGTTATAACATTCCTATGTTATTGTTTTAACTGTGATAAGGTACAGACTAAATATTTCTCAAAATGATCTAACTGTAATTATTTGCCTAAGCATATATATGAGTTTTGTTTTTAGATTGGATCTTATGATCGTTTTAAATAATAAAATCATGCATCAAAGACATCTGACCATACAAAATTCAGCAAAATAATGTTTATATTACTATAACATTATTCAACTAATGAAAACTAATAAATAAATAAAAACTTTGAACTCAAACTTAGAGCCTAAGTCTAACACTTATTGAGGCAAAATTGTCATCCCCCATCAACCATTTTTTTTTATTAATTGCTGCTACTTTCTCCTCCATCCTTGTACCCACTTGTTATACTAAAGGACGACGAATAGTTATTTTGTTCCAAATCGTATCTATTAGGGCTTCACTTTAGAAAATTAATGAAAATGAAATTTCCTTATCTGTTATAACACATGCCTATGTTATTCTTTTAACTATGCATGTGATGACATACGGACTGAAATATATTTAGAAATGATTCTAACGGTAATTTAATTATATGCCTAAACAAATGTACGATTTTTGTTTTTACATTGCCAAATGGATCTTATGTTCATTTTAAATGATAAAATCATGCATCAAGGAGATATAATAAGGACTAGAGTGGTATCTTGGTGTCATTATATTTACTTTGAAAGTGAAGCTAGGCCAATTATCTTTAAAACTTAAGCTCTTTCAATTTCTTTTATTATTCTGATAAAACGAATACTTTATTTGTTTGAGTGTTTTTTCACTAATATTTTACATAATTTGTCTCCAATTACGTACATTAATTGAAGAAAAAAAAGAAGTTATGGCACATTGAAATATGTGATATATCAAAAGCTGTATGCATATATAAATTGGTGAAAAATGCAGTCTATTGTAGGTATTGGGTTGAATATAGTGTACCTTGATTATTATTAATTCTTTCACAAGCTTTGACAAATGAGACTTGAGGTGTTGCGTCATTGTCATCCTGATTAATTGAGCATATATACAAATGCAATTGAGCTTTGCAAGTTAATTGTGGTAATAAATAAAACATGATTAACATGAAAGGCCACACCAACACTATATATATCAAGTATTTTACAGAACGTAGAAAAATATGGACTTACTGAGGCAAAATTGTCATTCTCCATCAATCTTCTTTTTTAATTAACTGCTGCTACTTTCTCCTCTGTCCTTGTACCTAATTGTTCTGCCGAAGGACAACAAATAGTTATTTTGTTCCAAATCGTATCTATTAGGGGTTCACTTTAGAAAAATAATGCAAATAAAATTTCCTTACATGTGATAACACATGCCTATGTTATTGTTTTAATTGTACATGTGATGACATACAGACTAAAATATATCTAGAAATGATTGTAACAGTAATTTAATTTATGCCTAAACATATGTATGAGTTTTGTTTTTACATTGCCAAATGGATCGTATGATCATTTTAAATAATAAAATCATGTATCAAAGACATCCGACCATACAAAATTCAGCAAAATAAGTTTGTATTACTATAACAATCAAGTATCAAATGATGAAAACTAATAAATAAATAAAAACTTTGAACTCAAACTTCGAGCCTAAGTCTAACAAAAATACTACTTGGGGGTATATTTGTGTGCTTGTCAGTACTGACTCTTTTTAAGTTATATAATACAATTAAATATGAATTATATCACTTATAATAAATTTTTTAACAAGGAAGTGTTATCATATTCTTCAGTGATAAGAAAATTTTGAAATGAGATTTAATAATAAATATGAGAAGAATAGAGCAACTTAAAGAAGTTGATCGATTATAAATTAGAGAGAGGAAAGCTAGGAGATTATTACCATTATTATCATTATTTCAATTTGTGTCAACAACACCATCATCTTCATCATCTGAGGTCTCTGATTTCATCATCTTCTTCATCATCTGAGGCGTCTGTGATATATCATAGTATACACTAGTATGTTACAAAGGATGAGGAAGTGACAACAAACTAATTCATATATATGTAATTTGGAGGATAATGCAGTTTCGTAAAAGTCAAATGAGGAAGGGCATAGGCTTACCTTGATTATAAGGATTTGTAAAAGTGATATTTTGATTTTCCATGTCACAAAGTTGTTTGATTACATACATCCCGCTCTCTATAGCCCTGGCTTCAGACCGTACACAAAACTGTGCATGATACCACCGATCTTCTAGAAATCGTTTTCTCTCATTCTCAAACTTATGTATATAATCCTCTTTTAGATAGTACACACATAAATGCTCAAAATCCAACATTAGAGTATTCTCGTTACGAATAGCCAAGAAACTAGAAGTTGCTGGTTTCTTATTGATGAACAATGTCGCCACAGCAAATGTTGATCTAATATCCGGCGGTGGTTTAAAAAGAACACAAAAGCAGAGAGCAGGTGGGAAGCAGTGACGAAACCAAAAAGAAATATAAGCTTCCTTGCTTCTGTGATCAAACCACTTTGGTATGCTTCTACTCGGCACCCAAAAATAGCACAGTCCTTCATAATTGTATCTGCCAGGAGCCCCATGTAATTCCTGCGAATCAAAACAAGTGTTGATCAAAATACACTAACTCAATACATAAATATATGTAGTGAATATAATAAGCACTAAAAATCAAAGAGAGGAATTGATTACCTCACTCAATAGTAAGCTTTTGGACTCCAAACTCAATGACACACAGTTTAGTGCTTCTAATTTTCTTATGTTTGGTGGAATCCCTTCAACTTCTCTCAGATGCTTGCACTCATTTAACAAAAGTTTCTCCAAGAAATGACATTCTTTTATCCCTGCCGGCAAAATTGTGAAATCATTACCCGATAAGTCCAAATGCTTCACATTCACATATCGACTAAGATTATTTCTAAGGAGATCATTTGATATGCTACATCTTGGGAACACAAACACAACTCTGTTGGGACGTTGCTGGGACCAAATTGCCTCTTCTTGGGCTTCCTTCCAATTACATGACATCATCACGTTCCCATGACCATACACTCTGATCTCTTCTATTTTCGACAATAGAAAAATGCTATTCGGGATCTCAATGATTGACTTATTCACACCAATCCTTAACTGCCTAAGCTCAGAAAGATTGCGAATCGACCAAGGCAATTTTTCTATTCCTGTTCCCTCTAAAGATAGCTCTCTTATTTTCACTTTTTCAAGTATTTCCGGAAAGTACTTCAGACTTGGGCAGTTACTAAGATCAAGTTCTCTAAGAGAGGGTGACTTGATGGCATGTGGAAAGGTATTCAGCCGGCCACAACCATATACATTCAAGATCTCAAGTTTTGGCAAATAGCCAATTGAATCATGGATTCCAATCAAATTCTTGCAACCCCAAAGGTTTAATTCCTTCAAATTTCTAAGATTCGATAGAACAGGTATCTTTTTAACATATTCACAACGATCAAGATTCAAAATGCCCAAATTGTGCGCATTCTGCAATAATCAAATCCATCTAAAAAGTTTAATTAAAAAAACAAGAAATTATCAAGTACAATATAGCTTACTAGAAATGCTTATAAGATATATAGGGATCTTGCCTTCATTATTGGTTTCAGCGAACTCAAACAACTATACCCAAGATCGAGCACAAGAAGCTTCTCTGGACTAAAATTAGGAGGCAAACATGAAGAAGGATACCGTCTCCACTTCATCACTTTTAAGCTTTCAGGAAGATATTTTGGATCTTTTGAAAATTTCACATTCTCAAAAATGAGAATTTTTAACTCTTTCATACTCTTGAACGCTTCTCCATCCCAGTTGACTTCTATGCACTCCCTCCAATTGTTTAGAACTATCATCCTAACTTTATTTGTGCCCTTCAAGTGAATAATAAAAGAAAGTCATTATGAAAATATTTCAAATTTGAAGCATCTGTAATAATAGATAGAAAACTTTTTTCCACAAATTCAAAATAGTGAGATACTTTAGCATATACAATCCCGCAACCCAGTAAATGGACCAAAAATATTTAGTAGGCTCTTCAATTGAGATTTCAACAACAATCTTAATTATTCTAGGTTTTTTTTGTAATGAATTTAAACATTCTTTTATTTTGTATAAAATTTGAAAGGACTGTATTTTTTCAGCTTATATCTAGCAAAATCAAATTAAATCTAATTGAAAATTCAAACTTACGTAACTGAAAATTGAATTTTATATGTTTTCTTAAAAAGTTTGAATTTTTCCTGACGATTAATTTACTGAATATATATTTACTTTTGAATGATGTGAAATCTTTAAGAGATTTTCATATAAATTTATATGATTTTTCCTTTTATAATACAAAACTCTATTTTTAAAAAAATCTATAAAAAAAAAGTTGAACACTTAAAATAATATATATATATATATATATTGAATGGGAAAAAATTTCACCCTAAATCTATAAAATCAGTTCTAAAAATCCAACAGTTCATACACCATTAAAATGTTTTTTAACCTTATCGAAAACTAATTCAACCCATTCATTCATTAAATAAATTCCATGCATTAAATTTATGAGTGAGACAAAAGGACTTAATAACTATGCATAAAAAACGAGTTAATAATTTCACAAAATAAGGAAAATATAGATCGCATTGATCAGGATATGCCAACCAAGAGATTGTGAAAATAACAATAAAATTACAACATGAAAATAGTAAAAATAAATATATAGATCATCCCAATTAGTGTTACTTACCGTATTGCCTTTCAAAACATTAACAATATCTCGATGGAACCATAATCTACTCTGTTCTCCGGGATTGTTTGGTGATTCTTCACGAACAATTTTTTTTCCCATATCTCGTATCAAATCATGCATTTCAATACACTCATAATACTTTTCAATCTTTATAAGGCTTTTATCTTCCAACACTCTAATAGAATAACTTAAATTATTAGAGTCATGAACTGCTTCAACCATATATTTGACATATTCCAATTTTTCCCCGTTGAAGGCACAAGCAATATCAAGGAATATTTCTTTTTCAACTTCTCCTAGGTCCTCATAGCTCACCCTCAATACTTGTTCAATGCCTTCATAGAGACTTGATTTATATGGGTCAAGCGCAGATTCCCAATCACTTATATTCTTTCCACACAATTTAGAGCCAATTACTTCAAGGGCAAGTGGAAGGCCTTGTGCATAAGTTATTGCACGATTCAAAACATCCTTGTAACGCGGATCTATTTGGTGATTTCTAAAAGCATTCCAGCTTAACAATTCAAAAGATTCTTCAGCATTGAAAACCTCCATGTTGTATCTACTTTCAACCCCGTGTGCTACAAGTAACTGCTCATCCCTTGTTGTTATAATGATCCTACTCCCAGCACTAAACCAATTGCAACCACCAGCTAATTTTTTCAATTGCTCATGTTTGTCAATATCATCAAGAATCAAAAGAATTTTCTGTTGTTTGACTCTCTTTTTTATTATTTGAACTCCTTCATTAACATCTTGTATTTGGATTTTCCCACCTACAATATTTGAAAGTATTGTCTTTTGAATTTCTTCTAGACCAAATTTCTTTGATTTTTCTTTGACATCATGGAGAAAGCACACAACTTCAAAATTATCAGCAATTGAATTATACACAGCACGTGCTATTGTTGTTTTACCTAATCCCCCCATTCCACAAATTCCAACCATGATGACCTTGTCGTTTGACCCAATTTGTAATAGAGAGGTTATTTTTTTCACTTGAGACTCTAGCCCAATAGGATATTCAGAAACATGTAAAGGAACCCTATTAATTTTACAAGAGATTTTTTTCACAATCTTTTCAATAAATTGATATTCATAACCTTGCCTGAAAAGTCGCAAAAAAAAAAAATCAATTCTAATTGAATTCGCCCTAGCAAAGAAATTTAAGTTTATTGACTTATAAACTAAGTTGAAGCTAAGAAAGGAGAAATACCAGAGTTAAAAAACAAGATGAAAGTTGCAAATTACCTTGGATTAAAATGGTCTCCAGAAATATTTGCCACTTCATGCAATGCATGCTTCCAACTTTGTATTTTGTCCTCATTAGCCTTTAGGTTTTTGATATGCATAGATAATGATTGTCCATAATTATCTGTTTGATGTCGCACTACTGAAGGCTCTACATCATAAAAAATTGGCCAAACCAACCGACCCTTTCTCTTAATGCACTCATGGATATGAACAAGTTCATTGAGACAAAATGTGGAGGAAGCATAGTCCTTAGAAAACACGGTAATGGCCATTCTAGAATTTTCAATTGCATTGAGAAGTGTTGGTGTAATTTCATCCCCTCTTCTTAATTCCTCATCATCAAGGAAGGTGCAAACTCCCGCTTTTTTTAAAGCATTATACAAATTTCCTGTAAAACCATGACGAGTATCTTCACCTCTAAAATTGATGAAAACATCATAAGTCCATTGGTAACTAATGGAAGAAGAGTCCAGTGCTAACCCTGTCATGATAACTTCTGGTATAAACAAAGGAACCAATGTTAATTTAACTTGCAAAAATTACGGAGTGTGATGATATATATGGAGATGATGATACGAATGAGCTTATTACATACCAACAAAACTGAAATTGTCGATGGCGAAGTAGCTGTGGGGCACACACAATAAAACAATGGGAACTAACAAAAAGAAAGATGAAGGCTTCATTTGCCTTTCTTAAACTCAAATAAAAATGGAAAACTACTTGAAAGTAGGGGGGCCTAAAATTAATTGTAACATTCTTACAAATAAAAACAAACCAATTTTAATACAAATTTTGTAGGATGGGGAGGCGAGTGATGGCCCCAATCCTTTCTGATGTTAGTATATAAATAAATTTTTATACCCAAGTTAAAGGTTTCAAGCATGCTTTATTTTAGAATTTGTTTCTTATATACTGTATAAATAGGTTTTCTTTGATAAAATATATTGTATAAATAACTTATTTTATTTTATTAAAAATAGGAAAAAATAATTTGTTTTGTTCATATTCAAATTATTTTTGAATATACTATCTCTTGCATATTAAGAATCAAGAAAATATAAACAACTACTTGTTTGATTATGATACATATCACTATTATTTTTAAATTGTTATCTCAATGTAAATTAAAATTTAAAGTAGTTTTAATTTAGAATTTATTATCTTGTGCATAAGTACTCCGTGCCTCTTGCGAAGTACTCCGTGCAAAGTGGACAGATTTCAAGTAGTGAGAGCACGCAGATCGATTTTATATGTCTAAAGATTTGGTTTTGGATATATCACCTAATGCGATAAGACTGTTATGGTTGTTGTTGTGAGAATGATTGGTCAACTCCTACTCACTAACAATAATCTCTTTTCCCCAATTCTTTCTTGGAAAATTGAGAAAATTAAAGATCCTATTATTATTCCCTCCGTCATCCAAAGATCAAACAAATCATGGAAGAGAACACAAATGAAATATAAATTCATAACAAGCACAGATAAAAATCACAGATTAGAGCTCACCAGATGTGGACCAAGGAGGGCGAACGTTCTCTCTCGATCTACTGAAGACGGAGATGACGGAGGGAGACACCGCCGTAAGTGGCTTCGCACGGCCGAGGGATGAAGAAGCAGACAATGACGACTTGAGAGAGAGAGAGAGAGAGAGAGAGAGAGAGAGAGAGAGGAGTGGTAGACTGGCTCATAAAAATGAGTCTCTTTTATATAAAAAAATAACAAATGTGTGTGATGCCCCCTTTCTTTTACATTTTTTTTATAAATTTTCTTGTGAAATTGCATGATAGCGTAACTTGTGAGAAATTTCCAAGAAATGATAAACCAGTAACCACTACCGACGAAAATGTGTCTGGGGAGACATTTTGACTTCCCTGCTATAGGCAGCTAACACATGGGAGCCAGCTCGGCAAACGTGATGGATGGAACATGGATGCAAAGTCTTTTCCCGGTGATACAATTTATCTCCTCGTCTAATTTTTCTCCTTTTTTTTAAAAAACTTTTCTTCAGTCTGTAACAAATCTTTAAAACATTTACATATAATTAAATCTATATTGACTAAGGACATGAATCCTTAGTTAACTGAGCTATAAATTTTGTAATGAGAGACTTCTCATCAAATTTCTCAAAAGTTTATTGACCCTTTTTTTATCACAATTTGGAACTCTAGGGGAAAAATTTTTGTGTACTACTTGTTACAAGAAACTTTTGTTCATTTTCTCAAATTCTTAAGTGTTGAGAGAGTTGTTTTTTGTTATGTCTAAAAGGACTTATGTATATGGGATTTGACAAAAAAAAAAAGAAAAGAAAACATTGTCAAGTTTTTCTGAAAAATTTTTTTTATGATAAATAAGTGCAAATTACAGGAGATTGGGACCAAGGTATCTCTTTAGTCTTTATCTCAATTGAATGTGAACGTGAGACAAGTATTTCAATTTCAATTATCACTATAGTACATTACTTTATTGAAATATCATGAATGGCAAGACTGTCGCCCTGAGTCTCTGTTGTCCGATGCTTTTAAAATATTTTACCATACATTCATTTATGGTTTAAGCTGCATTCATTCAGTCATTTTAAGTTTTTAAGGTGAATAAACTGTTTTGTGGTGTATTCGATACCCTAAATTATTTTTCTGCCTTAATAATAGACACATCAAAAACTATTTTGAAGTGCTAGACGCAAATGAAAAAACAAATTTGGGTGTTGGAGACACACAAAAAAATACTTTAAAATACTAGATGCACATGAAAAATCTACTTTTAGGAGTTAGATGCACCACAAAATGCTTTTGGATATTTATATAGGATAGTACTTAACTATGCGACTCAATCTCTCAAATTTAACTTATTATGACTTCATCTTTATACTTTTAACCAATGTTATTAAATCCAGACTGGGCACTAAACCAATCGAGGTACTGGGTCAAGAGTCAGTAAGTCAGGTCACAATCAAATTAGAGCTAACACAGGGCCAAACCGATGAGGTATTGAAGATTTCAGGGTTATTAATATAAGATTATGAAGAAAATTTTAAAAAATTGATTTTTTTTAAAGTGACCAAGATTGATGGCCAGACCGGATTAGTTACGTGCCCAATTCACCAGTTTCCAGTCCGGGTTTAATAATCCTGCTTTTAACTTGTTATGACTTAGTCCTCAGAAATTGTTAATGCAGAGAGTCACAGGGAATTCATCCTTGTTGCCAAAAAGAGAAGTGATTTGGCTGAAATGGCATCTTAACAAGCTCAAAGTCAGATTTTCATTTGAAAGAGGGTGCAGAAGAAGACTACTAAAACGCCAAGGTACTGCGAAGAGGGTCATGGAGTCCGTGGGAAAGTCCAAATCTCCCATTCCCCATAAGAAAAGAAATGGTCTTTCTGTTTAACAACACGCATAGTGCTGCAATACTTACTGATAAATAATATTTTAATTTAATATGAATAGACTTAGCTAAGGGATTATCCATCATTTAGTGTTCAAGGAATTATCAATTATTTAGTGTCAACCTTTTTTAAATTGGACTGTAATAAGCCAACGATTAAAACAAGAATGGTTTTAGCCAAATATTATGAAATACTATATACCGACATATTGTTAATGATTTCTTTTATTTAATTTGGTTACCTTGAACAGATTGTTGCTCTCATATGTTTGTTAAAAAAACAGGTTTATCAGTACAAAAGGATTCTAAAAGCCAGACATTATACCTAGGAATCGAAACTGTCCAATGAGAGGTGGTTTGATGAACTTAGATGGCATTAAGTCGGGATAAAGGTGATGGAAGTTCATAATTATTAAGTTTGAAAAAATATTAGAGCTAAGTTGGCTAAAAACCCATGAAAAATTGTTTATATATATATATATATATTTATATATATAGTATTATTTTGGTTAGCACCATGTTATTTTTACTCTGATTAAAAAAACCTGATCTCATATATATTATATAGAACAAGCATACTTACAAAACTCTGATAGAGTTAAATTCCTATTGAGATGAATAATAGTGAATAATAGTGAAGGCTAGAGGGTAAACATATTTAAGTCTTTCGCTTAAAAGATCACTTATGTACATTTTTACCTCACAACATCCTAATTACAAGGCATGCTTCATTATTTGTCAAGAGACTTCAATTCACGAAGCAACTAAGTATCTTGCTTTGCCTTGTGACTCAATTCGGAGTAATGGTCACCCATTAGTCGCAGAATCTCACCCCACAAATTTTTAGAGGAATCTGCGTAAGCTCCACAAAGCAAACTTGAGCTACAAGCAGCCACATACCAATAATCTGACTCATCAATCTCCTCTCTCAACTGATCCAACTGCTATCTTGCATGGCCGACGAATAATCTGAAATCTCACGGTTTCAGTATGTTGATGATAACTCCAAAAGGCCCTTCCTGTGGCAACAAATACACAGCCAGTCTCAGGTACCGGAATCAAAGGTAGCACTTTCTCATTACTTCTTACATGTGCACCATGTCAGCAAAAGAAGCAGACAATAGAAACTTCTGGCTTTAGATAAGTTTAATCAGAGGACAGGCAAAATCAAGTTGTAGCTTCAGCCAATTAATTTACTCCCAAATTGATGGCATTACGGAAAATCAATAAAAGGGGCATCATCTCGCAACTATCGTGCATGTGTCTATGACAGGCACCAAGAACAAGGAAATCACTATATCCTTTGAAGCATGGAGACTAACAAGGACACTACCTGATAATGTGGAATGCTCTAGTTAGCTACTGAGCTATCTACTACTCAATCAAAAACGCAATCATTTTATATTCTAATTTCTGAGCACGTATTTTTTTAGAAGCCAAAATCTAATTAACCAAAAAGAAAAGGGGAGAATAACGTCTAGGTACAATTAAAATAGGCAAATGACAGAATGGCCTCATGAAA